>ML785345.1:329955-352959 GCA_009831015.1 Picea engelmannii
GAAAATAAAGTTACAGGATTATCTAAAGATTAAAACATTTTGTTTTTATATGGATTGCTAAAGAACATAAAATTTACCATTTCTTCTAAACATATAAAGATAATTTTTTTTTTTTATAAACAATGTAACATCCCGCTCTGGTGCACTGAGCGGACTTATTCTTTGAGGACACTTGCTCGCAAGTGATCCAGATTATTATGCTATTAAAACCTTTGATTTTGATTATGAGGCGTTATGGGTTGATGACTTGTTGTTTTACTACATTGACATAGACAGGTGCTATTGACTCGGTTTTACTGAGTGTGTAGGGTTTTGGACCTTGAGAATGCAGAGGCATTGATGGAACCCCTTGGACTCCAGATCGAGTTAGGGAATGTGCCATTGGGGTTTGATTCTTTTACTGTGGTATTAGTGCATCTGACTAGATGATATGATATGTATATGTTCTGACATGATTTGTTGATGATGCAGGATGACGATAGCTTGCCTACCAGACTCACATATGGAGTAAAGGGGTCACACATGACTACCAGAGATGTTGAGGGAGAGCTGTGGACAACAACCCTGCCATAGCCTACTAGCACTCCCGCCATGGCTCGAACTGTAGGTTAATGATTACCTAGTTCGAGAGGACCCACGATGCCGTGAGGGAAAACTACGACAGTCACTCACGATGATTCTAAGGGGCGCGCAATAAGGCGGGGGCCTTATTCCTTAGAAGCCCTTAGTCTCTCACAAGTTCACCTGGCGGAGTGTTGACTCCAGGGGTTATTGATGTCTACCAATCAGTCAAGAGGCGAGTGGCACCCTTGGAGCACGTAGTGTGTCCTGAAGGGCACGTCGTGTGAGGGAACATATGAGGTGAGTGGCACCCTTGGAGCACCTAGTGCGTCCTAAAGGGCACGTCGCATTGATGATGATAGAGGATGAACCTAAATGGCCCTAAGACAATAACGGGTTAAGAAATTTTAAAAATAATTTCCCTAATTAAATGTCGCCCAGTACAAACCTAAGTTCTAAGTCTAAAATTTCGCTAGGGGTAAATTTTATCTACCTTTAAAAAAAAATAAAAAATAAAAAGATAAATTAAAATAAGATAATAATTAAAAAAAAAAACCACATAATTGATAATTATAACCTTAGTTAAAAGCTTGTAATAAAAGGGGGGAATAAGAAATTTAAGTTATTCACAAAAATATACATATATATTTATCTGTGGATTAAAATTTAAAAGAAAGGGGGAATGAATGGTTTTATTTTTGGATAATTTAAAAATATTAATTTAAGGATAAAAAGGGGAAAAGAGGGTTAAATTCCACAATTTCCATTTTGACCTCTAATAAAAAGGGGAAAGAGGGAAAATAAAAAAATAGGAACTAGGGAAAGGAGGTAACATAAAAAGGAAAAAAGGGGAACTTAAGGGAAAAAGCGGGAAGTCAACTTAGTAAGGAATCCACATTTAAGAGATTTCTAATTTTAAACTGATTTAGCAATTTCATAATAGGGAAAGCCTTTAAAACCTATAAGGGAATCTAGGGACACCTAGGAGTGATTCTAGGAGTAACTCTAGGTGGGTGAGGGAAATAAAGATATTTACTTAAATAAAGAAATTAATTAATGGAGGAATGTAGGGGATGAAGGACACTTGTATGGACAGGAAATTTTAGGAAATTTATTTTTAAAACTTTAATTAAATGAGATTTTAGGAAAGAAAGGAGGTTCAAAACTCTATAAAAGAAAGGGAGGAGAAGGAAGAAGGATCATCTTCTGTTTGCGTAACATTACGCTGCAGAAATATCGACTTGACTGATTTACTTATGGGGAGTTGGGATACCCAGCTCAGAGAGGAGTGGTAGCTCGGCCTTGCAAGGCGAGCTGGAAGCTAGACGATATTTCTGGTTAGTGTGTGTGACACCTTTGCGGCTCGGGGGGCTAAGGGGGAAGAAGAGTACCCCTAGCATTGGCTGGGAGGTACCGGTGAGATCTCGATGGTCGACGAGCGGGAGTCGCATGGAGCGCGGGACGTCATTCGAAGCGGGAGATCAGGCAACAATATGCTCTTCTATTTTGTAGAGTAGAATGCATATTGTTTTGTAAATGGATTGAATGTTAGATTGATAGCGGACCCCTCTTCTTAGCCTAGCTAATTGTTTGGTTGATTGATTTCCCGTGGCCTTCGTCCCGCATGACTCGAAAACCCCGTGGTTGTCTGTGACCTATGCAATTGCATGCCTTTCGTCCCTAGCACGCCAGTCCTCACCTGAGCAGTCGGCCAGGAGCTTGATCTACGGTCATCGCCTTAGCGTTAAAATACCTATGGATCTCAACGCCCTTCTTTCCTATGCGAGGATGGTGATGCGAAGGCGAACCTTTAGCCGTCACCCTCTATTGATGTACTTTCCAGGTTTACGACTTGCGTCCTTCAGCACGGCCCCTACATTTGGATTATCTTGCTTCCTTGTTGTTTATTTTCTGCGCCTCAACAGATAGGATCCCTGCGATCCTTTCGATGAGATAACCTTAGGGCCCTGGCATTCTCCTACTGTTGTCAGCATTTATATATTGGTAATCTGGAATGAAAGAATATTTAACTTCATATCTGTGTTTGGATCTTGTTGGATTGAATGGTTTTTCTTTATTTATTTACTTCGGCAATGTTAGATGGGTAACTGCTGTAAAATGGGGTAACTCGACTGTTGTAATTCAGATTGGGTGAGAAATATCATCCTTCATAGATTCTGTTATGTGATGGCTGAAAAGTTTTGGCCCTACGCTATTTATTAACGACCACTCTAGCCTTGCGCCTTCCTCATTTCACTAGCGGAATTTATGGTGTCATTATCTTTGCTGTGTAATTTTACTGTGTAAATATTACTGTGAGAATTGTAAACTTTATTGTGTGAAACATTGATGTGTAAAATCTAGCCTTGCACCCCATCCCTTAATGGCAGAATTCACTGTGTAAAGATCATGCCGACAATTTGTTTCTGGCAACTCGTTTGTTTATTTATTGACTGCCTATTCATTCATTTAATTAAATAGTGACTGCATATATCCATATTTCAAAAAGCAGTTATATATTCCAATGATTTCTCTGCGATTTTAGAATGTATCTCTGTGATTTTATAATGTTTAAGGGATAGTGATTTTTAATGTTTCATTCTACATTTTTTTTACCTCTTTACTGACTGTGTAGCTATAGCACATTTCGTATTCCCTTTTTATTTTGAAACGCTTTGGGTTGAGGGCGTCTACTCTGGTGTGGATTTAGAATGTGGGTAGGCCGAAAGCGTTGCCACTAAATGGGCACGAATTTGCCACTACTTGTAACCTGAGGTGGCCTTACTTAATAGACGAATCATGTAAACTCATCTGGGCAAATTGCTTTAGACCATTCCTGCAACTCTGTTTTCTTTTGATTTTTATTATTTCAAAATGAATATATATAAATCCCCGCGTTTTCAATGTTTCAATTTTACTTTAAAATGAATATTAGAATCCCTGTAGTTTTGTTTTCAAATTTAATTTAAAAAAAAAAGAAAATCAGAATCCACGTCAAGTTTGGACCAAAGCGTAGTTGCTCAACTCCTACTCCAATTGGCTCTTGAGATGACTGTGGACTTAGTTTGGGGTCTGCGTGGATGTTGACAGCACTGAAGCAGCAGACCTTCTATTCCTTTACAGGACAACCCTCCTTATTCACTCATGCCAGCTAGTTAGATTGCCTTGGCTGCGTTATAACAGTAACCTTGACTCCTGACGACGCTGAATTAGTACACCGACCATAAAATTGGCAGTAATTTTTGATAGGGGGCCAGCTGGATAGTGACCCTCTTCTAAGACAGTCTTCTGCTTGCGTTATTCCTTACCTTTATTCTTTTACCTGGCAGAGAAATTTTACCCAGGCCTCATTAATTGCCTTATTTTTAAATTCCATGTCTTTTGCCTTACATTAATGCTGGTTATTGATCTTAATGCCTTGTTCTTCGCTTCATTTATTTTAAAGGAAACATCCTGGTTTAATATGGGTGCTTTTACTGTCTAATGATTGAAAATTAATGGTTAAATCCTAATCTAGACAATCTAGTTAGCTTATAAATAATGAGTATCGTATGAGTTTGCTTTAGAGTATGGGCGGTTTATTATCACAATAAATGTATTATTGATGAATCTAGAGTTAAATATAATGGATGGTTCTCGTATCATTGGAGAACAATTATTAAAAATTTGTTGCTTTATAATTCCATCATTTGTTTTGCTATTGATATAAATGAGTTGTTCTATTGTCCCTTTCCATAAGAAACTAGATATTTTAGTATGTTCTATTTGAATGTGATTGGTCCTGGTAACATTTGTTTTTCAAAAGAGATAAAAATACTTCTTAAGATCTTCTTAATCAATTGCCATTATTTTAAGTAAATGTTCATGGTTTTTACGTTGTAATACCATGTACACTTATGGTACATGTTTGGTTATGAAAGTGACTTGAAAATGTGGTTCTAAATTTTCATTCATTAAGAGCACGCTACTTAATAATGAAAAATCCCTCGCGTTGATTTTCTTATGTGATACTTGATTGAAAGCTACACATATCCAGATTATTGATAAGTTCGTTGATATAGATTTTAATTTTGTGTATCATCTGGGGCGCGTGGGGTTGTTAGGATGATGGTCCTTAGCTTAGTAGGCTTGGTCTGCTTGTGTCGGGCAGGATGTAGACACCTCCTTGTTCCTCAGAACAGTCGCTAGCCCTGAGACCTTAAATGGTCAAAATCGATGGGAACCTGGGCTTGAGCATTCCTTATGTGTCCTGGAGGTCCTAACCATTACAGGGTAGGACAGGCGGGTAGTTTGTCTTGTATTTTCCAGATGATTTTTCGTTCATTGCTTTAAGGTGCTTGATGTGAGTCTTAGGTCGTCATGTTGTTGTTGTAGTTGCATGCGTCATGTTCATCGTCGTGTTGCGACACAGAATATAATGTCTTTATTACCCTTGTACACACGAACACACACACAAAAAAATAAAAATAAAATTTGCACTTGTTATGAGAGGTTGATGTCATGATGAACGAGAGGTCTATTACAAACAAGGACCACAACAAAACCATGGTAAAGAAATAATGAATGCATTCAAACCATAAAATTAACTTATAATCAAAATCAATTATCCCAAAGTGATAAGGCTTATCTTTTATTCAAGGCAAGCAAAGGCAATTTAAGGGAATTTGATAAATTTTGAATAAATGAATCATGACTATTGTGAATTCTTAAAACCATGACAACGTTAAATTCCAACCTCTAAAATTATGATAAAAATGTAGTGAAGGCTAATAGTTTTTATATTTAAAGAGATATTAATAAATATTTATAAATGATAATAATATAATCAAGCAAGCAAAGGGATAAGAATTATCTTTTATTCAAAGCAAGCAAAGGGATAAGGCTTATCTTTTATTCAAAGCAAGCAAAGGAAAATTAATGGAATTTGATAAATTTTAAATAAATGAATCATGACTATTGTGAATTATTAAAACCATGACAACTTTAAATTCCAATCTCTAAAATTATGATAAAAATTTAGTGAAGGTTAATAGTTTTTATATTTAAAAATACATTAATAAATATTTATAAATAATAATAATATAATCAAACGAGCAAGAAAAGAGATAAGGCTTATCTTTTATTCAAAGCAAGCAAATACCACTTCCATAAACACGTATATATGGAAGCACACATATACATAAGATGCATTTACAGAAGGTGGCTTCCATATATGCGTTCTTTCGTATATGCACATATACAGACGACGCATATACGAACGACGACTTCCATAAATGTACATATATGAATGGCGCAGATATGAAAGTTCTCCACTTCCATAATGGTGTATTTTGTATATATGTGCTTCCATAAATGTGAATTTATGGAGAAGGTCAACGTATATGCACATATTCAGAAGCATGCATATACGGAGGCCGACTTCCATAAATGTGCATTTACGGATGAAAAATATTGCATATGCACGTGTATGGAAGCACAGATATACGAAAGAACATGCATTTACTAAAGGTGGCTTCCGTACACTAGTACATATTAGAAAAATTGTGACGTTCTATTTGCGACGTTGTGGACAAAATTGACCATACTGTCGAAAAATAGAGGAAAATTTTATTTTTTTTCTCCATATTGCCCGATAATGTCGCTATTGCGATGTACTACTAAAATTGTCGCTCTTGCGGCGAAGTTCGGAGGACATCGCTCTTGCGATGACTAGAAATTTTTGTCTCTCTTGCGACATTGGTGAAATATTTGTCGCACTTGTGACATCGTGGACACTAGGTTTTCCCCACCCCAACAATCACCTAGTATTTGACCAAGTAAACTTTGACTTGGTCAAATATCATCAGAATTGCGATGTTATAAAATCTATAAATATGTTGCATTTTACGGATGTTGCAACAAGTTTTCTATAATAACGACAGTTGAAAAAGGGTATAATTTGATCTTCTTGGCGAACAAAAAACATGTTTTGTTTTCAGTATATGTCTGTGGGGAAGAATGTCAGAAAACATTAGAGGTGGGAAAAAATTAAAGAGGGTGAAAAGGGTGACGGTAAATGTTATTACCCTTGCAAAAATTGTTGTACTAGACGTCTCGAAAGAGTTTTAATAGCAACAACTAAAAAACATTGTAGAAAATATGGGCACATGGATGGGGAATCAAATGAATATCGTCCCNATTCATTATATGTTTTAATATTTATTGTATTCTCAAACTTTTATATTGTTTTATACATGCACTAATTTTTCATGATTGTTTGTAATTATAAAGTTAGATTTGCCCCCTAACTTTATGCACAAGGCACCAAGTAGTAGCAGAAATGATGTTGTACAACATGAAGAACTTGAAGCAGATAATGAAGATCAATTTAATGATCCCATGGAAGTAGATTACAATAATAACATAGTTCAAGATGATGGGACAAATCAAATGATCCAAGACTTATTCGGTCATCCAGATGAGGATCATGGGGACAATAGTGATGGTATTTATGATGAACCTCTAGTTGAAAAAGGCAAATAAACGACTTTATAAAGGGTCAAGAGAAAATATTCTCTCGACTACATTGTTGTTGGTGAACTTAAAGGTTATGAATCATTTGTTGAACACTTGTATGACACATATCCTAAGGTATGTAATATGTTTCATCACATCTACATAAAGGTTGAATTTTCCCCATTTTTTTAGTGTTAATTAATGTGTAAAATAAAAATGCAATATTTAGAATTATTATTCTTTACATTAACTATTTATTTTTTATGTTTTAGATTGTTAGTTGAATTTTTGTTACCCTCGTCAAACATTTTACCTCACACATATTGAGATTTACATGCCATTATGAAAGACATTGGAATGGAGTATCAAAGTATAGATGCATGTCCTGATGATCATATTATATATTATGGACAAAATGTGTCAAAAACAAAATGCCTGGTATGTGGTATCAGTAGATATCAAACCAATCAAGTAACAAAAATGGTCCCTCGAAAGGTTCTCCGACATATTCCCATAATTCCACATTTGCAGTGACTGTTCAGGTGCCAAAGCATAACACAGTTTATGGATTACCATGCATGAAAGAGAATTGAAGATGGCGTTCTTCGAATCACTGCAAATGGTTATGCATTTAAGGAAATTGCTGCAAAATGGCTAGAATTTACAGATGAACCTCGTAATGTTAGGCTTTCATTGACAACCAACGATGTTAATCCATTTGGAGAGCTTCGATCTGTTTACTCAATGTGGCCTATTTTTGTTATCAACAATAACATTACTCCTTGACTGTCAATAAAGAGGGAGAACATAATGTTGACAATGATTATTCCATGTATTTGTTTACATTGATTTTTCGAATGTAAATTTTTCATTTTTCTCTTTTTTGCATAAAATATTTTATTTATTTATTTACGTATATACGCATACCATGGTAGTAATTTTGTGTAATTTCAAACAATTAGGTAAGTACTGTAACGACCCCATCGTTACGACTACCAGCGAGGCAGAAGTGCAAGAATTTTTTTTTTTGAATTTTACAGGACGAAAAAGACAACAACAATGGAACCACAAAACCAGGCAACGAACACAACACGTAGATCCGAAAATAGACAACTACGACTCCACACACTATCACAAGGAGAAACTGGGTGAAACATGGGTAAACCAATAGATAGAAACGACTACAATGAACAATGCCAACAACTACAACGAGCATCTCCCACACTGGGTAGCACATCCTCTGGCCAAGTTCTCAGTCGCCCCTATACAATAGGGCGCGAAAGCAATATGAATAAGAGTTTCCTTATATTTTTGTACAACTACACAACTTACATTTTTATACACATACCCAGTTGATCAGGCAAGGTGCCTTGTCTGATTCCAACAAAAAGAATGAAGAGTTATCCAAAAGGGAAACCATCACTAAGGAAGAAGCTTAATCTTCAAGAGCAAGGGCTTTCGGTTCATTCATAAGAACCTCAAATTGTTTCATTTTTCTTACACCAAACTTTTTGAATCACAAATGAGAGTCAAACTCACACCACCACATCATCTAAGTATCAAGTATTAGGTCGTGTTCACTTGAGTGTCAAGTAACTTGAGAGCAAGAGAGACCAGGAGTCCATCGATTATGCACAACACAATTTTTGTTTCTCTTGAAGTGAATATAGTAAATTTTAAATTTCATAAGAACCTCACACTATTTGCTTTTCATGTCTAAAAGAGAGGGTTTATAAATATCTATGAATGTCTTCATTACTGTTGCATTTTCTAGAAGAAAAATAACTTATTGATATTTACCTCTCACTCTATTGTTGGGTAAAAGTTTGTGATGTATCAGTGTCATTACTTGGCTCATCCAACTTCTCTCGATTCAATATGGAATATGTGACTACTAAGCACATACAAAATATTCTATATTATATTACATTGACATATGCCCTTCTTTTTTTGTTTTCTCTAAGCATACTAACTATGCAATACTCAATAGTACATTGGATAATACATAATGCATGATAGTGCAAAAGTGTTAATCATATGTACCCAGTTGAAATTACGAAATTCCTACTAATGCAAAACAGTTTCTAACGGTAACATACATCATAAGCAAAAATGACTCTTTAGTAGTGTTCATTACAACAACTGGTAACTTATGTTGTAATATCTATATGCGTTTTCACACACTTAGAATCATATATTCTTATTCAAATGAAATAACAATGATCAACAACTCCAAAAACTAATGGATGATCATATGGTAATGGAAAATCATTGATTCTTGGTAGAATACATTCACGTGGTTGAGAAGAAGACATAGAACGCATGCTGGGTTCTTAACATTCAACACAAAATTTTCACAATTAACAAGTGGGAAGTGCACAATGGGATCATAACATTTGGCACATTGTTGTTCCTCACTTGTGACCCGGTGAATTCCGGGAGGAGATAATCGCTGCATAAATTTAAGGATGAGGTAACCCTAACTGTTGGGTGTGAATCTCCGAGTACCCTTTCCCAGTCGTGGTGTTACCAATGCTAACTCCACGACCTTACAAACTCTGTTTGCTGGCGAATTAACACTGTTAACCAAAAGAAAAAAAAAATGTTGTCCCTATAAAATCACTATCTTTACACCAGGGATCTCGGCATCAGACTTGGTGCTATTATTGTACTATCTTGATGCCCATTAAAGATGCCATCAATTAAAATTTCGCTATCTAAAGTGCATATCATTCACTACAAGGAAATCACACTGTCTATAAATTTGCGCTGTCTATAATTTCACCGTCTATAATTTTCACTGTCTATAATTAAATATTCATTGTCTATGATTACATCTATCACTATGTCAGAATTCGTGCAGTAAGGTAATCCCGATTTCATTCAAGGAGCAGCACGCTATCAAGCGTCTTCATCAAATTTTTAAAAAGCATAGAAATATATATATAAAACGCAGTCAAATAATTAAGGCATAAAGTGGCCATTCCATAGCAAACGCAGACATTAACTAAGGGAAAATTCATGGTCATCCAGCGGCTAACTCAGTCAGAGATCAAAGTATCCAGGGCCAAATCGCCCTCTTAACAGTTTAAAATTGAAAAGGAAAAATCGTTGGCCAGGCAGATAGATTCGCAGACCCCTAATTCACCTCCAGGGACATGTTTAAATGACAAGAAAATAGATCACTGGCAGGTGTAAAAACGTAGGCCGGAATTGGACACCGGCGTTATCCAATCTAGAGTACCAAATCAATGCCGACTTAGAAGTTTAATTTTTTTTTCTTTTTGTGTTTCATTTTCCGAGATGCCCAACAGTGCAGGTTTGAATTATATTACTTTCGCGTTCCAGGATACTAGTACGAGTAAAATTTGGGGGATGATATTAATCCTAGACTGAATTAAAATTGCCAGGATAAAATCATTTAATTACCAGGATATAATCATAAAATTACCAGGATAAAATCACTGAATTAAAATTGCCAGGATTCCGACCAACGGAACTGGGAAGAAAATCACATTGTTTCCAAATCCAGTGCGCCAAAGTTAAAAAAAAAAAAAATGAAGACTTAATTTCTATCATTTACATTACCAGGGTATCAAAATTTGCAGACTGAAATTACATCTTTTACATTAACAAAACACCAATAAAAACTTGCAGCCAACAGTAAGAGAACACAAAGATCCAAAGGGATAGTCGTTGAAACGATCACAGGGGTAACCAACACTAAGCAAGAAATCCATGCACAGAGACACTTTTTCCAGAAGGCGCAATAAAAAATGTCAAGGACAACGACAAAGGTAGCCGACGGATGGGTTCGTCCTTCGCTTCACCATCCTTGCACAGAAAAGCAGGGCGTTGAGATCCATAGGTATTTTAACACTAAGGCGACGACCATAGATCAGGCTCCTGGCCGACTTCTCAGGTGAGGACTGGTGAGCTAGGGATGAAGGATAACAGCCGAGAAGGTCACAATCACTCACAACTAGGTGGTCAAGACATGCAGGAAAACGAGATGAAGGGAGTCAACAGTCGTCGAGCTAGGCTAGGAAAAGTTCAGTCATCAATCTAAACAATCAATATACTTACATAATCAACATGCAGATGCAATCATAAAACCTACAACAATCTACCATTCAAATGAAGAAAGCATACCGTTGTCTGTTTGCCCACTCTGAGTGACATCTGCACGCTCCGTGCAACTCCCACTCGCCCACCATCGAGACTTCATCGGTACCTCCCAACCAATGCTAGGGGTACTCTTCTTCCCCCTTAGCCCCCCGAGCCGCAAAGGGGCCACACACACTATCCAGAGGTTTCATCTAGCTCCCAGCTCGCCTCGCAAGGCCGAGCTACCACTCCTCTCTGAGATAGGTATCCCAACTCCCACAAGTAAATCAGTCAAGTCGATATTTCTGCAGTGTAACGTTACGCAAACAGAAGATGATCCAACCTCCATCACCTCCCTTCATCAAATAGAGTTTCATGGTTCCTTACCTTCCAAATTTCTCTTTTAGTTAAGTTTTTATAATTAATTTCCTAAAAATTCTTCTCCGTACAAGTGTCACCCATCCCCTTCCTTCTTCATGAATTAACTTCTTTAATTAATTAATTATCTTTATTTCCCTCACCCACCTAGAGTTACTCCTAGAATCACTCCTAGGTGTCCCCAAAATCTCTTACAGGTTTTAATAACTTTCCTTTTTATTAAATTGCTTGTTCAGTTTAAATTAGAAAGCTCTTAAATGGTAGATACTTTTTCTAAGTTTGACTTTCCGCTTTTCCCCTTATGTTTCCCCTTTTTCCCTTTTTACCTCTTTTCCTAGTTTCCTAATTTTATTTTTTTTCAAGATTTTCTCTCTTTCCCCTTTTTTATTTGAACTCAAAAGGCAGGTGTGAAATTTTAACCCTTTCTCCCTTTTATCATTTAATTCGTATTTTTTAATTATCAAAAGATAGAACAATTGATTCCAACAGACTTTTATTTTTATTTTATGAATAAATTAAATTTCTTGTTCCCTTCATGTTACAAGATTTTAACTAAGGTCATAATTATTATTTAAGTGGTTATTATTATTATTATTATTATTATTATTATTATTATTATTATTATATATATATATATATATATATATATATTTTATAGAGGGATAAAATTTTACCACAAACATAATTTAGACTTAGGCCTTAAATTTCGTATTGGGCGACATTTAATTAAGGAAATTGTTTTTAAAAATTACTTAACATGTTATTTGTCTTAGGGCCCTCTAGGTTCATCCCTCTATCATCAACAACGCGACGTGCCCTTTAGGATGCACTAGGTGCTCCAAGGGTGCCACTCGCCTCATCTATTCCTTTGCGCGATGTGCCCTTCAGGATGCACTATGTGCTCCAAGGGTGCCACTCGCCTCTTGATTATTTGGTAGACATCAATAACCCCTGGAGTCAACACTTCGCCAGGTGAACTTGTGGGATACTAAGGGATTCTAAGGAATAAGGCCCCCGCCTTATTGCACGCCCCTTAGAATCATCACGAGCGACTGTCACAGTCTTCCCTCACAGCATCGTGGGTCCTCTCAAACTAGGTAATTGTTAACCAACAGTTCGAGCCACGACGAGAGTGCTAGTAGGCTGTGGCAGGGCTGCTGTCCACACCTCTCCCTCAACATCTCTAGTAGTCATGTGTGACCCCTTTACTCCATATGTGAGTCTAGTCGGCAAGCTATCGTCAACCTGCATCATCAACAAATCATGTCAGAACATATCCATAACATATCATCTAATCAGATGCACTAATATCACATTAAAACAATCAAACCTCAATGGCACACTCCCTAACTCGATCCAGAGTCTAAGGGGTTCCATCGATGCCTATGCATCCTCGAGGTCCAAAACCCTGCACACTCAATAAAACCGAGTCAATAACACCTGTCTATGTCAATGTAGTAAAACAACATGTCATCAACCCATAACGCCTCATAATCAAAATCAAAATTTTTAATAGCATAATAATCTGGATCACTTGCGAGCAAGTGTCCTCAAAGAATAAGTTCGCTCAGTGCGAAAGAGCAGGATGTTACATACACCCCCTCTTGGTATAAACTTCATCCTGAAGTTTCACAATATAAGAGCCGAATAATGTGTACCTTAGCATCATAAGTCTATCTATCAAACAAAAATGGAAACTGTTGGCGCATAGCAAATGCGTCCTCCCAGGTCGTCGAGTGTGGACTATAATTGTCCCATTGGACCTTGACCTGCTCTATCGTTTGACGCCATAGCTGTCGAACACGATGATCAAAGATGTGGATCGGCTTAGCCATGAGCGCACCCTCGTCCGACACCCGCAAGGTGCTCAAGTCAAATCATGTGAAGGATCACTAATCATAAAGTCTCAGCAGAGACATGAAATACATCATGCATACACCTCAAGAATCAGGCAAGGCTAGTCATCAGTCCACAAGTCTCTCCTTCCACAATATCGTAGGAGATAGTTTAGCCCCCTATTTCCAAACTTGATCGAACTCTTTTGCGGTTTCGGCCGCAAAAATACTCGATCGCCACAACGTAACTACGGTCGACACGACACGCATCATCATAACTTTTCTGATGATCCTCTGCTTCCTTGGTCCTTTGTCTTAATGTTTTCATTTAATCTTCCAATTCTTGGACAACTTCTGGTCCCACCTGGACCCTATCTGCAAGCCGATCCCAAATTAAAGGCACCCTACACAGTCGCCCGTAAAGAATCTCGAAAGGTACCATCTTAATGGTGCCTTGGTAATTGTTGTTATAAGGTGAATTCTACCAATGGAAAGAATTCTTCCCAACATTGCCGTTGTCCATCACGTTCATGTGCAAAAGGTAATCCAAGGTCTGGTTTGTTCGTTCAGTCTGCCCTTCAGTCTCTGGGTGATACACAGTATTGAAGTTAAGTTGGGTTTCCAAGGCCTCTTGGAAAGTCGTCCAAAATCATCCAGTAAACACCGATCCTTGATCGGATGTAATCCTCTTAGGCACGCCATGCAGCCTCACAATCTCACTGATGAAAACTCTAGCTATGTCAGGTGCCTGATACATCATATGGATAAGAAAAAGTGAGCACTCTTTGTCAGAGTGTCTACTACTATGAAAATCGAGTCATGTCTCCTTGCCGTAATTGGAAATCCAACAATAAAATCCATCGAAATAACCTCCCATTTCGATTCCGGAATAGCGTGTGGTTGTAGTAATCATGTTGGGTGTCCATGTTCAGCCTTTATTAGCTGACATTCTAGACATCTGGCCACATAGTTGACTATGTCTTCCTTCATTCCCTTCAAGAAGAACAAGGGTTTAAGGTCTTCCCTCATCTTCGTGACTCCCAGGTGAGCCATGTAAACTGCTCTATGAGCCTCGCTCAGGATAAACATCCTCAACTTGTCGTTCGGCGATATGTAGATCCGATTTTTAAATCTCCATAAACCATCGCTATCAACGAAAATCCTTCAAATTGGGATACCATCATTGTGTTTTGTCCGATAAAACCCTCGACCTCCTTGTACCAATCATCGTGATGCAGGAGCATTGTCAGCAGCTAGCAAGCGTGGAGGTGGAAGACAACTGAAATGAACACCATCAAATTTTGGCACATGTCAAAAACGTTTTGAAATGTTTTTGAAAGTTTGGATGCACAGACATTAATGAAATAGTTATGAAGGCATAATTCCATATTGTAAACAGATATTGAGCGATCCACTCTCATCTGTAGGATGTAGAGGCATTTATGCATAGTTAATGAAAGTAGGTAGATTTAAAATTCCAGACTACACAGTTTTAGGAGCTGGAGGGAAAATGACTATAGACATCCTCATCTTTGTATCATTGTATCAGTTAGAGATGGTAGGATTAAGCACATTAGCATAGAGAAGAAGCAGAGAGTTGTGGAGAAGAACCCATGTACATAAATTTTGAATTAATATATGAAGCTTTGATTCAGACTCATGGTGTTATAATGCTTTTTGTGTATGCATGCTGAATGCTATGCTTATGGTTGTTTTATTCTCTCTATCATGCATTTGTTATTATGCTGTGTGTGAATGTATGTTTTCATGTTGGATGTTTGAAAACTGAGAGAGAGAGAGAGAGAGAGAGAGAGAGAGAGAGAGAGAGAGAGAGAGAGAGAGAGAGAGAATGAGTTTCAATTGTTTCTCTTCCTGAGTGAGAGAAGTTCCTACAAGGAGTGTAGTGGAAGTGTCCGCAAGGTGTGCGTTGACAGGGTTCATAGTTTACCTTTGAAAGCTCAGGAGGGATACTGTTGTTCTCATTCCAGAAGAAGTGCAAGACAAGTGCCAAAGCCATGCAAGGTGTGCACAGGCAGGTTGAGACCTTAGAACTTACAAACTAAGGTTGAGATATTGAAGGACTGCTGTTGCAGAGTTGCATAGAGTCAAGAGATTCAAATATTCAGGAATATTTGAAGAAGTGCCACAAGGAGTGCGTGAAGAAGTCTTTTAGGAGACCCGAGGTTGCGAAGGAAGCTCAGGAGGGTTAGGACCTTTGAATAATTCGAGAGAAAGGCATGAAATGCAAGTAGTTATGCAGGGGTTAAATTCCAGAGGAGGATCAAAGGTTTGATTTGAGCCAGAGGTTCTTTGAGGAGGAGGTTGAATGGTCGGAATTCTCCGAGGAGAAATCCTGAAATAGCGGGGATTGTAGATCTAGGAAAGTTGCAGGGGCGTTAAGCGTTGGATATATCTGTCCTTCGAAAGGCAGAGTCAACGTGGACCATCAATTGTGACCTATTCAGGCCGTCAGATCATTTCGTAAATTCAGAGTTCAGGACTCCGAAGTGTAAGACAAAACCTTGGCTGATCAAGTTCCTGAAATGTGAAAGGAGGTTTCATGTGTGAAGTCAAAGAGTGACATGTTCAGGAATTCAAAACTTCAGAGTTTAGGGTTTTGAAAGTCCCGAGGACGGCGATCAGGACTCAACAGGGAGGAAAGTCTGAAATCAGAGGCCACAACAGAGTGCTTATCGACATTTCTGGAATCAGGTTTTCGGCATTCTCGTTGACAAGGGGATGAACACTCCACATCATAAGTACCGAAATCGTGAAACGTGGAGGAAATTGAGGAATTGCATTTTGGCATTTCGGCAAATCGGGGTTCGGGAATTTGGGGGTCGTAGTGACATAAGGTTAGGGTTGAGAGTTTCGACTTCCCAGTACCCAGAAACCTGAAACAGAGGGTGTTGTCGAAAGGTGGTTCAAGTTCTGAAACTGGAAAAGGTGACAGGTGGCAAGAGTCCACGTTAGGAGTATATTATAGCTCGAGGGGACAATTTGAAAGTCAGGAAACATCATGACAGGATTTGCGAAGTCTCGAGAAAGGAGACCATTTCGACATTTCAGAATTTTGGATTCCAGAATGTATAGGAGACAGAGAGTTCGAGAACAAGCCTTATGAACTCCTGGTACGCGAAATCGTGCTAACCGATGGATCAAGGGGAAGAACCACAACCGTTGATTTTCCTTGGAAGCGGAACACTAGTGTTTCAGTGTTTCGAGATTCGACATACCGGGAATCCTGTTGACAAAGGGACGAGACATAGTGCCAAGGAAATCCCGAAGTCGTGAAGTGTAGCAGGGCTAAGGGTGAACTTTTTGGGATTTTGGTAATTCGGGTTTCAGGACCCCGGGAGTCGAGAGGTAGAGTTGCACGACATCGCAACTCCTAAAATCGTGAAGAGAGGAAAGTCGAAATCTGTGGTAAGAAGGGTCCAGTATTTGGTTATTTAGGGTTTTGGAGGTTGAAGAGGCTAGGCGCTCGACAAAGGGATTTGTGAAATCACGAAATCCAGTATCCCGAAAAGAAAAGGGAAAAAGTCCCAATGACAGTGGGGTTTGATCGTGGGGTTCATGCCGGTGAATGATCGTGCAGGCATAACTCAAAAGGGCCCGTGAACTTTACTCGGAGAGGGTGAGTGAATAATTCCTCGAGAGGAATTAAGAGGGTCAATCAGACTCTAAGGGCTGAAGTTGAAAGATCCTATGCAGACCTTGACCTGAGGGTTGGGGGTCTGCATCAGTGTGGTATCAGATCTTAGAAAGTTTTCTTTGCTTTCTGTAGCAAGGAAAAAAAGAATTTTGCAGCCATGCCGCTGAGAAGAAGAGACAGGCAAATACCTGAACCACCAAAGGAAAGGGAAATTCCAAGAAGAAGAGACAGACAATTACCTGATCCAGCAAGGGAAAGAGACATGCGTGAACTACATGCTAGGCTTGATGCCATGGAAACAACACAGAGACACAGAGTTGATGTTGGGGATATCAGCGAATCTGAAAGTGAAAATGAAGCCGGAAATGAAGAAGTTGCAGCCCAAGATGCAACAGATGAACGCCTATTTAGGGCTGTTGCAAGGATAGGTGCTAGAGAAAAAATGGACATTCCAGTATATGAAGGAAACCTGGATGTAGAAGAACTTCTAGACTGGATTAGAGCTCTGGATAAATATTTTGACTATGAGGATGTAGAGGAAGACAAGAAGGTCAAGCACGTTGTTACAAGACTTAAAGGGCATGCAGCCTTATGGTGGGATGAACTACAGGCTGACAGACGCTGCAAAGGTAAGCATTAAATCAATAGTTGGGATAGAATGGTTGCGAGGATGAAGGAAAAATTCATACCCAAGGATTATCAAATTACTCTGTTTTGGAGAATGCAGAACTTGAGACAGTAATTGATGACAGTTTTTGTAGGAAAATCTCCCTGCGGACAGGTAGATCACCTCTAAGGCTTGACCTTAACCCTAGACAGAAAAATGCTTAACGTGGACACTGAATTTCTTTCAAATCTATATAAACTAATACATGAGAAGGAAGGATGATAGAAGTACCTATTATCGACGTTTGTCCCTGCACGCTCCGAGTTGCGCTCCAATCCTTTGCTCCTTGCTGAGTTCTGCGGGCAAAGAAAGATACGACCACTTCCTACTCTATTGATATTAGCTTGAAAACAGATCTATCACTAGATGATAAGTTCACGTAATATCAGACACAAACTAGAAATAAACAGGCCAAGCGTGTCATATTGATGAGAATAACGACAACAATACTTACAATCGTAGATGCGAATGCGACAGCTTCGTCAAGTCCTCTTTGTCTAACCCTTGCCTGAAAGATCCACAACCTGGATAACAGCAGCTTCACTGATCACTCTCCTTTGGCTGGCTGTAAGTTCCTTCCAAGATCATAAGTTTCATATGTTCAATTCTTCCCCCCTTCCAACACCACTTATGAGATCATAAGTTTGGTGCAATTCTCCATTTCCATTCTCTTTCACCATTAGAAAGCTTGTTTATATAGCCTTGGAGAGGCTCAACAATCTTGAGATATCCTTGGGGAAGGTGAGGATTTTCCTCCTTCAGTTGAGGATCTACCCTAGGATCATGGTTGGACTAGGGATTCGAATCCAACTGCCTTCCAAGAATGAAAAGATGTTTCCCCCATTCATCTCAATAGTTTAACAACCGCCAAGAATAGGTAGCGCTCCCTCAAAAGGGCCATCAGAGCACTGTAGCGCTCCCTAGTAAGCTTTAGTGGGTGCCAGCACCCTCAAAATCTATAACGCTCCCTCAAAAGGGCCAGGGGAGCGTTATAACGCTCCCTGACAGTGTAAGGGGGAGCACCGGCGCTCCGAGATAGTGTAAGGGGGAGCGCTCCTCTCCAAAAACTCAGTTTTTGAGGTGCTTTCAGATGGAAAAAGGTGTTTGACTTCAGTAGATCAGTTCTCCTCCTTCAAATCAGTCATGTGAGATGCTATAAGTGCTTCTTTAGTGTCGTTGACATGGCAGTATGTCCAAACATCATTTGTGACACTAGAGACCAACTTGCGACACTTGCGAAAGTTGATGCGACACTTACGACAATTGAGAGGGACAATGCGACACTTATCCAGCTGAGAAATTTTGACGTGTAACAACAGTGAAAGAATACACTGAATATTTCTACAGGATAAACATCAGAGCAGGTCATCGGGAAAGTGATGATGAAAAAGTTGCCAGGTATATGAATGGTCTGAGATACAAAATTCAGGACGAGATGAGAATGATGACCCTTAGGAATGTGGAGGATGTTTATCAGATGGCTCTGAAAGCTAAGCTGAAAACAAGGTCAGAGAGGGCGAGGCGGAAGTCAAGCCAAAGGCAAACCAATTGCCCAAGACAAAAATAAAAAACCTAAAGAAGAGTGGAAGAAACCTCAAACTCAAACTAAGAGAGGTGGAAGCTCACAGAGAGGGCAGTATGCTGATAGAAACACTTTTCCTTGAACCAGAGGAAGAGGAAGGGGCAGAGGTGGAGAAATAAAATGCTTTACCTGTGGAAAAAATGGACACAAATCTTATGAATGTCTAGATAAGAAGAAAGAAGGAGGTGAAACTCACATTGCCAAAGCTCAAGGACGGAATGTTGAGGCAGAAGATGCTAAGGGCAAAAGATAACTGATGATGAGAAAAGTTCTCTTAACGCCAGAGAAGGAGGCAGAGAACCCAGCCCAAAGGAATAGACTTTTTCAGATTGCTTGCAAGACCAAATACAGGGTATGAAAAGTCATCGTGGACAGTGGTAGCATAGACAATCTTGTTTCTACAGAGATGGTAGAAAAGTTGGAGCTGGAGACTATTGAACATCCAAGCCCATACAAAGTTTCGTGGCTACAAAAAGGACATCAGGTAAATGTCACTAAACGATGTTTAGTCGAATTTAAAATAGGAGGATATAAGGATGAAATATTATGTGATGTCATTCCCATGGATGTTTGTCATCTATTGCTGTGTAGACCATGGCAATATGACAGGAATGTGATTCATGATGGGAGAAAGAACACATACACCCTGGAGAAGAATGGGAGAACTCACATGTTGTTGCCAATTAAGGATAAAGAAATGAAACCAGAGGTGAGCAACACTATACTTCTCATGACTGGGAAGGAACTTCTTAAGGAGGTTAAGAAGAAGGAAGATATCCAATTCATTGTGGTTAGGAAGCCTAGAATTGTTTTAACCAGTACAAGAGTCGATGATTTACCAGAGGAAATCCAGAAGTTGTTGGAAGAGTTTGTTGATATAGTAGTGGACGAACTACCTTGTTCGTTGACACCGATCAGGAGTATAAGTCATCGCATCGATATTATACATGGATCTAGTTTACCAAACAAAGCAGCGTATATATTGACACCGCAGGAGAATGAAGAGGTCAAGAGACAGGTCCAAGATTTAATGGACAAAGGGTTGGTTAGAGAAAGCTTGAGTCCATGTGTTGTTCCAACAGTGCTCAACCCAAATAAAGATGGAGGCTAAAGGATGTGTACAGACTCGAGGGAAATCAACACGATTACCATCAGATATGGATTTCCTTTGCCAAAGATGGATGATTTGATGGATTGCTTGAGTAGAGCAAAAGTTTTTTCAAAAATTGATTTGAAAAGTGGATATCATCAAATTCGAATGAGAGAAGGTGATGAATGGAAGACCGCATTCAAGACTAATGAAGGGTTGTACGAATGGCTTATTATGCCATTTGGCATAACAAATGCGCCTAGTACTTTCATGAGGTTGATGAATGAAGTCCTGAAGGATTTCATAGGAAAATTCGTCATTGTATATCTTGACAATATACTGATTTTCAGTAGAATAGAAAACGAGCACTTGAAGCATTTGGCTACAGTGATGAAGAGACTACGGAAAGAGAAGTTGCTGATAAATATGAAGAAATCATCATTCATGAGGATATAGCTCATTTATTTGGGGTTTTTTATCTCTGCAAATAAGATGAAAATGGATCCAGATAAAGTGGAGGTGATTAAGAATTGGCCATCGCCGAAGAGTATATTTGAAGTTAGAAGCTTCCATGGATTGGCTAGTTTCTACAGGAAATTCATCCGAAATTTCAGTGGGATTAGCGCACCGATGATGGACACAGTGAAGAAAAGACATAAATATTTACACTGGACAGAGGAAGCAGAGAAAAGTTTCAATCTGTTGAAAAGGAAGATTACTGAACAAC
Organism: Picea engelmannii; assembly: GCA_009831015.1. Taxonomy (NCBI): domain Eukaryota; kingdom Viridiplantae; phylum Streptophyta; class Pinopsida; order Pinales; family Pinaceae; genus Picea; species Picea engelmannii. The sequence continues at coordinate 351,053 of ML785345.1, forward strand.
CAATTTTGGTGTTGCCAGATTTCAACAAGACATTTCAAGTCAAGTGTGACGCAAGCAGATTTGCAATTGGGGCGGTTTTGAGCCAAGACGACAGACCGATCACATATTTCAGTGAGAAATTGAATGAAGCAAAGATTAAATATTCAACATATGACAAGGAATTCTATGCAGTCATACAAGCGCTGAAGAAATGGAGACATTATTTGGTTCCTAAAGAGTTTGTTTTGTACAATGATAATCATGCTTTACAATTCGCGACTCAACAGGAGAAGTTGAACCAAAGACATGTTAAATGGGTTGAATACGTGCAAAATTTTACTTTTGTAATTAAACATATTTCTGCAACTGCTAACAAAGTTGCTGATGCTTTGAGCAAGAAATGTTTGTTGATGCAGGAATTCAGAGTCAAAACATTGGGTTTTGAGAACCTCAAGGACATTTAAAGAGATGACCCAGATTTCAAAGAGGCGTATGAGGCATCTGAGAATCCAATTCTCAGGGACAGAAGTCAATGGACTGAATATATGATCTAGGATGGATTATTATTCAGAGGCAAACAATTATGTATTCCAAAATGCTCCATGAGGGAGAATCTGTTGAAAGAAAAACACAGTGGAGGATTGGTCAGACATTTCGGTCATGAAAAAACGTTCTCGAAATTAAATGGCTCATATTTTTGGCCAGGGATGAGAACCGATGTCAAAATATTTGTGGATAGATGTAGAATTTGTCAGCACGTGAAGGGAAAAAGGAAAAACATAGGGTTATACCAGCCATTACCCATACCACAGAGGTTGTGGGATGCAATGAGCATGGATTTTGTATTAGGACTACCAAGAACACAAAGAGGATTCGATTCGATATTTGTGGTGGTAGACAGATTTTCAAAGATGACACATTTCATACCATGTTAGAAAACCAACGACGCAACTCACATTGCGAACCTGTTTTTCAAGGAGGTTGTTAGAATTCATGACTTACCAAGGAGAATAGTTTCAGATCGAGACACCAAGTTCGTGGGACATTTCTGGAGGACTTTATGGAAGAAGCTGGGGACAAGTTTGTCTTTTAGCTCAACTTATCATCCTCAGACGGATGGACAGACAAAAGTTGTAAACATGAGCTTGGGAGATTTACTGAGGAGCCTAGTGACTGAACACCACAGTTAGTGGGATCACATTCTGCCACAGGCGAAATTTGCCTACAATGATTCGTTTAACAGAAGCACAGGGAAAAGTCCATTCCAAATTGTTTATGGAATGCAACCAAGAGGAGTTTCTGAATTGAAAGATTCAGAACAGAATGAAACTAGAAGTGCTAGTGCAGAGGATTTTGCAGAAGCAATGAAGGAACTTCACAGCCAAGTGAGGGAACGTTTGCAGAATTCGAATCAAGAGTAAAAGCACAAAGCAAATCAACATAGGCAAGAACTTCAGTTTGAAGTTGGTGATCTGATTCTTGCACATCTAAGGGAAAGGTTCCCAAGGGGAACATATAACAAACTGAAAATGAAAAAGATTGGACCATGCAAGATCATAAAGAAATTTGGGGCAAATGCATATGAGATTGAATTACCCGATGGGATCGGAATTTCACCGATATTCAACATCTCGGATTTGTACCCTTATAGAGATGAAGAAGTCAGTGAACAGACAGAGGTTCAGTGGACTAAACAAATGCTTGTAGCTAAAAATCCACAGATGGAAAGTATACTTGATGTAACAACCCTCAAGCTAAGGACAACTACTCAGTCAACCGGTGAATTTTTTTTTTTTTTTGGAGTGTGTGCACATGTGAAGAAGAAACAACCCCCTCGACTCTAGGTCAATACTCGACCCAACAGGACGCAAGTAAGACGAATACCATCAAGATGACCCAACCTATCATAACGACCACAAGAAGCAAAA
>ML785345.1:379937-390949 GCA_009831015.1 Picea engelmannii
TCATCGAAATGAAAAGATTGCATCTTCATCTCTTTGCATAACTTTCGAGTCGGTCAAAACACCATATTGTCCATGCCATTTTCCTTTTGAGTAACAACAACCATAAAATAAAGCACTTATAAAAATTGATTAGACATTTTTATGTTTTCTAGTAGCAAACCTACATTAGATTAGTTGTAGGGCTTTGGAATAGGTGTGAAATATAACTTTCCAAAGCTGCAAATAAACATAGAATCTTGAGTTAGGGAGCGATTAAATCCACTTATTACATTTTGTCCTGGGAATCCCTTCTCACACAAGGGTCAATCACGAGGTCGCATTGAGACTAGCAGAGTTACTCACCCTGCTTTGTTGGTCTTGGTGTAGAGATTATGTGTATTATGGGGGTCGCTTGAGAGGTATACCCACAATGATGAGTGAAAGCCTTTCAAGTTGATTTCGGGCTAGATACCCTACCCTTGTGCATGGATCAAACTGTTGACTGTTTCCCCAGGCATCACTGTAGTGATTGGTAACCTTAGTGGCCTATCTCTTTAGGGTCTTTACACAAGGTGACTGTGGAGGGGCAAGTCTTCATGGTACCTAGAATCGACGTTGGTCAAACTCACTTGGGCTCCTTGGAGGGTATACCCACGATTATGTGTGGGAGCTTGCACTAGGGTGTAAGTCCGTTAAGCAGGTCATCAACGTAAATTTTCTACCCGCTCTATCTCAACCCCTTTTTACATTGTTCCCGCGACATTGGATTTCATCACCAACTACTGTGCTCATTGTGAGAAGGTTTTGTTTGCTTGCTTGCTTACTAGATTTTTAGCGTGTGCTGTTTGTTCTCCCTAGTGGACTCTAGATTGGATTTTTAATGGCATCAGTTCCCGAAATGACCAATGAAGGAAACCCTGCTCCAGGGGAACCTTTTGTTTTTCCTTCTTATGGAAACATTGGTCCTCCTCACATCGCTACTTTGAGCCTTCCAGGTCTCACTATTGGATTACCGGTATGGTTATTTTACACTCAGGTAATTTCGAATGTAGTAAGTGCTTCGGTCGTAAGAACTTCCCCCCAAGAACATCAACCTCATGTTGATCCTCCACCTTCTTCACCAGTAAGGTCTTGTTCACCTTCTTCGCTTGCAAGGTCGCCTTTTGTTTCATCTTCTTCGTCGAGTGAAAGTTTTGAAGCTAGTAACCCGATGAATAAGAAGAAGAAGAAAAGAAAGAATAAGAAGAAGAAGGTTAAGCAAGGATCCAAACCTCCAACCACTGTCAAACATGTTGGAAAACAACCAGTTACTGTTAATTGTGCTGGGAGTGTTGATGATGTCAAGATCACCCAAAAAACGCGTAAGCCCAAGTACCCTTGCAAGCTTTGTAAGGGTATCCATATTCTTAAAGATTTCCCTGGTCTATCCAAGGTTATAGAAGCTTGGTCTACACACCCTCGCCAACCCATGTCGTTAGCCTCTAAACAACATGCTGATGAATTCCCATCGACTAGTCACGATACAGTTGGGAAGAAGAAAAGTAGAGACAAGTTCCCGTGTATGTTATGCAAAGGGAGTCATCTAACTCATCTTTGTCCTCATATGGAAGAAGCCTCGAAATTACTGGAAAACATGACTGTTTCACAGCCTCAACTTCCAGCCGCTTATCGCAAGCTTTCTCTCAACCCACCTGTAGTTGATGGAATGGTCACTCCGGTCCCTTCACCGGTCAATCTAGTTGATCATGTCGTCAATCTGGTCACGTCCTTAGTTGAACCCGTTGACAAAGTGGTTGATCCGATACCTTCCTTGGTCAATCCCACTCTCCCCTCAGAGAGTGAAACTAAAGCGATCGATATGATCCCATCCTCGGTCGATCCCACTCTCTCGTTAGAGAGTGTCACCCAAGTGGTCGATTCATTTCCATCTGTCGACCCCATTCTCTCTTTGGAGAATGAAACTCAAGTGGTCGATCTGATCTCTCCATCGGCCGATCCTACTCTCCCGCTCGAGAGTAAACCCCATAGTGCCCACGTTTTTCTCGTTGATACAGACTCTGCTGTGTCGAGGGGTATTCCTCCTTCTCCCATGGAACGCCCTCCAAGTTATGAGGCTATCCATTTTGATTGGGGTGTGCTAACTGGACCTCGTCTTCCCTCTCACATTCCTTTCCAGATTACTGTACAGGTTTGTGGTCGAGACGTTCCTCAGACATTGATAGATGAAGGTTCGTCTGTTAGTATTTTATCCTCTATTGCTTGGCAAGCTTTGGGTTATCCTCCACTTGCACCAGTCACGCAGAATCTGTTAGCTTTTAACAGAAGAACTAGTCAACCTTTAGGGACCTTTCCTCAGTTTCTTGTAACTTTGGGAGGGAAAAATGTCTTTATTGACGTCATGGTAGTCCAAGACCCCTTGGATTTTTCTTTACTCCTTGGGAGAGATTATGTCTATGCCATGAAAGCTATTGTGACTACTCTTTTTCGTGTGATATCTTTCCCTCACGATGGACGAGTTGTGACTGTTGATCAACTTTCATTCATTGACCCTAACTAGATTGTCTCCCTAAATGGTTCTTATATGCAGACGGTATCACCCCTGCCACATGTCAATTATGTGGCATTGTCGCCCATGGCTTCAACTTCTGATGACTTAGATCCAGTAGTTGACATGGTGATCTCTGTGATAGGGTTGTTAGAGCCTGATCTCTTTACTCCTGTCGTGACCCTTGACATGGTGTCCTTCCAGAGTGTGTTTCTTTCGTCAAATGAAGACCTCTTGGAAGCCATGACCGAGTTTTGTCCCTTAACATGGTGTCATTCTGGAGCATTGTCCTCTCGGAATCCATGATCAAGAAGACTTTGAGGATAGTTTTTGCGTCTCTGAGGCAACCTTGTTAAAAAATGAAACATAGGTCTTTGAGCATGGTTTTTTGATTTCAAGCTCGTTAAAAAATGAAACCACTTATGAGGATAGTTTTTCGTCTCTGTGGAAACCTCGTTAAAAAATGAAACAGAGGTTACGAGCATAGTTCTTGTTTCTATGTCAAGCTCGTTAAAAAATGAAATAGTTTTCCCCCTCTCTATTTGAGTCAAGTCCTTCGTCTAGTATTTGAAGTTTCATTTCCTCCACCTTTGTCGTTGGGTGAAACGAAGCTTGGGGGGAAATACTTCTAGCCTCTGGACTTCATGCTGAAGTAGAGCCACTATTTTCTTAAGCTAGGGGCTAAGTACCAACCTTCCATGTGTTATGCATTGGGAAGTCACAAGCATAGTTTTCTATGGTTCAATCTTGTGTAAAAATGAAACCACTTACCTCAAGCATAGTTTCCTCTAGTTCAAGCTTGTCTAAAAATGAAACCAGGTCCAAGCATAGTTTCGTTTAGTTTTTAAGCTTGTGTAAAAATAAAATCTATCCCAAGCATAGTTTTGTTTTGTTTTAAAGCTTGCGTAAAAATGAAAACAATCCCAAGCTTAGTCTTTGTTCTTTCTCATACTCGTAAATACATACCGAGCTTAGTCTTTGTTCTTTCTCGTGCTCGTAAATCAATGAGAATGTAACTGAGTATACTTTTATCACTTTTTTGGACTCGTAAAGGTTATACGAAAAAGGAACCACCTAGAGTCACCTTTAAGCTCTTTTTAGACTCTCTAAACATGAAAAGATTGTCGAGAGACCTTGTTCTTTTCGCGCTCGTTAAAGTATTTGAAGAAAACGTCTGTTGAGCGATAGTTTATCTCTTTTTCGGTCTCATTAGACTACTTTATGAAAAAGGAACTGAGATAGTTCTCTTTTAAGTGTTTTTCCAGACTCTATAATCATGAAAAACCTTCGAGTTTTCTATCTTTGGGCTCGTTAAACAAACATCGAAAGGCCCACATGGGATCGAACCACTCCTTCCTAGGGTTCGTTAAACATACTTCAAGGGACTCATCCGAAGGATGAGCTTACATTTCAAGCATATGTTATCCTCCTCAAGTTTGCGTAAAAATAAATAGGTACTCGCCAGAAATGGTGGGGGAAAAATTGGGAAAGAATTGTGTCTAAACCTATATTTTGTGGAAGAGTCACTTTTGAACATGATACCCTTTCACTTGATTTGTGTCTAGGTTGGAAAATCCACTTGTCTCCTGATCATACTCCCTTATAAGATTACAAATCAGTCTGTGATCTCTGTTGTTGAATCAGTGTTTCCAAGATAGTTGTCGTGTCATCAATGTGTTCAAAGAGATGTTCAACCCAGAAAGCCTTCTATTGTGTTAGCCATTTCTACAGTCTTTAAGCCTTCTATTGCGTCGGCCATCCCTGAGTCAATCCCGAGTCACTTGTTACTCTGATCTAAATCTTGTTACCTGTTTCGTGTCATTGATGTGGGATACATTAAGGCCTTCCTGTGACGAGTCTTTTCCTGTCAACTTCAACTCATTATCCAGGAATTAGACTTATAAACCAATTGGTACCTTGGAACTTGCATGCCTCAATGGTAGGTTTCCTCGCTTTCGACAGTGGGTTTTCATTATTGACCCCTGATCGGGAGATTCCGCCGAGTGTTCGACTTCATCTCATTTATTTACATTCATTGGATTGTACTAGTGTACCTTGGGAGTCATTGACATTAATGATGATTTCCCTCGCACTTGTTAACGGTATACACTAATGACCAGTAATCAAGTGGTTTCTACCATGTTCGACTTCGACACATGTATTCACATGGTTAGATTCGTACTACAGAGTGGTGGAGATGAAGACCTTGGATATTTTCTGACAGATTCAGGTTGCGTTGGAGTATATTCAGTTTGTACTATTTCATAGATCCACATTGTATGTCTCATGGTTATGTTCAAATTTGAGTCTTTAACACATAGATCCACAGTGTATTTTTGGTGGCTATGTTCATATTCGAGTCATATTGGCATGGATCCACAGTGTATGTTTGGTGGCCATGACCTGTCTTACTTGACATGGATCTTCGCATGTTGGAATTTATGCTTTAAGTCATTTGTATTCTGAGTATGGGAATGCCTACCTCAGTGATGATATATTATTGTATTGTATTTCCTTATTTGTTAGCAGGTTTCCGACCGACTGTTCCTTGTTCCCTACACACACTCGACAAAATATTTCAGCTATCACTCTATTCTAACTTCATACTTTGGGGGGATCTCTGTTACACATTATTTTTGTCATCCCTATGACTGTTAATGATGTAAACCTATCTGTTTCCTTCAGAGGGGTCAATGGCCTGAGTTCCTGAAGAGAGAAGGGAGAACAACGTTTCCTGAGAAAAGAAGTTGCATTTTCCTTTGTAAAAGCCTTGTAAAAAAGGAAGTTCGCAGGTTGCTATATAGTCAGGGTGCGAGAAGGCCTAATTCTCACAGGTTGCACCATAGCTGGGTTGCGAGAGGTTCGCAGGTTGCTCTATAGGCAGGGTGCGAGAATGCCTACATGTGGGAAAAACAAGCATTTTCTTGAATCTTCTAGAAGGAGAAACTTCTATGGTGAGGTGGCATCCGAATGGTTTGGATCTTACTCGCTTTCATGATTTAGTGGGATCATCCTAACCTCCTCACCTTATCCTCTTCAACTTATAAAAGGAGAGGAGTTCTCATGGAGAACGCTAGCTTGTAGTTCTCGAGCTTGTTAACTTTGGTTGGCTTGGAATTATTAGCTTGGTTGGAGTGGCTTTGAGATTTGCTTTGTCAAGATAGATTGTGAATATCATCAGATATATGCTCTCAGAATTCTTGGAGTGAAAGTGTGTGGGGAACGAAGGACAGTTGGAAGGGACCTTATGACATCAAGGCCATGGTTGTAATCTCTCTTTCACATTTAATATGATACAGTAATATGATTCTTTCCTATAAAGCTTGTTGTGTTTTATTGTATGATTCCTTGATCACATACATAGGTTTATATTGAAATTTGAGTTTATGCTATTGCTATCACTTTGGTTGGTTGCGTTCTTTTGCAGGATCATCATTGTATGAGCGTTGGAACTGAGCTAGGATAGCGATGGCAAGAGGAAGCGACATTTAAACGGTATGTCACCCATCCCTCTTTGGTTAGTAAATTCAATATTTAAAACTTAAGGAAAGCGTCACGTTTTGGTGTGTTTTGTTCTAGATCTAGGTGGATCTACGGAGATCAGTTAGTGTCCTTACCTACCGATTAGTCCAATAAAAACACCCTCATCTTTGTATCATTGTATCAGTCAGAGATGGTAGGATTAAGCACATTACCATAGAGAAGAAGCAGAGAGTTGTGCAGAAGAACCCATGTACATAAATTCTGAATTAATATATGAAGCTTTGATTCAGACTCATGGTGTTATAATGCTTTCTGTGTATGCATGCTGAATGCTATGCTTATGGTTGTTTTATTATCTCTGTCATGAATTTGTTATTATGTTGTGTGTGAATGTATGTTTTCATGTTGGATGGTTGAAAACTGAGAGAGAGAGAGAATGAGTTTCAATTGTTTCTCTCCCTGAGTGAGAGAAGTTCCTGCAAGGAGTGCAGTGGAAGTGTCTGCAAGGTGTGCATTGACAGGATTCAGAGTTTACCTCTGAAAGCTCAGGAGGGATACTGTTGTTCTCATTCCAGTAGAAGTACAGGACAAGCACCGAAGTCGTGCAAGGTGTGCGCAGGCAGGTTGAGACCTTAGAACTTACAAACTAAGGTTGAGATATTGAAAGACTATTGTTGCAGAGTTGCATAGAGTCAAGAGATTCAAATATTTAGGAATATTTGAAGAAGTGCCACAAGGAGTGCATGCAAAAGTCTTTTAGGAGACCCAAGGTTGCGAAGGAAGCTCAGGAGGGTTAGGACCTTTGAATCATTTGAGAGAAAGGCAGGAAATGCAAGTAGTTATGCAGGGGTTAAATTCCAGAGGAGGATCATAGGTTTGATTTGAGCCAGAGGTTCTTTGAGGAGGAGGTTGAACAATCGAAATTCTCCGAGGAGAACTTTCGAAATAGCGGGGACCGTAGAATCCAGGAAAGTTGTAGGGGAGTTAAGTGTTGGATAGATCTGTCCTTCGAAAGGCAGAGTCAACGTGGACCGTCGATCGTGACCTATTTAGGTCGTCAGATCATTTTGGGAATTCGGAGTTCGAGACTCCGAAGTGCAAGCCAAAACCTTGGCTGATCAAGTTCCTGAAACGCGAAAGGAGGTTTCATGTGTGAAGTCAAAGAGTGACGAGTTCGGGAATTCAGAACTTCGGAGTTCGGGGTTTCAGAAGTCCTGAGGACGATGATCAGGACTCAGCAGGGAGGAAAGTCCGAAATCAGAGGCCGTGACAGAGTGTTTATCGGTATTTCGGGAATCGGGTTTTCAGCATTACCATTGACAAGGGGCTGAACACTCCACATAATAAGTACCGAAATCGCGAAACACGAAGGAAATTGAGGAAGTTCGTTTTGGCATTTTGGCAAATCGGGGTTCGGGAATTCAGGGGTCATAGTGACACAAGGTTAGGGTCGAGAGTTTCGACTTCCCGGTACCCGAAAACCCGAAATAGAGGGGGTTGTCGAAAGGTGGTTCAAGTTCCAAAACTGGAAAAGGTGACAGGTGGCAGGAGTCCACGTCAGGAGTATAGTACAACTCGAGAGGATAGTTGGAAAGTCAGGAAACCTTGCGACAGGATTTGCAAAGTCCCGAGAAAGGAGACCATTTCGGCATTTCAGAATTTTGGATTCCGGAAGGTATAGGAGACAGAGAGTTTGAGAACAAGCCTTATGAACTCCCAGTACGCGAAATCGTGCTAACCGTTGGATCAAGGGGAAGAACCACAACTGTTGATTTTCCTTGGAAGGAGAACACTAGTATTTCGGTGTTTCAGGATTTGGCATACCGGGAATCCTGTTGACAAAGGGACGAGACATACTGCCAAGGAAATCCCGAAGTCGCGAAGTGTAGCAGGGCTAAGGGTGGACTTTTCGGGATTTCGGTAATTCGGGTTTCGGGACCCCGGGAGTCGAGAGGTAGAGTTGCACAACATCGCAACCCCCGAAATCGCGAAGAGCGGAAAGCCAAAATCTGTGGTAAGAAGGGTCTAGTATTTGGTTATTTCAGGTTTCGGAGGTTGAAGAGGCTAGGCGCTCAACAACGGGATTTGCGAAATTGAGAAATCCAGTATCTCGAAAAGAAATGGGAAAAAGTCCCAATGACAGTGGGGTTTGTGTTGTAGGAAAATCTCCCTGCGGATAGGTAGATCGCCTCTAAGAGCTTGACCCTAACTCTAGACATAAAATTCTTAACATGGACACTGACTTCCTTTCAAATCTATCTAAACTAACACATGAGAAGGAAGGATGACAGAAGTACCTTTTATCGACGTTTGTCCCTGCACGCTCCGAGTTGCGCTCCAATCCTTTGCTTCTCACTGGATCCTGTGGACAAAACAAGATACGACCGCTTCCTACTCTATTGATATTAGCTTGAAAACAGATCTATCAATTAATGATAAGTTCATGTGACATTATACACAAACTAGAAAGAAACAGGCCAAGCGTGTCATATTGATGAGAATAACGACAACAATACTTAGAATCGTAGATGCGAATGCGACAGCTTCGTCAAGTCCCCTTCGTCTAACCCTTGCCTGAAAGATCCACAACCTGGATAATAGCAGCTTCACTGATCACTCTCCTTTGGCTGACTGTGTGTTCTCTTCAAGATCATAAGTTTCATATCAACAGTTCTTCCCCCTTTCCACCATCATGGAGCATGTTTATATAGGTTAAGAGGAGCTTAACCTCTTGAGTTATCTTTAGAACAAGTTGGGAATCTTCTCCTGAGATCAGGGATCTCTTGATGAAACCAAGAATTCGAGTACAACTGCCTCCTAATCTCGAAAGATCCTCCCCTTATTCTCCTCAACGGGCCAACTACTGCCTCAGATTAGGCAGCGCTCCCTTAGAAGGGGCATCAGAGCATTGTAGCGCTCTCTGGTAAGCTTTGGAGGGGCGCCAACGCTCTCAAGATGAGCAACGCTCGTTCAGAGGGGGTTGGGGAGAATTATAACGCTCCCTGAAGCCTTGTAGGGGAGCGCCAACGCTCCTAGGGCTAATATAGGGGAGAGCTCCCCCTCAAAACCTCTGTTTCAGGGTTCTCTTTAGGTGTTAAGAGTTATTTGACTTCAGTAAACCAGTTCTCCTTCTTCAACTCAAGCATATGAGATGTTATAAGTGTCTCCTTAGTGTCGTTTGTCATGGCAGTATGTCTGAACATCATTTGCGACACTTGTAACCAACTTGCGACACTTGCGAAAGTTGTAAGGAATATGCGGCACTTACGACAATTGAGAGGAACATGCGACACTTATCCAGCTGAGTAATTTTGACGTGTAACAGTTTGATCGCGGGGTTCATGTTGGTGAATGATCGCTCGGGCATAACTCATGAGGGCCTGTGAACTTTACTCGAAGAGGGTGAGTGAATAATTCCCCGAGAGGAATTAAGAGGGTCAATCAGACTCTAAGGGCCGAAGTTGAAAGATCCTATGTGGACCTCGACCTGAGGGTTGGGGGTCTGCGTCAGTGTGGTATCAGAGCTTAGAAAGACTTCTTTGCTTTCTGTAGCAGGGAAAAGAGGAATTTTGCAGCCATGCCGCCGAGAAAAAGAGACAGGCAAATACCTGACCCACCAGAGGAAAGGGAAATTCCAAGAAGAAGAGACAGACAATTACCTGATCCAGCAAGGGAAAGAGAGATGTGTGAACTACGTGCCAGGATTGATGCCATGGAAACAACACAGAGGCGCACAATTGATGTTGGGGATATCAGCGAATCTGAAAGTGAAAATGAAGCCGGCAATGAAGAAGTTGCAGCCCAAGATGCAACAGATGAACGCCTATTTAGGGTTGTTGCAAGGATAGGTGCTAGAGCAAAAATGGACATTCCAGTATATGAAGGAAACCTGGATGTAGAAGAACTTCTAGACTAGATTAGATCTCTGGATAAATATTTTGACTATGAGGATGTAGAGGAAGACAAGAAGGTCAAGCACGCTATTACAAGACTTAAAAGGCATGCAACATTATGGTGGGATGAACTGCAGGCTGTCAGACGCTGCAAAGGTAAGCATAAAATCAAGAGTTGGGATAGAATGGTTGCGAAGATGAAGGCAAAATTCATAGCCAAGGATTATCAAATTACTCAATTTTGGAGAATGCAGAACTTGAGATAGAAATTGATGACAGTGAAAGAATACATTGAAGAGTTCTACAGGATAAACATCAGAGCAGGTTATCGGGAAAGTGATGATGAAAATGTTGTTAGGTATATGAATGGTCTGAGATACAACATTCATGACGAGATGAGCATGATGACCCTTAGGAATGTGGAGGATGCTTATCAAATGGCTCTGAAAGCTGAAGAGAAGCTGAGCCGAAAACAAGGTCAGAGAGGGCGAGGTAGGAGTCAAGCCAGAGGCAAACCAATTGCCCAAGACAAAAATCATAAATCTAAAGAAGAGTGGAAGAAACCTCCGCAAACTGAGAGAGGTGGAAGCTCACAGAGAGGGAAATATGCTGATAGAAACACTTTTCCTCGAACCATAGGAAGAGGAAGGGGCAGAGGTGGAGAAATAAAATGCTTTACCTGTGGAAAAAATGGACACAAATCTTATGAATGTCCAGATAAGAAGAAAGAAGGAGGTGAAACTCACGTTGCTGAAGCTCAAGGACGGAATGTTGAGGTAGAAGATGCTGAGGGCGGAAGATCACTGATGATGAGAAAAGTTCTCTTAACGCCAGAGAAGGAGGTGGAGAACCCAGCCCAAAGGAACAAACTTTTTCAGACTACTTGCAAGACCAAAGACAGGGTATGAAAAGTCATCATGGACAGTGGTAGCACAGACAATCTAATTTCTACAGAGATGGTAGAAAAGTTGGAGTTGGAGACTATTGAACATCCAAGCCCATACAGAGTTTTGTGGCTACAAAAAGGACATCAGGTAAATGTCACTAAACAATGTTTAGTTGAATTTAAAATAGGAGGATATAAGGATGAAATATTATGTGATGTCATTCCC
>ML785345.1:390999-409199 GCA_009831015.1 Picea engelmannii
ATGAAATATTATGTGATGTCATTCCCATGGATGTTTGTCATCTATTGCTGGGTAGACCATGGCAATATGACAGGAATGTGATTCATGATGGGAGAAAGAACACATACACCCTGGAGAAGAATGGGAGAACTCACATGTTGTTGCCAATTAAGGATAAAGAAGTGAAAATAGAGGTGAGCAACACTATACTTCTCATGAGTGGGAAGGAACTTCTTAAGGAGGTTAAGAAGAAGGAAGATACACAATTCATTGTGGTTAGGAAGCCTAGAATTGTTTTAACCAGTACAAGAGTGGATGATTTACCAGAGGAAATCTAGAATTTGTTGGAAGAGTTTGTTGATATAGTAGTGGACAAACTACCTTGTTCGTTGCCACCGATCAGGAGTATAAGTCATCACATCGATCTTATACCTAGAGTTAGTTTACCAAACAAAGCAGTGTATCGATTGACGTCACAGGAGAATGAAGAGGTCAAGAGACAGGTCCGTGATTTAATGGACAAATGGTTGGTTAGAGAAAGCTTGAGTCCATGCGTTATTCCAATAGTGCTCAACCCAAAGAAAGATGGAGGCTGGAGGATGTGTACAGACTTGAGGGAAATCAACAAGATTACCATCAGATATAGATTTCCTTTGCCAAGGATGGATGATTTGATGGATTGCTTGAGTGGAGCAATTTTTTTTTCAAAAATTGATTTGAAAAATGGATATCATCAAATTCGAATGAGAGAAGGCGATGAATAGAAGACCGCATTCAAGACTAATGAAGGGCTATATGAATGGCTTGTTATGCCATTTGGCTTAACAAATGCGCCTAGTACTTTCATGAGGTTGATGAATGAAGTCATGAAGGATTTCATAGGAAAATTCATTATTGTATATCTTGACGATATACTGATTTTCAGTAGAACAAAAAATGAGCACTTGAAGCATTTGGCTACAGTGATGAAGAGACTACGACAAGAGAAGTTGCTGACAAATATGAAGAAATCATCATTCATGAGGACAGAGCTCATTTATTTGGGGTTTGTTATCTCTGAAAATAAGGTGAAATGGATCCAGATAAAGTGGAGGTGATTAAGAATTGGCCATCGCCAAAGAGTATATTTGAAGTTAGAAGCTTCCATGGATTGGCTAGTTTCTACAGGAAATTCATCTGAAATTTCAGTGGGATTAGCGCACCGATGATGGACACGGTGAAGAAAAGACATAAATCTTTTCACTGGACAGAGGATGCAAAGAAAAGTTTCAATCTGTTGAAAAGGAAGATTACTGAACAACCAATTTTGGTGTTGCTAGATTTCAACAAGACGTTTCAGGTCAAGTGTGACGCAAGCAGATTTGCAATTGGGGTGGTTTTGAGCCAAGACAACAGACTGATTTCATATTTCAGTGAGAAACTAAATGAAGCAAAGATTAAATATTCAACATATGACAAGGAATTCTATCCAGTCATACAAGCACTGAAGAAATGGAGACCTTATTTGGTTCCTAAATAGTTTGTTTTGTACAGTGATAATCATGCTTTACAATTCGTGACTCAACAGGAGAAGTTGAACCAAAGACATGTTAAATGGGTTGAATACATGCAGAATTTTACTTTTGTAATTAAACATATTTTTGCAACTGCTAACAAAGTTGTTGATGCTTTGAGTAGGAAATGTTTGCTGATGTAGGAATTCAGAGTCAAAACATTGGGTTTTGAGAACCTTAAGGACATGTACAGAGATGACCCAGATTTCAAAGAGGCGTATGAGGCATCTGAGAATCCAATTCTCAGGGACATAAGTCAATGGACTGAATATATGATCCAGGATGGATTATTATTCAGAGGAAATCAATTATGTATTCCAAAATTCTCCATGAGGGAGCATATGTTGAAAGAAAAACACAGTGGAGGATTGGTCAGACATTTCGGTCATGACAAAACATTCTCGAAATTAAATGGCTCATATTTTTGGCCAGGGATGAGAACCGATGTCAAAAGATTTGTGGACAGATGTATAATTTGTCATCACATGAAGGGAAAAAGGAAAAACATAGGGTTATACCAGCCATTACCCATACTAGAGAGGTCGTGGGATGTAGTGAGCATGGATTTTGTATTAGGACTACCAAGAACACAAAAAGGATTCGATTCGATCTTTGTGGTGGTAGACAGATTTTCAAAGATGGCACATTTCATACCATGTCAGAAAACCGTTGATGCAACTCACATTGCGAACCTGTTTTTCAAGGAGGTTGTCAAACTTCATGGCTTACCAAGGAGTATAGTTTCAGATCGAGACACCAAGTTCGTGGGACATTTCTGGAGGAATTTATGGAAGAAGTTGGGGACAAGTTTGTCTTTTAGCTCAGCTGATCATCCTCAGATGGATGGATAGACAGAAGTTGTAAACAAGATCTCTGGAGATTTACTGAGGAGCCTAGTGACTGAACACCACAGTCAGTGGGATCTTATTCTGCCACAGGCGGAATTTTCTTACAATGATTTGTTTAATAGAATCATAGGGCAGAGTCCATTCCAAATTGTTTATGGAATGCAGCCAAGAGGAGTTTTTGAATTGAAAGATTCAGAACAGAATGAAACTAGAAGTGCTAGTGCAGAGGATTTTGCAGAAGCAATGAAGGAACTTCACAGCCAAGTGAGGGAACGTTTGCAAAATTTGAATCAAGAGTACAAGCGCAGAGCAGATCAACACAGGCGAGAACTTCAGTTTGAAGTTGACGATCTGATTCTTGCACATCTGAGAAAGGAAATGTTCCCAAGGGGAACATATAACAAAATGAAAATGAAAAAGATTGGACCATGCAAGATCATAAAGAAATTTGGGGCAAATGCATATGAGATTGCATTACCCGATGGGATCGGAATTTCACCGATATTCAACATCTCGGATTTGTACCCTTATAGAGCTGAAGAAGACAATGAACAGATAGAGGTTCAATGGACTAAACAAATGCCTGTAGCTAAAAAACCACAAATGGAAAGTATACTTGACAAGAGAGTCAGCAAGAGGACCATGAGAAAAGAGTATTTTGAATACTTGATCAAATGGAAGGGACATCCAGTTGAAGATGCCAGCTAGGAGAATGAAGCAGAAATTCAGAAGCATGGACAGACCATGCAAGAGCTCATGAATAGGAGTCCATGAAAAAAAATTAAGTGAGAGAGTATGATGCAGGAGCATCGTCAACAACAAGCAAGCGTGGAGGCAGAAGACACATGGGATGAACCCCATCGCATTTTGGCACATGTCAAAAACGTTTTGAAATGTTTTTGAAAGTTTGGATGCACAGACATTAATGAAATAGTTATGAAGGCGTACTTCCATATTGTAAACAAATCTTGAGCGATCCACTCTCACCTGTAGGATGTAGATCCATTTATGCATAGTTAATGAAAGTAGGTAGATTTAAAATTCTAGACTAGACAGTTTTAGGAGCTGGAGGGAAAACGACTATAGACACCCTCATCTTTGTATCATTGTATCAGTCAGAGATGGTAGGATTAAGCACATTAGCATAGAGAATAAGCAGAGAGTTGTGGAGAAGAACCCATGTACAGAAATTCTGAATTAATATATGAAGCTTTGATTCAGACTCATGGTGTTATAATGCTCTTTCTGTATGCATGTTGAATGCTATGCTTATGGTGATTTTATTCTCTTTGTCATGCATTTGTTATTATGCTGTGTGTGAATGTATGTTTTCATGTTGGATGTTTGAAAACTAAGAGAGAGAGAGAGAGAGAGAGAGAGAGAGAGAGAGAGAGAGAGAATGAGTTTCAATTGCTTCTCTTCCTGAGTGAGAGAAGTTCCTGCAGGGAGTGCAATGGAAGTGTCCACAAGGTGTGCGTTGACAGGGTTCAGAGTTTACCTCTGAAAGCTCAGGAGGGATACCGTTGTTCTCATTCCAGTAGAAGTGCAAGACAAGCACCGAAGTTGTGCAAGGTGTGCGCAAGCAAGTTGAGACCTTAGAACTTACAAACTAAGGTTGAGATATTGAAGGACTGTTGTAGCAAAGTTGCACAGAGTCAAGAGATTCAAATATTCAGGAATATTGGTAGAAGTGCCGCAAGGAGTGCATGCAAAAGTCTTTTAGGAGACCCGAGGTTGCGAACGAAGCTCAGCAGGGTTAGGACCTTTGAATCATTCGAGAGAAAGGAAGGAAATGAAAGTAGTTATGCAGGGGTTAAATTCTAGAGGATCACAGGTTTGATTTGAGCCAGAGGTTCTTTGAGGAGGAGGTTGAACGATCATAATTCTCCGAGGAGAACTCCTGAAATAGCGGGGACCGTAGGATCTAGGAAAGTTGCAGGGGAGTTAAGTGTTGGATAGATCCGTCCTTCGAAAGGTAGAGTCAAAGTAGACCGTCGATCGTGACCTATTCAGGCCGTCAGATCATTTCAGGAATTCGCAGTTCGAGACTCCGAAGTGCAAGCCAAAACCTTGGCTAATCAAGTTCCCAAAACGCGAAAGGAGGTTTCGTGTGTGAAGTCTAGGAATGACGAGTTCGAGAATTCTTAACTTCGGAGTTCGGGGTTTCGGAAGTCCTGAGGACGGCGATCGGGTCTCAACAAGGAGGAAAGTCCGAAATTAGAGGCCACGACAGAGTGTTTATCGACATTTCAGGAATCAGGTTTTTGGCATTCCCGTTGACAAGGGGCTAAACACTCCACATAATAAGTACTGAAATTGTGAAACGCGAAGGAAATTGAGGAAGTGTGTTTTGGCATTTCGGAAAATCAGGGTTCGAGAATTCGGGGGTCATAGTGACACAAGGTTAGGGTCGAGAGTTTCGACTTCCCGTTACCCGAAAACCCGAAATAGAGGGGGCTGTCGAAAGGTGGTTCAAGTTCTGAAACTGGAAAATGTGACAAGTGGTAGGAGTCCACGTCAGAAGTATAGTACAGCTCGAGGGAACAGTTGGAAATTCAGGAAACCTCACGACAAGATTTGTGAAGTCCCGAGAAAGGAGACCATTTCGGCATTTCGGAATTTTGAATTCCGGAAGGTATAGGAGACAGAGAGTTTGAGAACAAGCCTTACGAACTCCCGGTATGCGAAATCATGCTAACCGTTGGATCAAGGGGAAGAACCACAACCGTTGATTTTCCTTGGAAGCGGAACATTAGTGTTTCGATGTTTCGAGATTCGGCATACTGGGAATCCTATTGACAAAGGGGAGAAACATAGTGCCAAGGAAATCCCGAGGTCGCGAAGAGTAGCAGGGTTGAGGATGGACTTTTCGAGATTTTGGTAATTCAGGTTTCGGGACCCCGGGAGTCGAGAGGTAGAGTTGCACGACATCACAACTCCCGAAATCACAAAGAGTGGAAAGCCGAAATCTGTGGTAAGCAGGGTTCAGTATTTGGTTATTTCATGTTTCAGAGGTTGAAGAGGCCAGGCGCTCAACAACGGGATTTGCAAAATCACGAAATCCAGTATCCCGAAAAGAAAAGGGAAAAAGTCCCAATGACAGTGGGGTTTGATCGCGGGGTTCATGCCGGTGAATGATCGCGCGGACATAACTCAGGAGGGCCTGTGAACTTTACTCGGAGAGGGTGAGTGAATAATTCCTCGAGAGGAATTAAGAGGGTCAATCAGACTCTAAGGGCCGAAGTTGAAAGATCTTGTGCGGACCTCAACCTGAGGGTTGGGGGTCTGCGTCACATTGTCACGCTATAAAGTTAGAATCGTTTTACGTAGATTCGTCTGAATAGGCAGCATCAAAAATATGTGTGGTCTCTGACTCAATGCGTCTGCCACTCGGTTCATTGTTCCTTTTTTGTAAGTAATCTCTAAGTCGTACTCGCTAAGCAATTACGACCAACGTCATTGTCGCGCATTCAAGTCGCTTAGCGTAAAGATGTGTTGTAGTCCACAGTGGTCAGTCTTTAGTTCAAATTTTCATCCAACAAGGTAGTGTCTCCAAACCTTCAAGGCATACACGATTGCTAACAACTTCCAAATCGTGCGTCGTGTAGTTCTCCTCATGCCTTCCCAGTTTCCTCGAAATGTAAGCAATCACTCGTCCGTCTTGCATCAAGATCCGACCTAAGCCTTCCTTGGATGTGTCAGTGCATACCAAGAAGTCCATGTGCATGTCAAGGACCTTTAGTATCAGTGTTGTTGTCAACAACTCCTTGAGCCTCTGAAATGCTTCTGCGCATTTCTCGGTCCAAACAAAATTCTTGTTTTTCTTTTGCAATTTCGTGATCGAATTTGCTATCTTCGAAAACCACTCGATGAACCATCGATAGTATCCTGCTAAACCCATGAAGCTACGCACTTTCGGGACATTCGTCAGCGCAAGCCATTCCATAATGGCCTCAACCTTTGTTGGATCCACAACGATACCTTCACCGGAGATGACGTTCCCTATGTAGTGGATCTTCGATTGATAAAAGAGCATTTGGATAAATTCCCATACATTTTGTGCTCTCGCAAACACTGTAGCACCAAGCGCAAGTGCTCATCATGCTCCTTCGTCATCCGAGAGTAAATCAAAATATCGCCAATGAACACTTGGACGAACTTGTCCAAGTACTCGGGGAGCACCCCATTCATCAAACTCATTAATACCCCTGGGGCGTTTGTTAGTCCAAACGGTAAAACAGTAAACTCGCAAAGTCCAAACCTCATCTTAAAGGTGGTCTTAGGGACGTCATCCTCCTTGATCCGTAACTGGTGATACCCTGATCGCAACTCGATCTTGGAGAACACCGTCGCACCCTTCAATTGATCGAACAAATCATCAATTCTCAGCAATGGATACTGAGTCTTGATTGTGGCCTTGTTTAGTTGACGATAGTCAATGCAGAGCCTCCACGATCCATCCTTCCTTCGTATGAAAATAACAGGTGCACCCCATGGTGACACACTAGGACGTATCAGTCCCAAGTCCAACAACTCCTTCAGTTGCATTTTCAACTCTTGTAACTCCGGGGTCGACATCCGATAAGGCATTCTTGCTATCGGTTCAATCCTCGGTTTTAGGTCTATGGTAAACTCCAACTCCCTCTACGGAGGAATCCCAGGTAACTCCTCCGGAAAGACGTCTGCAACTCTCTCACCACCGGAAGGTGTTCTAGACCTTCCGCTACCCTCTTCTCATTTAACGCAAGGATCGCATACAACTTGCACCCCTTGCGCATGCTCTTCCGTAGTTGTAAGGAAAATATGAACCTCAGGGAAACTCCCTGGTTCCATCCCACAATCACACGTCTTTGTCCCTCATCATCGCCCAAGCTCAACCATTTCATCTTAGAGTTGAGCATCACCTCATGCGATTCCAATCAGTCCATACCAATCACGACATCATAAGATCCTAGGATCGTGACGTACAGGCCGACCCTTGTGACAAACTCTCCCAGGTTAAGGACACAGCCTGTAACCTTTCCTCCAACCTTTTGTTTGGCTCCCGAGGCCATCTCTACAAAGCTAAACTCATCCTGTTCAACTTCATTTACCTTAATCCTTTTTAGTGTTGCACTAGAAATGAAACTCTCGGTAGCACCGGGATCTATCAAAATACTAAGGGTCTGGTTAGCGATGATACCACTCGTCTCAAGCACAACCGACTGATGCTCTGCTAGGCGGTTATTCATCGCGGCATGAATCCGATGGGCCTTGCCCATATCTCCAATGGTAGTGGGTCCGACTGATCTGGATGCTCTAGTCCTCTCCATCGGGCAGTCATGGTGGTAGTGTGGATCCCCACACGTCCAACACCCCTTCTTCGGTCCAATACTCCTGGTACCCGAAGTCAAAGATGAATTCTAACAACAAGGCCAAACTCAAACTTCTTGACCTTAAGTTTCTGGGTAACTAGATGCGGAGCATAACGAAGCAACTCCAAAACGGGCCTCGTACTCGACACCGTGTGGCTACCTCATCGCAAGGTGTCAAACTCGTTGAGATGACGCTCAATGAATTCCTTAGAAACATACCTCTCTTGGAACCGTCCCTCGAGCAGTTCCTAAGACACGTCACCAATGACCAGGTTCAAAAGGGGTAGGAGTGTCTTCCGCCATAAAAAGCGCTCCCCTTCAGTAGAAAGACCACCATGTGGACATTCATGCTGGAGGTCGTATACACGAAGTGTGAAGCACACACCTTGCTCTACAACTATTTTTTGACGACACCACCGTCCCTGACACTCATGGATGCTAGAACTCATCTCTCTTGAGATCTTAGGAGGATGCTATCAGTACTAGCTATTGCGCATTGTGGATCTTCAGGGGCGCCCTCTAAATGCGATCTCCACGCGGACACGTTAAGGTTTTTACTTAACGCAAGGGTTAAAACTCACAAGTTTAATGCAATGGAAAGCCTGGCGATCCACAGTCGCAGGGTTGAACTGGCTTTGATACCATATGTAACAACCCCATCGTTATGACTACCAGTGAGGCATAAGTGCAATATTTTTTTTTTTTAAATTTTGCAGGACGAAAAAGACGACAACAATGGAACCACACAACCAGGCAATGAACACAACACGTAGTTCCAACACTAGAAAACTACGACTCCACGCACTATCACAAGGAGAAATTGGGTGAAACACGTGTAAACCAATAGATAGAAACAACTACAACGAACAACGCCAACAACTACAACGAGCAACTCCCACACTGGGTAGCACATCCTCTGGCCAAGTTATCAGTCACCCCTATCCAATAGGGCGCGAAAGCAATATGAAGAAGAGTTTCCTTACATTTTTGTACAACTACACTCCTTACATTTTTATACACATACCTCGTTGATCAGGTAAGGTGCCTTGTCTGATTCCAACAAAAAGAAGGAAGAGTTAACCAAAAGGGAAACCATCACTAAGGAAGAAGCTTAATCTTCAAGAGCAAGGGCTTTCGGTTCATTCATAAGCACCTCAAATTATTTCATTTTTCTTACACCAAACTTTTTGAATCACAAATGAGAGTCAAACTCACACCACCAGATCATCTAAGTCTCAAGTATTAGGTCACGTTCACTTGAGTGTCAAGTAACTTGAGAGCAAGAGAGACCAGGGGTCCATCGATTATGCACAACGCAATTTTTGTTTGTCTTGAAGTGAACATAGTAAATTTTAAATTTCATAAGAACCTCACACTATTTGTTTTTCATGTCTAAAAGGGAGGGTTTATAAATATCTATGAATGCCTTCATTACTGTTGCATTTTCTAGAATAAAAATAGCTTATTGATATTTATCTCTCACTCTATTGTTGGGTAAAAGTTGGTGATGTATCTGTTTCATTACTTGGCTCATCCAACTTCTCTCGATTCAATATGGAATATGTGACTACTAAGCACATACAAAATATTCTATATTATATTACATTGACATATGCCCTTCTTTTTTTGTTTTCTCGAAGCGTATTAACTATGCAATACTCAATAGTACATTGGATAATACATAATGCACGATAGTGCAAAAGTGTTAATCATATGTACCAGGTTGAAATTCCAAAATTCCTACTAATGAAAAACAGTTTCTAACGGTAACAGACATCATAAGCAAAAATGACTCTTTAGTAGTGTTCATTACAACAACTCGTAACTTATGTTGTAATATCTATATGCATTTTCACACACTTAGAATCATATATTCTTATTCAAATGAAATAACAATGATCAACAACTCCAAAAACTAATGGATGATCATATGGTACTGGAAAATCATTGATTCTTGGTAGAATACATTCACGTGGTTGACAAGAAGACATAGGACATAGAACGCATGTGGGGTTCTTAACATTCATCACAAAATTTTCGCAATTAACAAGTGGGAAGTGCACAATGGGATCATAACATTCGGCACATTGTTGTTCCTCACTTATGACCTGGCGAATTCCATGAGGAGATAATCGCTGCATAAATTTAAGGACGAGGTAACCCTAACTGTTGGGCGTGAATCTCCGACTACCCTTTTCCAGTGGTGGTGTTACCAATGCTAACTCCACGACCTTACAAACTCCGTTTGCTGGCAAATTAGCACTGTTAACCAAAAGAAAAACAGAATGTTGTCCCTGTAAAATTGTTATCTTTACACCAGGGATCTTGGCATTAGACTTGGTACTATTATTGTACTATCTTGATGCCCATTAAAGATGCCATCAATTAAAATTTCATTGTCTAAAGTGCAGATCGTTCACTACAAGGAAATCACACTCTCTATAAATTTGCATTGTCTATAATTTCACCGTCTATAATTTTCACTGTCTATAATTAAATATTCATTGTCTATGATTACATATATCACTACGTCAGAATATTCATTGTCTATGATTACATATATCACTACGTCAGAATTTGTGCAGTAAGGTAATCCCGATTTCATTCAAGGAGCAGCACATTGTCAAGCGTCTTCATCGAATTTTTAAAAAGCATAGAAATATATATATAAAACACAGTCAAATAATTGAGGCATAGAGTGGCCATTCCATAGAAAACACAGACATTAACTAAGGGACAATTCGTGGTCATCCAGCGGCTAACTCAGTCAGAGATCAAAGAATCCAGGGCTAAATCGCCCTCTTAACATTTTAAAATTGAAAAGGAAAAATCATTGGCCAGGCAGATAGATTTGTAGACCCCTAATTCGCCTCTAGGGACAGGTTTAAATGACAAGAAAACAGATCTCTGGCAGGTGTAAAAATGTAGGCCGAAATTGGACACCAACGTTATCCAATCTAGAGTACCAAATCAATGCTGACTTAGAAGGTTAAGTTTTTTTCTTTTTCTTTTTGTGTTTCATTTTCCGATATGCCCAACAATGCATGTTTGAATTAGATTACTTTCGCGTTCCAGGATACCAGTGCAGTAAAATTTGCGGGCTGATATTAATCCTAGACTGAATTAAAATTGCCAGGATAAAATCATTTAATTACCAGGATATAATCATAAAATTACCAGGATAAAATCATTGAATTAAAATTGCCAGGATTCCGACCAATGAAACTGGGAAGAAAATCACATCGTATCCAAATCCAATGCACCAATTTAAAAAAAAAAAAAAACGCATACTTAATTTCTATCGTTTACATTACCAGGGTATCAAAATTTGTAGACTGAAATTACATCTTTTACATTAACAGAACACCAATAAAAACTTGCAGCCAATAGTAAGAGAACACAAAGATCCAAAGGGATAGTCGTTGAAACAATTGCAGGGGTAACCAACACTAAGCAATAAATCCATGCACAAAGACACTTTTTCTAGAAGGCGCAACAAAAAACTGTCAAGGACAATGACAAAGGTAGCCAACGGATGGGTTCGTCCTTTGCTTCACCATCTTTGCATAGAAAAGAAGGGCATTGAGATCCATAGGTATTTTAACGCTAAGGCGATGACCGTAGATCAGGCTCCTGGCCAACTGCTCAGGCAAGGACTGATGAGCTAGGAACGAAAGCTAACAGCCATGAAGGTCACAATCACTCACAACTAGGTGGTCAAGACATGCGGGAAAATGAGGCCAAGGGAGTCGACAGTCATCGAGCTAGGCTAGGAAAAGTTCAGTCATCAATCTAAACAATCAATATACTTACATAATCAACATGCAGATCCAATCATAAAACCTACAACAATCTACCATTCAAATGAAGAAAGCATATCGTTGCTTTTTCGCCTGCTCTGAGTGACGTCCGCACGCTCCGTGCAACTCTCGCTTGTCGACCATCGAGACTTCACCAGTACCTCCCAGCCAATGCTAGGGGTACTCTTCTTCCCCCTTAGCCCCCTGAGCCGCAAAGGGGACACACACACTATCCAGAGGTTTCTTCTAGCGCCCAGCTCGCCTCGCAACGCCAAGCTACCACTCCTCTCCGAGCTGGGTATCCCAACTCCCACAAGTAAATTAGTCAAGTTGATATTTCTGCAGCGTAACGTTACGCAAACAGAAGATGATCCAACCTCCATCACCTCCCTTCATTAAATAGAGTTTCATGGTTCCTTAGCTTCCAAATTTCTCTTTTAGTTAAGTTTTTATAATTAATTTCCTAAAAATTCTTCTCCGTACAAGTGTCACCCATCCCCTTCCTTTCTCATGAATTAACTTCTTTAATTAATTAATTATCTTTATTTCCCTCACCCACCTAGAGTTACTCCTATAATCACTCCTAAGTGTCCCCAAAATCTCTTACAGGTTTTAATAACTTTCATTTTTATTAAATTGCTTATTCAATTTAAATTATAAAGCTCTTAAATGGTAGATACTTTTTCTAAGTTTGACTTTCCGCTTTTTCCCTTATGTTTCCCCCTTTTCCCTTTTTACCTCTTTTCCTAGTTTCCTAATTTTATATTTTTTTTCTTAGATTTTCCCTCTTTCCCCTTTTTTATTTGAACTCAAAAGGCAGGTGTGAAATTTTAACCCTTTCTCCCTTTTATCATTTAATTAGTATTTTTAAATTATCAAAAAGATAGAACAATTGATTCCAACAAACTTCTATTTTTATTTTATGAATAAATTAAATTTCTTATTCCCTTCATGTTACAAGATTTTTATTAAGGTCATAATTATTATTTAAGTGGTTTTTATTTTTATTATTATTATTGTTATATTTTTTTTTTATAGAGGGATAAAATTTTACCACAAACATAATTTAGACTGAGGTCTTAAATTTTGTACTGGCGACATTTAATTAGGGAAATTGTTTTTAAAAATTACTTAACATGTTATTTGTCTTAGGGCCATCTAGGTTCATCCTTCTATCATCAACAATGCGACATGCCCTTCAAGACGCACTAGCTGCTCCAAGGGTGCCACTCGCCTCATCTGTTCCTTTGCGCGACGTGCCCTTCAGGACGCACTACGTGCTCCAAGGGTGCCACTTGCCTCTTGACTGATTTGGTAGACATCAATAACCCCTGGAGTCAACACTCCACCAGGTGGACTTGTGGGAGACTAAGGGCCTCTAAGGAATAAGGCCCAGACCTTATTGCGTGCCCCTTAGAATCATCGCGAGCGACTGTCGCAGTCTGCCCTCACGACATCATGGGTCCTCTCGAACTAGGTAATCGTTAACCTACAGTTCGAGCCACGACGGGAGTGCTAGTAGGCTGTGGCAGGGTTGTTGTCCACACCTCTCCCTCAACATCTCTGGTAGTCTTGCGTGACCCCTTTACTCCATATATGAGTCTGGTCGGCAAGGTATCGTCAGCCTGCATCATCAACAAATCATGTCAGAACATATCCATAACACATCATCTAATCAGATGCACCAATATCACATTAAAACAATCAAACCCAAATGGCACACTCCCTGACTCGATCTGGAGTCCAAGGGGTTCCATCAATGCCTCTACATCCTCGAGGTCCAAAACCCTGCACACTCAGTAAAACTGAGTCAATAGAACCTGTCTATGTCAATGTAGTAAAACAACATGTCATCAACTCATAACGCCTCATAATCAAAATCAACATTTTTAATAGCATAATAATCCGGATCACTTGCGAGCAAGTGTCCTCAAAGAATAAGTTCACTCAATGCGAAAGAGCGGGATGTTACATATATTTTTCATGTATGTCAATAACATTCCTATTTTTGTTATCAACAATAACATTCCTCCTTGGATGTCAATAAAGAGGGAGAACATAATGTTGACAATGATTATTCCATGTATTTGTTTACATTGATTTTTTGAATGTAAATTTTTCATTTTTCTCTTTTTTGCATAAAATATTTTATTTATTTATTTACATATATATACATACCATGGTAGTAATTTCGTGTAATTTCAAACAATTAGGTAAGTACCAAGTTAAATATATGAATGTGTATATCGAGCCTCTTATCGACGAGCTACTAAAGTTATGGGAGGGCATCACTATGTATGTCATTTGTAAACCAATTGGGCAGAAGAGATTTCAATGCTGTGGAATAATTTTATGGACAATTCATGATGCCCCAGGACTAACACATTTTTGTGGTATGTAATGTTTCATATTGCATGCTTGAATAGTATATAATTAATTGAATATATCATGCATGTTGTTTAAATAATCATTTCATATATTAATAATTCACATTAATCCATTTGTTGCAGGTCTTCAAACAAAGGGTAAATTTGCATGTCAAGTTTGTGGTCCTAAGATGAAATCTCGTCGGTCAAAAAGTTTAGGAAATTAGGTGTTTTATGAGTATAGACACTTCCTCTCTAAGAACCATAAGTATTGTACTACTGAAAAAGATCTTTTCAATGGGAAACAAGAGAATGGACTAAAACAAAAAAGAATGACACCTCGCCTATGGAAGTTGGCATATGACAGAATTAATCCTCGAGGTACCCATTTTGTTTATGTATCGTAAATGGAATCTTGTTTTGAAATTTTATTTTAATTATTCATTTTATTTTACCGCATTTGATAAATAGTGTTCTGATTTTGTTTATGCTTCATCAATGTCATCATCGTGAAGGTAGTAATAATGGGATTCCACGAGGAATGAAATGTTATGCCACTCAATTCATGAGGTTGTCTTACTGTTAGGAACTAAAAATAGTTCATTTATTTGATATAATGCATATCGGAAAGAATGTGACAGAGACATTATGGCGAATCATAGATGGCAGGATGGATAAAGAAAAAATTATCAAAATTTGTAATGACATTCGGGAAGCCAATCATGCAATTCAAAGTGTGATCCGATCAAATAACGAAGGACAAAAAATAACCTTCCATGGTTATTAACATAGAAACAAAGCAATGGTGTAAAAGAGGTCATTCAAAAAATTAAATTTCCCACAAGTTTTTGTGTAAACATAAAGAATATCTTAATGAATAAAGGTAAATTTGGTGGGGTAAAAACACATGATTTGCATACCTTCATTAAGGTAATTAATCATTTTAGCATTCACATTTATATATTGGTTGTATACATTTTTTGAGATTTTTATTTTTTTGTCTAGTTTTGAACAAGTAACGATTCGTTTTTATTGTTACAGTATGTTCTACCTCTATCTCTCTCAAACGAATTTGACAACAACATCAAACAAGTTATATATGATCTTGGAAAATACATGAGGTAAGTAGCTGCAATATATATGCAAAAAAAAAAAAAAAATCATTTTTTTGTTGTACTTAATGACATGTGTTTTACTTGTAATGTAATATGTATTATGTTTTTTTGAAACATGTTAGTTTCTTGTGTCATGATCTATAGATGGTTGTCATTGAAATAAATCCATGAAGATGATATAAAGTATTGGAAGAGAGAAATTCCTCGACTAATGTGTGATATGCAAAAGTATCTACCTCCAACATTTTTCAATGCACAAGAACACTACCTCATACACCAAGTTGAGGAGATTGAAATGTGTGGACATGGACACACAAGGTCAATGTGGATGGTGGAGAGACACTTCAAATCATTGAAGGCTTTGGTTATACAAAGAGCACGTCCTGAGGGTTCTATGGTGGAGGGATATACGGTATATGAGTCCATGGTGTATATTAGTCAATATATTTCTAAATTAGCAGCGCAAGCTATGCATGCAATGGATTGCATTTGGGATGTGAACTCCATCAAAAAAATTGAAAGGGAGTAGTTGTTGGGGAAAGGTACAATGAAGAAAGTGAGAGGTAATTAAATTGTGGATATTTTTAATAAATATAATTTTTTTGTTTTTTTGTGTATATGATCATACTCATTTAATATTTATTCTTTCATCATTTATTAATATTTACCATGGTT
This sequence comes from Picea engelmannii, assembly GCA_009831015.1. Classification (NCBI taxonomy): domain Eukaryota; kingdom Viridiplantae; phylum Streptophyta; class Pinopsida; order Pinales; family Pinaceae; genus Picea; species Picea engelmannii. Next base: position 406,690 of record ML785345.1, read on the forward strand.
ATAATTAATATTTGATATTGGTGAATTGTGATTTTTTGATCGGTCAATTGATCAAGATTGGGATGCACTACATTTATACATTACAAACAATCTTGACTGGATGAAGGTATGGATTGATAGATGTAAATAACGTCATGGTGGTAGGTTATCATGGAAAGAACTGCCTGAATTGGTTAGAGAAGCTCGTCGTAATGGAGATTCTAATGTTACACATAGGGAAATAGATTTAGCATATTGTTTGAAAGATAGAAAGGAAAGCAAATTCACCCATTTTATTTAGTTATTTTATATTATATTAATCTGATTGTAGGTGTGTTTTTTTCATATTATACTTTCCAAGTTATATAAATTTGTTTATTATTAATTGACAATGCATCTTTTACATGTCTGGCATATTTCAGTTGAAACACCACAAGGCTATGTGGTGCAATGGTCGTAAATTTCGCATCAAACATTTGGATGAAACCAGAAAAAATTATGATAGTGGGATAATTGCAGTATTCCAGGTCACTAATGTTTCCTCTAGGAGTGACAAACATCCTCGAGAATATGAAAATATATACTATGGGCTTTTGAATGATATAATTGAGTGTGACTTTAATTCCTTCAAATTAGTTTTGTTCGATGTCAAATGGTATATGTTACAAATGCATGAACATGATGAGGAAAGAACCATTATACAACATTCCAAAATATTTCCGATGATTAAAACAAAAAATTTTGAAAAAACAAATGACCACTATGTTTTTCCAAGTCAATGTGAACAAGTCTTTTACTCAAATGTTCCAGGTAAGAGGGATTGGTCATTTGTTGTTAGATATGATCCAAGAAGAAGGCCAGTAAAGTATATTGTAGATGAAGATGATGATATTGAAGAAGAATATGATGTAGATCTAGAGAAAGAAGAATATGGGTCGACAGATGAAGAAGACGGAGAAGATGAACCAGGCGTAGGAAACAATGCGTCAATTCTTGATAATGATATCGATGAAGATATGCTCGAAAATGGAATTGATGATGATGATGATATCATCAATCCTTTAAACATTGTTTATGAACCGGATGTTGATACAAATGTCGAGTTGGATGATCAAGAAGAAGATACAAAACAAGGATGATACAAATGTTGCGTTGGTAGATGAGGTACGTAACTAGATATTTTAATTTGTATGAATTATTCTCTTTAAATAATTTGTTATGTGGGTTAATTACGTGTTTTGAAGTTTTGTTTCATTTTTGCTTAGGTAGTTTCTATGCATGATTACTATGTTGCTTTTGTTAATTTTCTATTTTATAGATTGGGTATTGGGGAATTGAGAGCGATGTGAAGGGGAGGAGGGGCCATATGAGCTTCCAAGAGAATAAATTGTTCTAAAAACCAAGAGAAGTTAATTCATTCATCTTTATACTCAAATATCACTCATGTGGGCCCCCAGCCTTGCCCAAGCCATCTTTAAAAAGTTAAGTCGAAGCCAAAATTTATCCTTATCTGGCATCTGACTCATCTTCTTTCCTAGTGATCCCTTGTTTGTCCATTTTCATTCCTTTCATATGGGTGGGAACACCTCTTTCCAAATCTCCTTGTGTTGTGTTTGGGCACTCTACCTCCCTTTTGTAATGATTCCTCTTGTAGGTGCCCCTCTTGCCAACTCACATTTCCTTTCCTTTGGGCACCCTGCCTTGTTTCCATTACGATTCCTCATGTGGCGGCCCCTCTTGAAAACTCACCTTGTGTTGCGTTTGGGTGCACAGCCTTGTCCAAGCCATCTTGAAAAAGTTAAGTCGAAGCCAAAATTGCTCCTTATCTGCCATCTGACTCATCTTCTTGCCTAGTGCTCCCTTTTGTGGCCCTTTTTGTGCCTTTCATATGGGTGGGCACACCTCTTTCCAACTCGCCTTGCGTTGCATTTGGGTGCTCTGCCTCATTTTTGTTACGTTTCCTCTTGTGGGCATGCCTCTTTCCAACTTGCCTTGCATTGCGTTTGGGCACCCTGCCTTGTTTTCGTTACGATTCTTCATGTGGGCACCCCTCTTGCAAACTCACCTTGTGTTTTGTTTGGACGCCCAACCTTGCCTAGGCCATCTTGAAAAGGTTAAATCGAAGAAAAAATTTCTCCTTATTCGATATTTGGCTCATCTTCTTTCCTAGTGTTGCCTTGTGTGGCCATTTTTTTTCCTTTCATGTGGGTGGGCACACTTCTTTCCAACTCACATTGTGTTGCGTTTGGGCGCTCTGGCTCATTTTTTTTACGATTCCTCTTGTGGGGCATTCTCCTCTTGCCAACTCGCCTTTCCTTGCCTTTGGGCACCCTTCCTTGTTTTCGTTACGATTCCCCATGCAGCCACCTCTCTTTCCAACGTTTGGTTGCCCTACCTCGTTTTCATTACAATTCCTCATGTGGGTTTACATAGAATTCACCTATAATGTGAGACACAAAATTTCCACAGAGAAAAAATACGTATATATATATATATATATATATATATATATATATATATATATAATAAAA
>ML785345.1:409249-441704 GCA_009831015.1 Picea engelmannii
ACTCATGCCCCTTAACACTTATAACCATTATCCCCTATAAATCCTAACCCATATAACCTCTAGAACTTCTAATCATTAAAAGCTAATTTCTATATCTTCATAACCCTTGATTCTTATAACATTTATCACATGAAACCCTTATCTCTTATAATCTATAATTTAGTCTAAAACACTATAATTTGTATCCCATATGGCTCATATCACCACTAACTAGTATAATCACTAATTAAATCTTACAACTTCAAACCCCTATAATTGTACAAATCCTAACACCTACAAAACTAATATACATTTATCCCTATTATCCCTAACATCCTCAACCCCTATAACCCTAAATATTTAACCTATGCCCCATATAACACTTAACATCTAACTTCTACAACCCACAAAACTAACATAAACTCCAACCCCTAATAATTATCCCTTATAACTCTTATAACTCCTCACCTATAATAGGTATAATTCCTAACGCCTAACTCCTACCCAACCCCTAACATGTATAGCCTGTAACCCTCATAAACTCTAGATTATAACTCTCAAACCCTTATAATTGTATAACTCCTAACACTTATAATGATGCTTGAATTTAATCCCTAATCACTAATGTTTGTAACCCTTGACCCCTATAACATTAAACCGTTATAATACCTAACACCTAACCCCTAACCCTTGTAAAAACTATAACCTCGAATCATTAAAATTATTAAACACTATAACCTTTAAACCACTACCTCTTATGTATAACATATATAACATGATGTTATAACATATATCACGTGTATGTTATAACATATATGTAACAAACATGTGATATATGTTATAACATAACTATACACAACAAAACCAAAGCGATAACTGCGCGGTCTCATTCACACTCTATTATTCATTTTAATGATACATGTACCTATGCGCAAGACCATCGAGATCAGGCAATTTCAAGATCTGAGGGGAGGGAAATAGTTGCACCTGCGCGAGACAGTCGAGATTAGGCAATTTCAAGATTGAGGGGAGGGAAATAGTTGCACCTGCACACGAGACCATCAAGGGACATCTGTGAAATTGATCAAGCGACACCGAGACTGAGGGAGAGGGAAAGGATTTATGAAATTGATCAGGCAACGCCGAGACTAAGGGAGAGGGCAAGGATGGTGAGTACCTCTACACACTCAAATTCAAATTGAGCATAAACTTGAATTATCCTTTATCCTATGTTTTTTTTTGTGTGAAGTGATTTTTTCCTACCAATCTGAACATCCATCTTGAGGCCAATTTGAACATTTGTAACCCTAGGGACTGGAAAACATGCACAATTCTTCTCAGAAAATGCAAATCTCTTTAACCGGAGAAAACCCTTTCGAAAATCTATAGAAACCCCTTTCGAAAACCCCTTCGAAACTTCTCTCAACATCCATGGGTTCACAAAACCAAGTCATCTTGGCCCTAAATTGAGCCTACACCTGCACACCTGCATCAACTCTCACACTTCATTTGCATCCTTATTTTCACCTAGTTCTCTTGAGCATATTCTCTTAGTACCTAGGTGTGGACCTTGGGAATACCCTTATGCAAATTTTAGAGTAAAACACAGGCATGCACTATTTCCCGTCTTGTTCCTCCACTAGTGCTTGTTGTGTCACAACCAAAACCAAGCCTTGCACCCACCACATTAACACCAAAACTCTAGCAAGCACCTATGACACAATGAAATAGTACCAGGCCTATCCTTGGAAAACAATATTACAAATATAGTGTCTTATATATATATATATATATATATATATATATAACTTTGATGTGCACTTACTAGTTTTTGAAAAAGACGTGATCTTTGATATTTTCCTTAAAATGGATTTTGGAATTTTTAAAATAATGTATTTGTCATCACCAAATTATGTAAGTGAATTTTTACCATTAGGAGAAATACGTCTCACTTGTGCATTACATAATCAAATTATTGACCTTTCCTATATTAAAGAGTACATAAGAGACCTCTCAAGAAAATATGTGGATGAATTAATAGGGCATTGGGACCTCTTCAACCCCAAGCCAAAGTGAAGGAAATATACATGGAATAACCAAAGACTATGGTCTGGGAACATTTCAAAGAAGCTAGAAAACTTCGGTATTCAAATTTATTTCCTCTTGGACATACATCATCGCGCCCACATACTCACAAACCAATTTCCATTTATATACAAGTAGAGAGGTTTACGGGTTGGTTCCTTTCAAGTTTAAATCTTTCTGGATGTAGAATTAGTGAGCTTAGGAAATCATTCAACAAGTATGAAAAACTCCAATTCATTTATTTTATTCACTTCCTTCACCAACTGTAACTGTACTCAGATACAAGAAAGAAAAGATAATTCTTTATTATAGTGATATGGAAATAAAAACCATCACAAATACAATGAATGGATGTACCTTGGAAGAGAAGATGCCAACAAACGCTTTGGTAATCCGTCAGAAAGCATTGTAAATATGACCACATCTCCTAACAGTAATGCCCACAATGAAATATGAAAAGACATTTATTCACACCATGAACACATTTATTCACACCATGTTGGTTCACACTCGGTACCTTGGTACCAATCATAATCATTAGTGGGTAAACTCACATTTGGCAGATATTTCCAATATTGATTTATAACCTAAGAGTTTATTTTTAAATTGGTTGTATGTCCTCTTTTGTTCAATCCTCTTTAGATAAGGAATTTTTCTTGGTGCATCTTATTGAAAAGGCAACTAGGTTTATTCTTGGACATCTAGATTCTAAGTCCTTAGGTGGATTTTCTTTCACTTTCTAGCTTTCAACATTGTCTAGGAGTTTCTTCCATGCTCCCACATTGTATTGACATTAGATGTATATTTTAGTCCCATTGACCTACTTTTGTGGTCATTTGTTGGAAATTAATAACATTATCTTATCTTATCTTCATCTCTAGAAATTGTTAACAACTAACCTTGGATGCCTTTTCAATTTCAAAAAGTTTTTTGGGATTGAATCACCCTCTTCCATATTCATTAGGAATCCACTAAAGTAGGTTGGTCGACTAAAGGAGAAAAGAGCATTTGCGTTGTCAATGAAAGCACTTCCAAAAGAGACCAAAATCACAATAAGTCAATGAAATATGTTACATGAAGCATTTCAAATAAAGATGGTCTAGTCGTAGTACAAAGTTGGTTTGTTTGCATGCTTGACTCCTAGATTAATTAGCATGTGTTGTATGTTCTCCGTAGTTGGCCTTAGGATTGAATATGTGTCTAATGGCATCAGTTTCGGGGTATTCCAACTAGCTTTGTGTCCTATTACCGCCACTTGTTGGCATGTGTCATTTGACTCCAAACATGCCCCTATAATGCCCAAATATTATACCAATAGTAATAGAGCATAATACAATTGTGAAAGAGTAACACTATGGTAATCATTATGAGCTTATTGTGATACCAACATGATACTAGTAATGAACTAGTGTTACATATTGATTAACTAACTGTTTCTGTCATTAATGGTGTTATAGGACGTATAAGAAAACAAGTATTTGTCATATCTATCTTCATTGAGTGAGGGAAGTTTAGGTAGAATAGAGGAAAGTGAGACATCTAGTAGGTCTAACAGACGAAGATCAACTAGAGGTGAGAAGATCAGAAGAAAATTCCATAGATGCATGGAATTTTTTCTTGCGAAAGGGAAATCATGTTCTTATGATCATGAGATCATAGATGAAATCGAGGTGCCCTTGAGGTACAAACATATAGTGAAACGATGGGTACCAGAGGATCTTCCTGAAATAAACACTGATTTTTGTGTAAACGAAAGGATATACCGGATTGCTTCATCGTCATTACATGGTTTGGGGCTATTTTCCATGGATGGCATAAAGGTATGTTACGACGGATTAACTAAATTGATGGAGTACGTCGGACCCTGTTATATATACAAAGATCGGATATGAATAGTCCAATATACAAAAAGTATGCGAAGATATGGCTTGGCTGCAAATTATATAAAGCTAAAAGAAAATGATCAAAATAAAGGAGCAAATATCTATATTGATGGAAGGACAAAAGAAATGGGGAATATTGTAGGGTTTATAAACAGTACACGACCTGCAACCACAAATAAGCAACTCAATTGCGTATTTGGGGGGCATGAACGAAACCGTGTATTTGTATGTGCAATAAAATCAATAGTTGCAGGGGAAGAGTTATTGATTGATTACGATTTGAATCGAATAGATACAGATGCTTATATTATGGGGATGGTATGTATACTAATTTACTCAACCTGTAAGCAATGACTCTTATATTTTATGATTTTCATTATGTTCTTTATGGTGTTAATCTATTTGGAGAGATTCAATCTATTTACTCAGTGTGGCCTATTTTTGTTATCAACAATAACATTCCTCCTTGGATGACAATAAAGAGGGAGGATTTCTCATACATTTGAATTTATTTATCATGATAATTATCACAGTTCTAATTTTACTGTAATCTAGCAGGCTGATCGAAAAATGGCCTCAGAACAGGTAAACAAACAACAATTTTTGAATTGCATTTAATGTGCATTTTATTTCTGTGGAGATCAGTTATTTTATTTGTTTACATAACTGAATTATCATTTATTTTGTTAAATATGTAGTTGGTGGGACATGATGTTGATGATGATTCGCTCGGCAAAATGGATTTGTATGAATCCCCTGACCCTATGGTTTTAATTAGAAAAAATATCAATAAAGCAAACAAGGAACTAGCTCACTTGTTAGATATTATAGATCAAACTCATGAGGTCGAAGAAAGGATAAAAGAAGTTATGGAAAGGCTTAAGACATATAAGTTAATAACTATAATTTCAAGTGGTTTTATTTTTATGTCATAAGATCAATTATGAAAGCTTGATTTTTAACTTTTACACTATCTAAACGAAAAAATGTGTTCTTTCTTATATAGATATTTTTGGATCAAGTTGACACCGACATGTATGGTGTCAATAGTTGTGGCGCTGCACAGATGACACAGGGTCCCGACGCAGGACCTCGTAAAGTTTTCATGACATAGCTATTCAGATCTCCACCTTCCACACCATTAGGTGGGAGCCATGACATGCACACCGAGGAAGCGACCACACAGGTAGGATCTAGAGGTGGTGATGGAGATGAGGTTGATGATTTGACCAACTATATGGTTTTTTTTCCTAGAGCAATACGTGTGACCAACACAGGGACCCTTAAAGGCACATTTATGGTCAATGAGGAAAGGCTTCCATTAAAGCAAGTTAAAGTCTCAGGTAATTTTTAAAATTTTAATTGTTTCATGTTCTCTATGTAGACAAATATAAATCATCTAAGTTATTATTTTTAAATTAATAACAATATAATCATTTTGTGTGTAGGGAATAACGATTTTTATAGGTCCTTGGAGAATAAGGCGTTATTGATTTTTGGGTCCACCATACGGGAGAGGTGGAATTCCCAGAATTCCAACCTCAAAAAAGAATTGACGGATTATCTTGAAAGCCTTTTTGGTGTAGACACATTTAATAAGACCTTGGCCACCGCCACAGCTAACCAATATTTAAAATATACGTGAGAAACATATAGGAAGCACTTGAAACAAAAATATAGGTACGAGCATCCTCTGATGATTCCATAAAGGGAGTGGAAGGCCCTCATTGATGAAACAAAGGAGAAGAAACTGACAGATGAAGGAAGAACACCCTCTGGTCCCAGAAGGTAAATTAAAATTTCAATTCAATACCTTCAATTTTTTTAGATGTAAATAAAATTGTGGTATACATTAACATACTTGAAACTTTTGATGATAGGTTGACTGACACGTCAAAGGAAACAAAATCAAGGCTTTCCAAATGTGGCCAACACAAGTAGAACAGGGCGGCTACTTGAAGTTGTAGTCACGAATTGTAAGTACTTAAATATCTTATTTGTACCGCCTTAAAACTTTTAGGTAATTGCAGTGAATAACATTAAAAACACATACTCTTATGCAATGTAGAGTGACGAGTTTGGTACTGAAACCATGGAGGAAGACCTCCATCTTGGTTACAAGTATGACTATAAAGTTGTATTTGAACTCCGAAAAAGATTAGGACAGTTACCAAGAACCACTTTGCAGGATAAGGTAAATAAAATTCAATCCACATTAACCTTTATTATTAATATAATATAGTCATGTTGGATATCTTCGATAAATTTAATGTTTTATAACTTTGTTTTAATCAGGGGAGAGCAGTGCGTTGATAACAGTTTGCAACCAAAATATGGTTATCCCATGCAGTATCAATATTCCACAGGGGTGCAGCCCCACGATGGTGCTATGACCGAGCTGGCACATGACGGTAATATGGTTGTATTTTAATCATATACTTAATAATTTTCTAGTTATACATTTTGTACCTCTAATTTTTTTTACTTATACATTTATGATTGTCCTTATAAAGTTTGTGGTCTCAATGGAAGATAATGTTGTACTTGAGCGTCATAAATTTGAAGAGGAGCACGCGGGAGCAACCATTCCAACGATGTCGACCAGTGCACTAGGTAAATAATGACATTGCAGGTGTTTTTTTTAATATTACTGAACTGGTTCAATGATATTTAAAAGCTGACCATCTAAATTTTGTATTTTTTTCTTTTGTAGGTGATGCCTCATCACAACAGCCTCCATTACTCCATGAGCACCCCACGATTAGGTATGCTCTGTGTGAGAGGATGAAATCAAAATCAGATTTTGAAGAGCACCCAAAAAACGAAGACATAGATATTGATGAAATGCTTCGGAACTATAGAGCTAAGAAGAAGAGGTTGGCTAAAAGTACTAAATGATGATGTACATGAATATTTTAATAACTATTTAATATAAAATCTATTTTCTATGAAAATTTTTTATTTACTTGTTGAGTCACCAAAATGCCATTCTTTTACCAACCTTTTACTTCATTTTTCACCATATTCCGCTTTCCCGCAGCCTTACATTAAGACCATTTTCATGATTACATATGAGTTTAGACCTATTATTTTCCAAAGCATTAATTTTAGTATTTCGAGTGAGTTTATGATTGAATATTGCAAAAATAACACGTTTTTCAGTTATATATCAAAGTGGGATGAGTTCTATGATGTTTATAGGTACATTTTAATACTCCAACCAAGTCATATGATGGAATAGAATAAAGCCTCTTTTCACATCAATTTCCATTCTCTAGTTTTTAGATGTAAAGTGTTTTAGTGTAGTGTATGATGTTATAGAATAGTTGTTACTTTTCTCTTAAGAGAATTGAGCTCACTCCAAATGGATCAAAGAAACATTTTATTTCATTGTAAACCACTGTGAATATTGGTATGTATATATGTTTGTTTTTGTTGTAAATATTTCAATAGATTTATATGTTGGGTATTGGGGAATTGCGAGTGATGTGAAGGAGGGGGAGAGGCCATAAGAGCTTCTTCCTTCACGTGGTTGGCCTTGTTCAGTAGAGAATAATTTATTGGAGTTGTTTAATCTTGGAGAAAACCTACCTTGATCCAACGGAGCAACAACAAAGTCAATGTTGACTTCGTTGTTGCTACTTCAAATCAAGAGAGGTAATTTGATCAAATATCAGACGTGTGGCTTCAATAAATTATTCTAGAAACCAAGAGGATCTCATTCATATATGTTCTGACACTTTCATAAAAATGCATCTTAGAGTAAATAATGCGCTACAAATATGACTTGTATTGATTTTTTAGATATCTATGGAGGTTGAATGATTTTGGCATGTACTTTAAGATATTTCTCCGTCGATTAAGGGAATCTCAAGACTAACAGATGGTCATACAACTAAAGAGAAACACGCAGAGTCAACCATTCCAACTGTATTTTCGACCGGTTCATCAGATCAGGTGTGATTTCTCTTTTCAACATAGTTTATATAGTCATCAATTCTAGTTATGTTTAATGTTTTATGAATTGTTATGTGATTATTTATTAATGCGGGGTTTTCTATGTGATAATTTATTTAGATATATCGTATGTTTAGTACTTGTCATGTTCTCTCCTTGCATCCAGTAATGGTAGATACGATTCCATTTATATTGAGTGAAAGAAACCTTGGCTTCATTTAGGGATTGATGAAGTGTTAGTTCATGCATCTACTGCTAGGTGTCCTCCTAGAATAAGGCCAAATGAATTGAGAAAAATTTCCATAAATAGTGTTGTTGTACTATGCCTTATTTTTTCTAAGCATTGTCCCAGATCATGGAGCATGTACTGTCCATCCATCCTAAAGATCCTTGCATGTTGATCATGAAAACCCAGAAAATGCTTCAACGATACAATTTTCCTCCTTTGGTACAAAATGGAAGCTAAGTAGTATGACTATCTATCTCAATTAGAATTACATGGTTAGAGAATCTCCTCTCTTTAGTGAAAGACTCAAGATAATCATCATAAACTATAGGACAACTTAGGTCAAAGGGAGTGTTTTTTTGGGTTATGACGGAGTTGCAAAAATTAGAGCTTCCACCGAAACAATCTTAAGCTAAAAAACATTTTCCTTGACATCCTTCTTGTATAAAAAAGTATCAAGATGTATTGAATTAACTAATGATCAGTGTGAACCAGTCTTTAGAAAAATATCTTTGGGGGAAACCCAAATTTGATTAGATCCATCATTGGGAACTTTAGGCATCTTCTCACTTTCTTCTGCGAAGAAAATGTCATCCGAATGGTAGGTTCCTAAGGGATCATCATAAATAAAATCATGATGACCAATGGAATAAGAGTCCAAATTTTCTTTTGGACTACCAAGAGTAATTACCTAAGAGTATTTATCATCTTTAGGACAAGGATGATTATAGAACTATGATATCTTATGGTTATATTTGTTAGCAAGGAGATCATGATTAGGTTTTCGATTTTTAGGCTCATATTCATTAGACAAAATTAGGTTTCCAAATCGATCATGCTCAAAAAATTTATCTATAATATCATCAAACTGAAAGTTGTCAGTGTTTACATCAAGATCTAGATTTATCTTTATATGGTGGAAGGTTTTTGTATTTGAAATACTATCAGGAAGAGAATTTGTGAGTTATTCCCATTGTTGAATGTTTGGTTTTTTTTTTGCCAAAGAGAGAGGTTTTAAAGGAATGTGTCTAAAGTTGGACTATTACAAGGCCTATGACAAGTTGGGGTGGAAATTCATTCTCCACATGCTTAAGTGGCTAGGATTTGGGTCAAAGTTCATATATTATGTCAATATTCTATTTTCCAATGCTTTGGTTATTGTGTGTGTTAATATATCCCTTACTTATATTATTCCTCTTAGCAGATCAATGACGCATGGCTACCCTATAGCCCCTGATTTATATGTTCTCACATATGATGCCTTGGGTTATCTATTATAAAAGGTAGTTTACCAAGGTAAAGTTATTGGCCTTCCCCAGTAATATTTAATCAACTCCCACTATGCTTATGAACACCTTTTGTAAAGCTTCTAAAGATATACTACAAGAGGAGAAAAACTCTATGATACTTATTGGATTAGATGATCACCCAGGGTGGATTCCTTCCCAATGGAAATGGGTTCAAAGGGGGAAATCACCAAGTATCTTGGTATTGTATTTAGCATTGACATGACTCAAAATCAGATGTGAAATTGGGTTATTAATAAGCTTACAGTCAAACTTGAATACTAAAATAGTCATGACCTTTCCTTAGCAACCAAAATCCAAGTGGGGGACAATATTTTCAGTTTAATGCATATATATTATTTGTCTTTTTGGCTTCCCAGCCAGCAAGGCTACAATAAAACTCTATCTTAAAATATCTCTTTTGGGTGAAGAATAAAGGGGAAAAAGGCCTACCTATGGTCAAGTGGTTGGTGTGCACTAGGAAACCACAAGATGGAGGACTTAGAATTCCTCATTTGGCCACTTATGGCCTTACCTTGGTAGCAAAGTGGTTTCTTAAGGCCACACAGGGAAATGCATTATGGAAATAGATCATAAGGGGCAGATTTGGCCAGCTATATGTGCAAAATTTTCTTCATAGCCAATTCCTTCTTTTTGCACATAGTATTTTTCTACTAATTGTTATTTGTAGTTTTCATTGGTACCATCATACTTATACTTAGCTCCAAAAATCCATCTGCAACTAATTGTCTCTTTATATGCTAGAAACTCAACCAAACTTTAAGTTCTATTTTTTCTAAAAACTTCAAGCTTTGACTACATGGCATCACATTACTCAACTTTCTTTGTTCTCTTCATATGTATGTGGTTCTTTTTCACTAAAAATTTCACTGTCAATGCATAATTAACTAAAGGTGACTCCAATCACTTGCTTCTTCTAAGCTCAACTTTACTTTCTATGCACTCTCTATCTACTTTTTTCTGCTAGTTCTTAATATATCATACATTTCAGGTTCTACAACAAAATCTTAACCATATTCACCAACCACTTGGGTGTCCTTGGCATTAGAGTAGATTATTTAATTTCTTATCCAAATTAAGGTAGAATTTCAAGAGTGTTAGTAACAATGATATCTTGTGCATCAACATACTTCTCAAATTTTGTTGTGCATGCTTCATCAAAAAACTAAAATGCTTTATTACAAATTTCTTATTTTCCAAGTCCCATAGGAAATATGTCTTCGATTTCTCCTCATATCCAAGAAAATTAATACACTTGTGCACTCTATCATAGAAATTTGAATTGTGTTTCTCCTTTGGAATATGAATATAACAGATGCTCCGAAATATATGCAATTTTTTAACAGTGGATTTGTGATCACTTCATGCTTCCTTTGGAATAAAGTTCCAAATAATTTTAGTCAAACTTCTATTGATCAAATAAACCACACAATTATAGTGTTCAACCATTTCTAGTGAATATTTATGTACTTCAATATGCAATGAGCCATGTCGTAAATAACATGATTCTCGCACTCTACAACTCCATTCTATTTTGTTGTATAAGAGGTTGTGAATTGCCCCTTAATATCATGTTTTTTGTAAAATGATTCAAAATCATTTGACTTGTATTCTCCACCACTATCAAATATTGTGGCTTTTAAAATTTTACCACTCTACTTTTCAACCATATCCTTCCACTCTATGAAAAATTCAAATGAATATGCTCTCTTCTCTAGAAAATAAAGCTACACATTTATGATGTTATCATCAATTAAGTTCATAACATACATCTCACCTCCAACATACGGTCTACTTGCTAGTACTAACTTTGCATGCCACACTTTTCCAATAGGAAAACTCTCATGCATTTTCTTGCATAAATTGAATAGTACTAACTTTGCATGCCACACTTTTCCAATAGGAAAACTCTCATGCATTTTCTTGCATAAATTGAATAGTACTAACTTTACATGCCACACTTTTCCAATAGGGAAACTCTCTTGCTAAGAATTCAAGCACAAAGGTCCTATGTTTATGGTAATCCATACACCATGTTAGTCACCAATAAAAAAAATTATTGCTTGAGGCCAAGTTTCCAAAAATATTGCAGACGCGCTAATTGATTTAGAAGCCAAGTAAAATAAGAGAAGGTATAAATATCGAAGGAAATGTTAAATCTGGTGGAAGCACTAAGTTGCTCGGGCCTGAAAATTCATGAATCATGATCCGCCAAGATCACCGACCGGGAACAGTTGCGCGGAGTATAACACCTAAAAGTGGTCCAGCAATTTAAACCATCGGTTTCTCTCGAGGGTACATGGCATCACTAGGCACATTGCGGAATGAAAGGCAGATTTCCTCAAAACCACTTTCTCACACCCACAAAAATTTGAAAAGTATAAAAGGTCATCGCTTGAATTATTTCATTTGTTTATTTCTTTCAGATACTAGAACCGTTAGAACCTTGGCGTGACCATTGTTTTCCACTTGCAGCCCAACAATACACCACCTGCACACCATTTCTGCTCATTTCTAGGTATTTACATCATAACCATGGATCCCATTATAGCCTCAGTGACAGAAAAAGACTCTACAACAATAGAAGAAGCCCTAATTGACAGGGACGCAGATGTTTTCGATGTTGAAATCACCATTTCCCCTATCTCTATGTCCAGAAGTATTTTTTCTGATATAATCAGGAAAAGTATATCATTCCTAGAAGTAGTCCAGGCCACCATAGTACCCTATGCTGTTAAAATTGATTTCTCGTTCCCTGAATTTGTAGGTTGGTGCGCTGAACAATATTCTCATGAAGAAAGGGTCATTGTTAATAAACAGGGGTCCTAAGTCTTGTGTAGGATAAAAGGTCTGTCAATTCGAGAATCTCTCGGTATACCAAAGTCTTTTTCTACAAATTATGAACCATTCAATGAAGACAAATTGATTAGGGTATATAGGGAATGTCCATCAGAAGTCTGAAGCCTGTTTTACAACAAATTGTCAAACCCAAACATTTTCTAGAAAGTCTGTTTGTGCCATTGAATGTCAATCTAATGATCATTGAAGTCTAGTGGATCTGCTCCTTATTGAGTGAAGTCTTAGGGTTAGATAGTGACAAGTATGTGGTGGAAGTCATGCTCGGTTTTCTTTTGACCTTTTTCAAGTCCAAGTCTGGTATATCAATCTGTATTGACTTAAATAAATTCCTAGCCGATACTATTCATAAACAACTAGTGAATTTCCACTCCCTGAGGCATTTCAGATACTATACTTATCTGTTGAAATTTTTTCTAGCAAGTAACAAGAGAGAATTTCCTAACGCAATATTTGTGTCAACTGAATGCAAAAGAATTGCATTGCTCATCTTCATTAACAAAGTTATGTCCAAGATTTACAATCCGGTTTTCAATACTAGCCTACCTATAGTTCTGGATGACATGAGAATTTATGTACATCCAATTCCAAAGAACAGAGTGGGAGATTGGGTATTAGTCATGCATTCAATAGTAATATGGGTTTATGGTTGTCATGAATATCCTTACCTATTTCTTGTTTTTCTAACTCCTAGAATCTTTTCCCTCGAATTCATCAAGCAAAGAATTATATCTAAAACAAAGCATTTCCTAAAGTTGCATAGAGCCTCCAACCTTAAGTTCCCTTTTGTCATTGGCTCCTTTATTTTCAAGTCCAGATTATGTTTATCTCAATTTCAAGCAAAGATCAAAGAGTTTGGTTTTGTAGAGTTACAGGTAAGAAGGTATGATCCAGACCAGATCATATCCAAAAGAAGACATATGAACAAAAATGCTCGTTATGAGCATGAGCAAATTCAAGGTTTTGATAGGTTGGAGAATCTAGAAGTCTACGTTGATGTGGAAGCGACCCTGCAACCAATTCAAACACACCAAGTGGAAGTAACCCTATACCCAATTCAAACACAACAAGCTCCTCAGAAGTTGATGATTAAAGTTCCTAAAACAAGTGTTTACATCAAGAGAAGCATTTTGTAGGCTATGGACATTGATGACCAACAAAATGTCAAAAATAAGATGAAGGTTACACAACCAGCACAGATTGTGGATTTAGAAGATGAAGAGTCCAAGGATCAAGCAAATCTAAATATGGTGGAAAGTGGTACTAACATTGTAGAGATTGAAGAGGGAAATAAACTCCAAAGTGAGGGCAACTCAAGAACCTTTTTCAGTAAGAAATATATTTTTGATAAAACATTGGGGTGAGCTTATCAGTCTAGGGAATATTTGGAAAAACAATATGCTAAGAAGGGAAATATAGCTTTGGGTGAGATTAAGGATTTATTCCTTGAAGTGGAAACAATATCTCAGCATAAATCTTCTATGTTCACAGTAATATATGTTAAAAAGAAGACCTTTAACATCGTAGTTGCAGAAGAAGACAAAGTTTCTGAGATAAAGATAAAATATGACAACATAAGTGCCCTAGACAATGTCAAATTCCACAAGAAAACTAGTGACCTGCTATATTCTGATTACTTGAGTTTGAACTTGAAGAATTCAAAATTGTCATCTTATGAAAAAAAATTGGAAAGACAATTGAGACAAGAAAGGGCATCTAACAAAGCTTGGAAAACTCAGGTAAAGAGGTTGGATTTTGAAGGTTCCCAAGGGGTGAAGTATTCATTAGATGAGAAAGACAAAATAATTCAAATTTTGAAGAAGAGATTGAAAATGCCTGCTACGGAGCATCCACAAACAACATAATTGGTATTTTTGGAACAGGAAAAGACAACACTTCGTCAAGAGACACTAGATTACAAAGCTAAGGTGTTGCAGTTGGAACAAGAAAAGGTGAAATGGTCATAGGAAAAGAAAAAATTGTTAAATAAGGCTATGGTTTTAGCTCCTACTCCAGAAATTGGATCAAATACTGAAGAAATTGTCTAGGCTGTGTCACAAGTTAGTCTAAAGAAAGGAAAAATCAAAGGACCGAAGGAAAGTATAGAGAAATTGAAGCAGGAGATGCATGCAAAAGATGAAAGGATAGCTCAATTTCAGAAGGAGAATGTAGTCCTGCAAGAGAGAATAAATAAATTGAAAGTGAGGTTAAGAGGAAAAGGTATGTTATAGGGGGCCAAGCATATCATTTGGGACTTTATAGTTGTTGAAGCTTCCAAATTCAGATCATATTTGAATTTCATTAATGATAGAGACAACATAGCCATTACAGCCAGACATAAGTGTACTTTTGTAAATGAAAACTTAGCCAAAAAGCCATCAGAATGGGCCCATAACGCCATATATTTACTCAACTTTGTTCCTACAGGAGACCTTCAAACCATTGGAGTTAAGGACATAACTACATTGATTATTTGGGCCATGAGGGTTATCGCCAAACATAACCCTTTGAAATCAGTTAAAACTAAAGCAACACAGATGCAGCAGATTGTATAGGAGTTTAAAGATTTATTTGAAGAATTGTTTATCAAAGGCCTTACACCATTTTGGGATGGCAAGGAAAAATAGTATGACCAGGAAGAATACAATACTCATTTGACTCAGTCCGGAATGGATCATTCTATGTTTGAAACCCTGGATGAGAGTTTGAAAGGAGCCACTTTAGTTGACCAGTTGATCACCGACTTTGAGATTTTGAATCAGTTCAAAAAAGTGAAGCTTGGACTACTAGTCATGTCATATGCTTCTTGCATTGACTTAAAGATTTTAATAAAGGAGATGACAGATTACAACATTCCTTCTTATTTGTAGTGAAAGGAAATAGTCTGACTGGGTAAGACAAAATGCAGTTTTCCAGGGCCTAGTAGATGATGTTCAGATGCCAATAAAGGACAACAAATCATATGAAAGGTCGATGTAGAGTTAAAGGGCGAAGAAAAGGATTAAAATACCGAAAGGGACGAACCCTAGATTTTGTGAACGATTTCTTTCCTATTTTCGTAATCGGTTTCAAACCGAAACAATTCTTTCCTATTTTGTAAATCGGTTTCAAACCGAAACAATTTCTTTTCTATTTTAAGCGATTTCAAAACGAAACGTTTTCTTTCCGATTTTATTGTAATCGGTTTCAAAACGAAGGAACTGACTTTCTATAAATGTTAGGAGTTATGAATGTACGGGGTGTTGGCAGAAGTGCAAGGGCACAAAATATAGCTATTTGGAACCTGAATGTAATTTTCTGAATCTGAATGGAATGCACATGCAGATGTCCTGAACTTTCTATGAAAAGATTCTAATGGTGGTGGTTTGATATTCGTCTTCTTTCTTCATATATATTTCCTGTGTTCTTGATTTCATTTTCATTGTCTCATGTTTAAATTGGATATTTAAAGGTCCAGAATTCATCTTATGATGCTCTCGACTTAAGAAATTTAAACTATGCTAAGTTATTCCTAACAAGGTCATAATTCATCTTATTTGATGCTCTGGTGCAGTTATTTGTTCTCCTTTCTTCTTACACCCTGCAAATTTCAATTTATAATTTAGACTCATTACCTCATTTAGCCTTTATCCTCTTGATATTTCTACCTATCAGTCATTGCTTTCATTTGTTTTCATAAGTTTGACTCCATAGCCCTAAGTATCCCTCCCTTTCTTTCCAGCAAAATCATAAAAAACCCTTTCAAAGCAACAAAACCAAGCCATCGACTTGTTCAAGAAAACTTATATGTTAGAGACCAAGTGATAAGGGAGAGCCCTCTCTGAGATGAGTAGGCTAGTACCCAGCTCCAAAGTGGTTTGTAGGTTACCTTTGTCATTTTTTTTCTCAACCAATTTTTTTTTATAGAGTTCTAACACACCACATTCAAGTTATGTAGTAAAGTTAAACTAGAGAAACTTAAATATCCATACCTTCAATAGAATAGTCTGCTAGAGTCAATTGTTGTTGCCAATGCACAATTAGCAAAAATTTCTTTGCCTTACACTTGATATAGACCATCTTCTTCATAACTTGAGCTATGAGAGCATATCCTTTTTTAATTTCAATTGTTATGTGCATTTTATCTTCAAATTCAAATTTCAAATCTAATTCTTTGTCGATGTCACATGTCTCACCTATATGTAGCAACACAAGTACATCACCTTCACCATCAATATTTGGGGTCCTTTTATTGCCAAATTTTTATCTCATTATGTAGTGGTTCAAACTTTCCAAATTGATTATGCCTTCCAGTCATATGTCTGGTCACACCAAAGTCAATGTACCAAGCATCTTTGAAAGTATCAATCACAACAAGTGATGTGACCAATGCACCATCCTCAGTGTTGTTATCATAATTCTTCTTTGTCAAATTTAATGAATGATTCTTATTCTACTCATGTGTTTTCTTGTATCAATATTGCGCATTATATCCTTTATATTTACAGTAGTAACACACAACAATATTTTGTCAATATTTCTTTGCATTTTTCAAATTTCCTTCTCAAAAATTCATCTGCTCAAATTTCTTCCCTTAATTGTTCTTCATTTTTTTCACTGTGAGAGCTTGATCAAAACTTTTACTTTTTAACCTATTTTATTTTTTGGAATAACATGCCACCAAGAAAATCAAGTAAATTTGTTCCAATTCTTCCTGAAACATTCAAATTGGTTACAAAATTTTGAAATACCTCATTCAACCAATGTTTTTGTCAAAGAAACCAAATCCTTTGGATCCATTTTATCACCAATTTCAACCAGTTGGTCGCATACATCTTATATGTGTATCACATAATCAACAACATTATATTTGTCACCAAGTTTCAAAACCTACAACTGGTTACCTAAGTAAAGACTCTCAATTTATTCAAGATCTCATACAAATTCTATAGTGTGGTTCATATATTATGTGAACTCTTCATGTTCTTAGTTTGAGGAATGATATGATCTACCCCACTAGAAATTATGATTTACTATGCATCTTCATCATGTGCCTCAAAATTCACTAAATCAGTATGTTGCTTCAGTAGGATAAACTTCCTTACTATATACAATCTTCAATAGCCTATGTTTCATTAACACATTTTGTATATGGAATTTCCAAACAGAGTAGTTATATCCATCCCATGTGATCTCTAATAGGGAAATTCTTGAAGAGGTCAACACAATTCTCCCCCTTGCTTAGTAACCAAAATACATTTACTCTTGATACATATTTATAAATTTCCATAATGATATCAAACTAGGATTTGACACCATGTTGGGAAGGAGGCGAAATTCTTTTGCGCAGTTGAAAACCAATGCAATTCTAATCCTTTCCGGGATATGTTGATTGATGTGTTACACACTCATATAAACACTCGCAACCATCATTAATGTATTTTTAGGTTACACAACATAACAAGTTATTCCTACAAAAATTGTATATTGCATCACACATGCACTAGTTGATAATGAATGACACCCAAGAATGTTAACAAAATCATTGAAAATAGGTTAAGAAATTTTGCATATGTCAACACAGATAATTTCAGGAAAACTTAAAGTAATCGTGTACCAATCATCATAGTAAAATAACTAACAAATGAATGTACTAAAAAAACAATTATTGTTTAAACTGAGGCATGTATAGTATGGTTACATAAGGTACAAGAGTGGCTTTAGGTCAATAATCTTAACTACATCAACATACAACGCTTTGGATCACATAGAAAATATCATAGCTTTGATCTCACTACAAAAATATCCTTACAACCTATGGCTCAAAAATGTTTTATAGTTCTTTGTTCACTATTTACCTTATCTTGTTCAAGCTCCACTTTGTTCATTTGTCATATCTCTCTCATATGGTTCATATATTATTTCATTGCATATATAACAAGGGTTGCATGGAATCTTAGTCCATGCCAAGTAGATTTGGAAATGCAAATGATAGTTTGATTATGGATCCTACGGTTTCGTAACCTTTGTACTTGAAAGATCCAATTAGTTGGTAATTATGGGTAATTATGGTTGAATATGTGATCGCCGAGAGAATATTTTAGGCAATTGTGGTATATTTTTTTAGTAAAGGTATGGATATGGCATGTAAGTAAGAATCATGCTTTTGTGGATGAACTTCCTCAAAACTAAATATAATATGATGATATAACAACAAATTATGAATTTTAAATTTTCATTTTGATAGTAGCATGAAATGCTTAACTATGTTTAATATGTAGTGATTGTATAATATGTGGCAATTTTATGGCAAGTTTTTCCTTCATGGTCACTATCATATAGTGATTTCCTCTTAAGTGATGGGTTGGTGCAGTGTATGCGTAGGTTTGAATATTATGCATTGATGGCTTCTGCGGACTAGTGTTTATATTGTAATATTTCATTAAGTATTTAAGTATTTATGCATTGATGGCGGACTAATAATGCTTTTAATATAATCATGATAGTAAAGATTATATTTCTCTCCTCAAATATTTTCACATGTGTTGTATGTATCTCCTCAAATATTTTCATCGTGATAGTAAATATTATGTGTTGTATGTATCTCCTCAAATATTTCCACATGTTTTTTACAATGTTCCTCTCCTTACCTCTCAAACACCTTGATTGGCATGAACTCTAGCCTGATCCAGACCTAGGATCTCCACTACACTTCACTCATTGATAGCACCTTAGCAATGGATCCTCATAGTGTTAGGATAAGTTTAATCTAACACATATCACTTTCTCATCTAATGACTAAGATCCCAACATATTCATCACTTTCCAAGGACAAACCAACATTTTCATTGAATCCCTTACACTTACACCTAGGGCTTCTAGATCCACTTTCTATTTAGACACCTAAATTTAATTACCTAAATATGGTGGTCAAATGTGTAGAGATTTTCTATATTCATGGATCTGTATCCTTGATGCCTACTTACAAACCTTCCCAAAGATGAT
Source organism: Picea engelmannii (assembly GCA_009831015.1). Taxonomy (NCBI): domain Eukaryota; kingdom Viridiplantae; phylum Streptophyta; class Pinopsida; order Pinales; family Pinaceae; genus Picea; species Picea engelmannii. Next base: position 428,527 of record ML785345.1, read on the forward strand.
AGAAGAGAATATCCTCCTTCTTGCAAGTAACCATTTAAACGGAATTGCCTAAGCATAGTGGTATTCTAACCAAACTTCTATAAAGATATATGTGGGGGTAATCAAAGAATAATCTACCAACAACACTCTTACATGCATTACTACATGGGATGCATTGTGTTAGGCCTTGAGAAGGAACTTTTATTCTTCAATTTATTTATCTAACTGAATGTGTAAGATGGTATATCTCTCTTGATTGGAGAGAGTGATAATTGCTCTTCACAGAGATTAAAACACTCTCTTATCACAACAAGCTGAAGGTGTTTAGATGGGGCATCGTAGAGGGAGGCTTAACCTCTTGTGAAAGACTAAAAAAAGTATAACTCAGGGGACGGTAACTGTCCTTTTTGTTATGTTAAGGAGACCACACTACACATGATTTGGTTCTATCAGATTACTCAAGATATTTGGTGTAAAGTTAGATCAAAGTTATATTCCTTTATAGTGGATAATAGTTGGAAGGAAGGGCTTATAGGTCTAGGAATCCCTGTTGATAATATATTCAGTATGATTATTGTTAATATGATAATCTCTTATCACATTTTGAAGACTCGGTGTAAATTTCTATTTGAAGAAGGGTTCTTAGTCAATGTTGTTGAGATAGTCTCTGATATCATTTCCATGTTATTATTATAGGTGCAAGCAAAGTAAGTCAAAATGATAGCTCTTATAAAAAAGAAAATAGAAAGTGCTTCTTCATAGGTAGAACAAACCTACAATAGGTTGAGCTTAAGTATCTTGAATCTTGAAGGTGATATTTAGAGGTTGGTTAGGTCTCTCTCCTCAAGTCCTGGCCATACTCTTTTTGAATCCTCTCAAGAAGTGTAAGGTTATCCACACAATTCCATTAATGTGGATTGTAAAGACTATGTGTTAGCATTGAGAGTCACCCTCATATTGTTAGAGGATAATCCTAGTACCCATCAAATAGGTTTGTAAAAGTAGATGTATGATAGAATGTCAAATGGAAAAAACTCATAATGGAAATGTTCCAAAACATAAATTCTAGGCCAGAATGCATAAGAAAATGAGGTTTTGGCTAACTTCAATCAGTGATTTAAAGATAAATGTTAGTAGATGGAAGACTTAATGAGAAAGGTGATTAAGTCTACTATAAGCATCAAGCCTCACTAGCAGTTAGGTGAAGAAAAAATCTCAGACACAAGAACTTCTTGATTTAAACCTTAAAACACTGATAACAATTACATCAACATCATAACCAAACATACATTACAACACAGCTATAACATCTCAATTGAATCATTCAATAATGAGCAACCAGGGTAATAAAGAAGTAAGATAATGAAATAAATTGACTTCTATTAACCAAAATGTCTTAGATTGTAACGACCTCCTCGTTACGACGACCATTTTAGTAACAGGTGCAGAATTTTTTTTTATTTTTTTTTTTAAAGTGTGTGCGCGCGTGTGGAAGTAACAAACACACTTAAATGTACAACGCCACTCGACAACCAAAAAGACGCAACTACGACAAGGAAAAACTGAAGGCATACAATGAGTAACTGCAACAATATACGATCACAGGCATAAGGCGCACAACGCAACATTAAGACATACTGGGGGTGTACAGTAAGAACACAGAGGGAAGACTCCAGGGGTTAGGGTTACTATTTCTGCATAAGAAACCAGGGCGTTCAGTCTTATGTCTTCTCGAAAGAAGATTAGACAGGCTCCTGGCCGACTGCTCAGGCAGAAACTAGTAACCCGACCTAGAACCGGACACAAGCAAGATGAACACGACCCGACGACCCCGACATATCACAGTGACAACAAGTAAGAATGCCCCTAGACATAAGGTGTACAACGAGAAGCTGTAAGCAGTAAATGACACCAGGGGTTAAGTACAGTACGGTAATGGAAGAAGAATCCCTCAGTAGAGTTTACTATTTCTGCACAGAAAAGCAGGGCTTTTAGTCTTATGTCTTCTCGAAAGAAGATTAGACAGGCTCCTGGCCGACTGCTCAGGAAGAAACTAGTAATCTTTGTCAGGTGTGTCGCAAGAGTGGAAACCCTGCCTTTAAAGGGCCCGAGACTCTTGATACGGAACTGGATTCCTTACACAGAAAAATCACACATACCGACATAGACACTAAGGCTACAAGGAGGGGTCTCTACCCCACCCAACATAAGCAGACTACGCGGCTGACTGACTGCAATCAAGTATGACATAAATAAGAAGAACGATTACGCCCCTTAAGGAAGGCGTGTGACAAGGACTCTGACAACGAACACCCCGGGTTCAACATTATCTAAACGAAACATCCACCCTAATATACCAACTCGGAGTAATTTATGGTACGTAAATCCAGGTTATTGCAGCACATAAGTTATTAATCATAATTAAAAATTACAATCACTCTGTCATGAAACATTAACCATCTATCATTTATGTCACAATCCGGACCATGATTTTACAATTATCATACTTCTTATATGCTACAACCACTAAATTCATAATGACCTTACAAGATTAAATCATTCACTAAGGTCCAATAGTAATGCACTAAGAATGACATCATACTTAGGTAATATCAATTGAAAAAACAACATACATCATAAATTAAAATGGCAATCTAAAATAATAAAATTAAATGACAAAAGTTAAAAAGGGCATTAGTGGATATGACAAACTATCAATATTTAAAATAACAATAATTAAAGATAGCAATTTATTTAAAGAGGCTCCTATGTGGACATAGCATCATGATTATAGGAATCTTTAATTGAAATACATTATACACCATAATTTTAAAAAGGGCAATCTTATAATATAATAAAATTTAAAAGGACAGTGACAACTATCCACATCACAATTGACAAAAAGTTAAGATAACCATCAATTTGAAGATGCCAATATATGGAATTACCTCATAACTACAGGTGACACCAATTGAATAACCACATACATCATATTTAAATATGGCAATCTATAAACAATAAAATTTAGGAATGATTATAATTAAATGTAACAATTAACTAATAAGTCAATATATAGCAATGACATCTTAATTCTAGGTAACATCCAATTGGAATACAATATAACCTCACCCTTAAAAATGGCAAAATACCCATATTTAAATGACACTTTTTAAGGACAATATTTGAAACTGACAAAAACAACAATGTTAGAATGACGATAAAACTAACCATAATTAAAAAGTCAACAGGGAAACGCTTCTCGTTACAACTATTGGTAATTAAATATTCAGTGGTTTACCAAGATAAACTAAAATCAAGGAAACCTTTTGAATCAGACTGTAAGGAAAACTCAAGCTTCTTAAGTTGAACACAACAAGGGCTTAATTTACAATTACGCCAACTGACCCAACTGGAAATGAGAAGGTAAGCCCGACCAAGTTATGATCGCTGTCCAAGGGTGTTCTGAAACAGCCCTGTCCGGAAATCCGTGAAGCAACTAGCTGTCCGTCAACGCTCACGGAGTAACTACGTGGAGTAAGATCTAACGCTGTCTGAACCCTAAATCGCTGAGCGCTACTATCTTGGCAAACAACTGTAAACAAAGTAGGGGACAGAGAATAAAAGCTCACACCACGAAATAAAATAAAGACAATCAGAAAGGGCCCTAGGTGCGGACAGAACACCTGCATGAAATCAACGCGCAGAATCAGCAACGCACAGATCAAATCGACGCACAGAGCCCACGGTCGGACAGCCAGTCGAGTAACACCACGCAGAGAGGTCATAACCAAACGCAGTGGACAGAGTGGGAAAACTGGGAGGGATATATAACCACCGGTTGCAGTTCGAGGGCCATTAAAACGATCACTGGCAATAACACGCGCGCTGCAATGACACGGTTGCAGTATTCCAAAGGCAATTAAAACGACGTTGTTGCAATAACAACGAATGGCTGGGATTGACATGACACAGGTGGGTTCAAAGGTTTAAATTCCAATATGAAAATCCCCCAAAGTGCAAGGCAGTCAACTCAATCCTAACCTTCACTATTAGCAAGGTAAAACGAGCAAGAAAAACAAAATTCCAAGGAATACAAACAGTGAGGACGTTGTTCCACGAATTCAACAAAAAAAAATGAGTTGCAACAGTTACAAATTAAAATCGACGCAAGAAAATCTAAACAAGAAGAAAAACGGAGTCCGACAGGTGCGAATCGAAGTCAACACACAGGATTTAGCGCAGGACGGGGGCAGTAAGTCTCTCTGTTTTCAGTCAAAAGAAAATAAAATCCAAACGCAGGCCCACAGCAGACAAGAAATAAATTTTCCAGAACCCAAAATCAGTAACAATTTACCAACCATTTTATCTTTAACTTTTTCTTTCTGAAACTAGTCACCAAATCCAGGTACAAATCGAGGTGGCCATAAGAGTTTCATCTCCATTTAACCATCATTATTCATAGAAACAGAATTACCAGAACTAGCTTTTCCAGTGCAGTTATATAAGACAAATGGCCAGAACAATCTCACAATAACATTGCTGAAACAAAATTGCCGACAGGGTTTTTATTTTCAGTAACACGGTACACAGTCCTAAATTATAACAGCAATCGTTTTATACATCCCAGGACGTTAAATAAAAAGTATAACAACAATATTAAAAATTACACTTTCCCGCGCCATCATTTACATTTGCACAGTCCCGAATTACGGCAGAATGAGTTCATACAGTCAGAGCGATGAATGAAATGGAATATACAACATCAATAACATTAAAATTCCCGAATATAAAAATGCTTTCTACTTCACCAATTAAATTCATACCGTTGCCTTATGCCCGCGTCGAAAGACGTCCCGCGCTCCGCGTCGCATCCCGCGCTCCTTGTCGCTCCCGCTCGCCGACCGCAGAAATCTCACCAGTACCTCCCAGCCAAATGCTAGGGGTACTCTGCTTCCCCCTTAGCCCCCCGAGCTGCAAAGGGGCCGCACAAGATCCAGAGATAATACTAGCTTCTCAGCTCGCCTCCAAGGCTGAGCTACCACTCCAAAACAACTGAGATAAACCCAACTCCTCACAAGCAATCCGTCAAGACACAATCCAGCAACGTAACGTTACGCTAACTGTTCCCCCTTCTTTCTTCTTTTCCCCTTCGTTTATAGAAATTTGAGACCCACCTACTTTCCTAAATCATTATTAATTACATTTTTATGACAAACCTCTAAAAATGCACTGTCGTCCAAGTGTCACTAATCCCCACGGTTCTCCAAAATTTCATTTATTTTTAATAATTAAAAGACTCAATTCCCTCACTCCCCCCCAAAAATCGCTCCTTAAATTACTCCTAGGGTTCCTAGATCCTCTCTCGTGCTTTTAATAACTTTCCTAAATCAAGTTGTTGATTTTTAGTAACTCCTAAATGTTGATTCCTTTTCGTTTTTTACCCTATGTCTCCTACTTTCCATTATTAATTTTCCTTTATTACAAGTTTCCTCACTTCTATTTTTTTATTCCTCTCTTTTATTATTATTTTATTTATTTATTATTATTTTTTTTTTTAGTTAAACCCCAAAATGATAAATGCGCTTAATAGTCTTCTCGATATATTTTTAAAATCCTAAATTTATACTCCCACTCTTTAAATTTTTTTATTCTTCTTTATAATTTAAAATCCAAGGGTTTCACTTAATTTAACTCCCTCATTACTTTACCCCCTTTAATTTTAAGAAGACCTTAACTAACACTTAGGAGGGTTTTCGTTTACGTCCTTAAGTTTATTTTTGGAGGGTCTTCTCTTAAGGCTAGTCAAAATTTTATCTTAGAGGTGTTTTAAATTTAAGTTCAGATTTGAACTGGGCGACAATTCATTAGGGGGGGTCCTTTTAAGAATTTTATCAGGCATTAAGGTCTTAGGGTCGTCTAGGTTGTCTCATCATCATCATCAATGCGACGTGCCCTTCAGGACGCACTACGTGCTCCAAGGGTGCCACTCACCTCGTTTGCTTCTACGGCACGACGTGCCCTTCAGGATGCACCACATGCTCCAAGGGTTCCACTTGCCCACTTGTGTTTCTTTTGCGCGACGTGCTCTTCAGGATGCACCACGTGCTCCAAGGGTGCCACTCGCCGACTTGACAGATTGGTAGACATCTATAACCCCTGGAGTCAACACTCCGCCAGGTGAACTTGTGGGAGACTAAGGGCTCTAAGGAATAAGGCCCCCACCTTATTGTGCGCCCCTTAGAATCATCGTGAGCGATTGTTGCAGTCTTCCCTCACGGCATCGTGGATCCTCTCGAACTAGGTAATCGTTAACCTACAGTTCGAGCCACCGCGGGAGTGCTAGTAGGCTGTGGCAGGGCTGCTGTCCACACCTCTCCGTCAACCTCTCTGGAAATCATGTGTGGCCCCTTTACTCCATATGTGAGTCTTGGTCGGCAAACTATCGTCAGCCTGCATTATCAACCATCATGTCATATCATGTCAACAACATATCATAAAATCAATAGCATGTCATCAAAACAAAGCAATATCACCATAAATGAAACAACCCAAATAGCCCACTCCCTGACTCAATCCGGAGTCCAAGGGAGTTCCATCGATGCATCTGCATCCTCAAGGTCAAAAACCCTGCACACTCAAATAAACTGAGTCAATAGCACCTGTATACAACAATAGTAAAACATCCTGTTCATCAATCATAACGCATAATCATCAAGGATAAGTGTTTTATCATCATAAAAATCCGGATCACTTGTGAGCAAGTGTCCTCAAAGAATAAGTTTTGTAAGTGTGCCAGAGCGGGATGTTACATAGATCTCATACATAATACCAAAGTGTGGCTTTGTCTTATCAAAACATTACAACATGGAGTCTATGCTCAACCATTCGAACCTCAAAATATAATTTTTATGTTGTATATATAGTCTAAAAAATAAGTAACAACATGAAGTGCGAGATGAATCCTCTAACCTAGGATTCTCCCACTAAAAGATGAAAATCTAACATCTGTACAAGTGGAGACAATAGAATGCTAGAAACATGGAAAATGTTGACAACAAATCTGACACTGTGATATTTACATAATGAGTTATTCCTTTATCGACATCTGGACATCATCTACTAGGCCATGGAAAATTTCATTTTGTCTTACCCAGTCGGACCATTTCCTTCCATTTCAAATTAGAAGGAATGTTGTAATATGTCATCTCTTTTGGATATGATCTAGTGTGGATCATACCTTATTCCCTGTAACTGGAAACAAACAAAAATGGCGTGCATATGGTGTATGATTGAGTTGCAAGTGGAAAACGGTGGTCGGAATAGGGTCCTAACGGTTCCAATATTCGAAAAGTAATAAACCAAATGAAATAAATCAACCGACGTCCTTTATACTTTTCAAAACATGTAAGGGTGTGAGAAAATGGTTTCAAGGAAATCCACCTTTCGTTCCGCAATGCACCCGATGATGCCACGTACCCTCGAGAGAAAACCGTAGTTTGAATTGCGGGATCGATTTTTGGTATTATGCTATGTGCAGCTTCAACCTCCGCAACTGTTCCTAGTCATTGATCTCGACAAATCATGATCAATGACATTTTGGGCCCGATACACTTGCATATTCCGCCAGATTTAACTTTTCCCTGCCATCTTTAGATCTTCTCTTATTTTATCTAGTTTCCAAACCCATTAGCGCTTTCGCCAAATTTGGAATCTTGACCTCAAGTAATAAATTTTTTATTGGTGACTAACACTATGGTCCAATGAAATTTCCTAAGAATATTGGCCCTCAATTATAACTTACACAAGCTCTAAGCCGAAGGGCAAGAGCTCATTTTTTTTCAAACACCTACAGGTCGTCGGCCTTCCAACATCCCTAATGTCGGTCACATGGTGTCCTTGTCGTTGGTATATAGCTGAACGTCGCTCCACCAACGTTTCCATCTGTTGGGCTTCTGACGTCCCTAACGTCAGTCACATGGTGCCCTTGTCGTTGGTATATAACTGACCATCTCTGCACCGACGTTGATAGTCGTTGGTCTTCCGATATCTGATTTCGTCGATCACTTGGTGTCCTTGTCATTGGTATATAGCTGACCATCGCTCCACCGACGTTGCCAGTCTTCGGTATTCTGATGTCCCTAATGTTGGTCACATTGAGTCCTTGTCGTTGGTATATAGATGACCATCTCTCCACCGATGTTTCTAGCCATCAGTCTTACGACGTCCCTAACGTCAGTCACATGGCGTCCACATTGTGGAGACCGACGAAATGGGATGTCGAAATTCCGATGTCTCTGGTGTTGTTGTAGCAAAGGGCTATATGGGGTTTGGACAGTCAAATATGAGATGAAACATGTTTGCATTAAATGTCGCAATAGAGACGATACATATGGCGTCGGAAAAACAACGTCATGTGAAACAATGTTTGAGGGGGTTCGTTGTTTGTCATTCTCCCGACAATATAAAGTGGCAATTATGTCGAACGCGCCGTCAAAATTTTACCCAAATGTGCTAGTGGTATATGCGCGCTTCTGTATATGCGCATATACGGATGACACATATACGGATGACAACTTCCATAAATGCGCATATACGGACAATGCATATACAAAATTTGGCCACTTCCATAATGATGTCTTCCATATATACGTGCTTCCATAAATGCACATTTATGGGAGTGGTAAACGTATATGCACATATATAGAATCGTGCATATACGGAGAATGACTTCCATACATGTGCATTTACAGATGACAACTTATGTATATGCGTATATATGGAAGCACACCTATACAAAATATGCATTTACGGAAGGTGGCTTTCGTATATGCGCATATACAGAATCAGGCTTCCATAAATGCACATATATAGACGGTACATATACGAAAGCTAGCCACTTCCATAATGACGTCTTTTGTATATGTGTGCTTCTATAAATGCACATTTATAGAAGTGGTCAAAGTATATGCGCATATACAAAAGCATGCATATACGGAGGCCGACTTCCATAAATGTGCATTTACAGACGACAACTTATGTATATGCACATATATGGAAGCACGCATATATGGAAGACGCATTTACGAAAGGTGGCTTATATATATATGCGCATATAAGGATGAAGCATACATGAGAATATACAAATGACGCATATATGAAAGTTTCCATCTAACCATTATAAATATATGAACCAATACAAATATCAACCATTATAAATATATGAACCAATACAATTTATGCTTCTGTATATGCACAATTTTGGAAGTGGTCATCTTCCGTAAATGCACATATACAGAAGTTGTCATCCATAAATGCACATTTATAGAAGTCATTAGCTTTAGTAAATGCACATATATGAAAGTTGAAATATATGGAAGTTGTTGTCTGTAAATGCACATTTACGAAAGTCGTCTGTAGATGCACCTTTTGTATATGCGTCGTCCGTATATGCACCTCCCGTATATGCCTTGTCTGCATATGCACCTTATGTATATGTGCACTTTCGTATATGTGCATATACAAACAACACATATACGGACGACGACTTCTGTAAATGCGCATATACGGAAGCTGACCACTTCCATAATGGTGTCTTTCGTATATGTGTGCTTTCGTATATGCGCATATATGGAAGCATGCATTTGGAGTACCGTAAATTTATTTTTTATATGCACCTTTTGTATATGCGTTGTTCATATATGTGTGCTTCTGTATATGCGCATATATTGACGACGACTTCTGTAAATGCGTATATACGGACGAGGCATATACAGAAGTTTGTCACTTCCATACTGACATCTTTCGTATATGCGAATATACATACGAGGCATATACGGATGATGGCTTATGTAAATGCGCATATACAGACTACACATATACGGAAGTTGGCCACTTCCATAAGGGCATCTTCCGTATATGCGTGTCTTCTTTATATTTGTGCTTCCATGTATACAAATGTGCATATATGGAAGCAACTTATGTAAATGCACATATACGGAAGATGGTCACTTCCTTAATGGTGTCTTCCATATATATGCGCTTTTGTATATGTGCATATATGGATGACGCATATAAATGCGCCTATAAATGTGCATTTATGGATGCCACCTTCCTTAAATGTGCATATATGGAAGCATGCATATATGGAAGATGCATTTGGATTACCGTAAATTTCTTATGTATATGCACCTTTCGTATATGTGTCGTCCGTATATGCACCTTCCATATATGCACGCTTCTATATATGCGCATATACGAATGAAACATATACGAACGACGACTTTCGTAAATGCACATATACGGAAGATGGCATCTTCCATAATGGCGTCTTTCGTATATGCACATATACGGATGATGCATATAAATGTGCATTTACAGATGATAACTTCCTTAAATGTGTTGGACACACCTACCACACTCATAGGGGGGGTGAATGAGTGTGGGGATATTTTTCCCAAAACTTCCCTCTTACACAAAAACTCCTTAGTTAACATTCAACATTTTCTCATTACTCATTGTTGTCATTTATAATCAGTTAGATGTGAATTCATATCAGCAACGTATCATCAACAAATTATCTTCACAAGGAACACAAAGAACACAAGATGTATGTACAATTTTTCTTTTTATTATGGACTTCAATCCAGGGGGTTTTCAACAACAACTGAATAGAGTACAAGCTCTATATGCAAGAATCAAATTACATTCTCAGCACCAACTGAGATGAGGCAACAATCCTCAACATATATAAATCTGTCAACATAAACAAGTGCATCAACCATGCACCAACCTGTGCCAAACAACCTGTAATCAACCTGTATCATAAACAAATGCATCCGACCATGTACCAAGTATATACCAATCATGTGTCAAATACTCATCAACAATGACTCATAAATATGTACCGACATCATCAAATATACACCTCATGTATGTGCCAACTCATCAACTGTTTTATCTCAACAATGACTAGTTTTGGATTAGTCAACAACCCCAACTTGAAATAATCATAAATTTGTAACTATAATGAATAAAGATATGAAATTTATACACAATGTTCTTCAATGTATTTTATGTAATTCCTCCAGGTGGCACTACTTCGAACCTCTCAGAAAAGGCATTATAGCAAAAATGGCATACCTTGCTGAATTCTTGATTATTCTAGAGAGCGACCTTGTAGAGCGTGGACCGCACAAAATGTTTGTTTAATTGATTTAAAACTATTACAAAACCTACTAAAGCCTATACCCTAACCAACACATTTGGTCTCACTGAATTTGGATCTGTTATGAATAAGTTATGACATTTTTACCGAAACACATTTTTTTGACTAGTTTCAAAACTAGCCACAAACCCTATTTTCCACGGAATGTAAATCCCAAAATACAACGACCCACAAGCTGAATTTTTTACCACATATACTTGGGTGTGTTTTCTCAATATCATAGAAATTTCATGGTCTGAATAATTATAGAAAAAAATTTATAGCGAAAATGGTGAGATGACCTGTAAATAACATACCTTAGAAAGCACCATCAAAAGAATTTATCCTTCCTTGCATTTCGGCCTTCTTTTCTTCACCTTTCCTCGGAATTTCAGCTTAGATATCCTTGGTTACCTCAGACACATATAGATATTCAATATGCTCAAGTGTGATTAAAATGAGAGAGCCTTGCCTCTTATTTATACTCTCCAAGTAGCTTCCTTAAAAACATCTTCTAGGTCACTTGACCTCACTTTCCTTATTTTAGGGTTAACCCACTTTTAATTTCTCCATTAAATTTATTATTTAAATAATTTATTTTGTACTCACTTTGAATTATAGTACACTTATCACTTCACTTTATTATTTACCTTTTAAAAACCCTTAAACCACTTTGACTACTTTGACCTTTTGGGGCTTCTAGATGACATGTGAGGGTCCAACTTCGTAAGGCCATAACTCTCAAACCGTGACGAGTTATGTGACGTTCCACATACCACCAGAAATGGCATGACATGTACTATCCATATAGAATATTATTGTCTCAAAACATATCATAACTCATACTGTTACCTATCAAACAAACTTGGGTCCATTACCACCGGAAATGGAATGACAAGCACTATACATATAGGATAGTTTCCCTGACAAATTCAATGTCCTTCATCTCATTATTCCACATACAAGCATGGGTCCTCCAACCATTATTCTAGGATAACTCAATCTGCAAAGCGTCTTCCCATGAGGGATTTAACCATAAGGGGACCACTTTGGAGTTCATCCATTTGTGCACCTTATCAATCATGATAAGATAATAATGACAACATGGGTCCTCCAACCATTCTTCTAGGATAACTCAATCCGCAAAGCAAATTCCCGTGAGGGATTTCACCATAAGGGGACCACTTTGAAGTTCATCCATTTGTGCACCTTATCAATCATGATAAGACAATAATGAGTCATCTATACATTTTTCCAACATTGCAACATATACCAATGAAACCACATCGATCTATATTCTTCATGTATCAATGACAACTCATTGATCCATCTTCATCATATCAATGACAACTCATTGATCCATATTCATCTATGCATTCTCATCAAGGAAAATACATATTATATTACATCAATCATCAATCAATCAATCCTTTGACATCAATCAATCACTTGACATTGATCAATCAAACCATTGGCATCAATGACAACATGATCCAACAATCTCCCCCTTTGGCATTGATGGCAATACCAACATTGATGTCAACACAAATTACCAATTATTGATGTCAACATGTATATAAGGCATGCTCTACATCAATAGTCAATGCGACTATCTCTCCCCATCAATAAACATCAATCACATCAATGTGATTAACTCTCCCCCTTTGAAATCAATGGAAAATGGTCATTCTCATCTTGGGGTTGTTCCCCTTGCTTGAACTCTCCTTGGGGTTGCTACCCCTGTCTGAATGCATTTGATATTCCTATGAATAATCTCTTCCCTTTTGAACAAGGGATATCACTATGATGTAATGCTGAATATACATCGAACATACTCCCCCTGTGACCATTGTTCCCCCTGAAATTATGCTCATGTGCTCTTTCTTCAAGTATAGGGCTCTTTTCTAGGTATGCATCTGATAAATATCTCCTACTAGAATCATGGGAAGAAGAATGAATCCCCCTATGGGTATGTCTCCCCTATCTTTTCTGCAAT
>ML785345.1:451936-476076 GCA_009831015.1 Picea engelmannii
AAGCGTCTTCCCGTGAGGGCTTTCACCATAAGGGGACCACTTTGGAGTTCATCCATTTGTGCACCTTATCAATCATGATAAGACAATAATGAGTCATCTATACATTTTTCCAACAATGCATCATATACCAATGAAACGACATCAATCCATATTCATCATGTATCAATGACAACTCATTGATCCATCTTCATCGTATCAATGACAACTCATTGATCCATCTTCATCTATGCATTCTCATAATGGACAATACATATTATATTACATCAATCATCAATCAATCAATACTTGGACATAAATCAATCACTTGACATCAATCAATGGCATCAATCAGTCAAACCATTGGCATCAATGACAACATGATCCAACAAAATGCGCATATATGGAAGCACACATATACGGAAGATGGATTTGGATTAATGTAAATTTCTTCCGTATATGTACCTTTTGTATATGCGTCGTCCATATATGCACCTTTCATATATGCGCGCTTCTGTAAATGCGCATATACAAACGACGCATATACAGACAATGACTTTCATAAATGTGCATATATGGAATATGAACACTTCCATAATGGTGTCTTCAATATATGTGCATTTAAGGAAGTTGTCCTGTGTAAATGCACATTTATATGCGCATTTATATGTGTTGTCTATATATGCGCATATACAGAAGACGCCATTATGGAAGTGGTCAGCTTCCCTATATGCACACATACAGAAGCACACATATATGGAGGACGCCATTATGGAAGTGTTCTTATTGGATGCCAATCAATTTCAAATGGTTTCAAACATTTATTTTCTCCTAACAATAGTGTTGTTTTTGACAAGACTGACACCATTTCATCCTTCCAATGTGATTTTTCCTAGGGCATGTATGACTAAGGATTTCATGGAAGACTTAAGGAGGTTTATTTAGGACATGAAGGTCAATTCCCACATAGTAAGATTTCATAAAGAAGATGGTGTATTTTGGTGCAATTCATATGAGAACCTTCCAGTTGGAGATGTGGTTAAGGTGTACAAACTTGTGTTTTTCCCTGTTAAGCTACTTCTCATGTTGTCCAACTTCAAACATGGAAATTGTGACTTCAAAACCATAAATCAATTTGAACAAAAAAACTTGAAGGTCAAGATATGTTTGGAAGAAACATTTCCCATTGATGGAAGATAATGAGTTCAAGGACTATAGAAAATAGTTAAGTGTTTCTATCCTAACCCCAAACTTTATAGACATTTTATTGGAAAATTTGAGTTTCAAATATAGGTTTGTCCTCTAGGTTTTGATCATGTGATTCTTAGATATTTGAAGCTCCAGAATACTCTATTCATTTATAGAGTGGTGATCTTAGTGGCCATGCGAGACTTCATAATGTTTCAAACTTCACAACGAATGGTGATTCAAATTTGGTGATGTCATGGTTGGAAGGATCATTTTCTTCTAGAGACATTTCTTTGACATCAATGACTCCTAGAGATAAGGATCTTGCACATGGTTTTCAAAATACAAAATTCTATCATACCTATAGGGAAATAATTAGGATACTGACAAGGAGACCAAAGAAGCAGTGGAGTTGGTTGTAGGGGCACTCATTTTTTCTACATATGCAATGGGTTCAGATCTTGTGATCAATTTCAAAAAAATATTAAATTAGGTTGTTTATCTATTATATTCTCAGTTGACACTAAAAATAATAAAAACTTTTTTTTAGGTTAAGTAATAATGGGCTCCCATAGTGGTTGCCCTCGGATTTGGGAGTTAAGAGGATCTCCCTTCTTCATGGACCAAAAAACATCAACCCAAAATTCTAATAATTATCACAAATGCGCATGGCTCAATATTTACTATTAGAAGCTTGCGCCAATTAATTAATCAAGGGAGTTAATATAGACTCTCTTCATCATGGTCCATAGCATAATAACCCAAAATTCTAATAATTAGAAAAAATGCACATGGATAGACATTCACTATTAGAAGTTTGTACAAATTAAATAACTTCATAACCAATGAAGGGGTTTACGTTAAATATGAATAACTAACATATATTAAAAAAAACATACCATATAATTTATGGAGATGTAATGCATTGTTGACATGTAAATAAAATATCAAAATTCTCATTTTTTTTTATATTTCATTTCACTTCCAATATTTCACTATTTCCAATGCCACATATTGATATCAAAAATCAATATAGACTCATACTCTAATTTATGATTGAGTTCCACAACTATTATACCTTTTGCAAAACAATATAAAGTATTTGTTATAATTTTCTTAAATAAAAATACAAGTGGCATATAATAATATCAATAGTATATTACTCTAAAATTATCTTCTATAGAATGTGAAAAGTTGAAAATAGTATCAGTGCATCACTTTGACTTTTCCCTATTCCATAAGTGTGTATCTTCCTTTCAAGAAACATTCACAAAATTAATTTGATAATGCTAGTAAATAAAATTATATATATATAATATTTATTCTCATTGTTTCCCAAGTACTTTAAAGTTTTTCACTTGAGAGGAAATCTCATAAGTTTAAATCTGGAATTAACTGCATTGTTGATATCTCTGAATTTGTTTGTATGTTTGTATGTTTGCATCGTCCACAATTAACCAAAGCCGACAACTTTAAAAATTTCCAGGTGTGGATCCCTCACCTATAACAATTAAAAAAAAAAAAAAATTACTATTGGATCAAAGATAATATTATATTGAAATTCATGTAAAACAAAACATAATTTCAAATTTTCATACCAATATCATGTGGAATTGAATGTTGCACTAAATAAGATGTATGCTCCACATTTATTTCTTTTTGAGAAGATAAATTCAATTGCTCAACCATGCTTTTCATCTTTGCACGAACTCGCCCAACTCTTTGAAATTGTTGTTTATCCTTACCTAAATGTAATTGACGACGACATTGTATTTTTTTATTGAGCGGACTCAAAAAATGATGTCGTCTCTTCTTAATGATCTTGGATGGAGTTGCATTGAAAAACATTTGATTGTCATGTTGATTGTACTGTTGATGTGCATTGCTAACCAAATTCTTATATGCATATGCCCTCTCCAAAGTTGGAGATAGTATGGCTAACATCTCTTTCGACTCTTGATGAGTCAATGAAATCACATATATCCTTTCAACGACCTCAAGAGGAGTGTAACATCCCGCTCTTGCGCACACCTGATGCAGCTTATTCTTTGAGGACACTTTCATACCAGTGATTCAGTTCTTTATATAATTGACTATTTCTCTTATGGATTATGATGATGATTATGGGTATGATGATATGTATTGGATTATATTTGTATCGACAGGTGCTATTGACTGGTTTTTCCTGAGTGTGCAGGACTCTAAACAAATTAAGGATGCGGATGGCATCGATGGACCTCCTTGGATTCTGGATCGAGTAAGGGAGGATTGCTTATGGTTTGCGTATTTTTGTTATTGCATATGTGACATATGACTGGTATATTATGATGATTTTTATAGATTGTTGACATGTTCGCTGATGGATGCAGAATGATGATAGCTTGCTAATCAGACTCACATTTGGAGTAAATGGGTCACGTACTACAACCAAAGATATTGAGGGAGAAGTGTGGCAACATCCCTGCCACATCCTACTAGCACTCTCGTCGTGCCTCGAAATGTAGGTTAACGATTACCTAATTTGAGAGATCCACGATGCCATGGGAGTAGACTGTGAAAGTCACTCACGATGATTCTAAGGGGCAAGCAATAAGGCAGGGTCCTTATTCCTTAGAGGCCCTTGGTCTCCCACAAGGTCTCCTGATATATTATTGACTCCAAGGGTGGACGTCTACCAAAATCATTCAAAAAGCGAGTGGCACCCTTGGAGCACGTAGTGCATCTTGAAGGGCACGTCGCATAGATGAAAATTGAATGAAGGAGAGTAGCACCCTTGGATCACGTAGTACGTCTTGAAGGGCACGTCGTGGTTTTAACACTGGTGAGTCAATGAACCTAGGTACTTAGAAAACAATATCTCATTTTGACCTGGTCAGCCTTAAGATAATTGTTGCATGAGTAAAGTTTAAAAATTATAAGTTTTTCCCTTAAAAACAATTGTGTTGAGCCTAGTTGAATTTAAAGCCTAGGTCTAAGTAGGACATGAGAAATAAAAATTAATTAAGCAAGTAATAAAGGGGGGATGAAGAAAATGGGGGTAAAAAACTTTAAATTTAAAAATTAATGGAGGATTAAATTATTTGAAAGATTAATTGTTGGCTTTGTGCAAAACTTGCTAAATTCGAACTTAGACAAAAAGGGGAAACTTAATTACAAAAGGAATGTGGAACATAGGAGGGAATCTAGTCTAGATAAATTTCCATTTTTGAACTCAACTAAGATTTAAGAAAGGCGTCAATCATTAAGGGAATGTGAGGGAATAAAGGGACATCGAGGAGCGTTTTTAAGAACACTTTTAGGTGGGTGAGGGAAAATGGCAAGTTAATTTAATTAATTAAATGAATTTCTGATGCAACTAAGGGATCGGGTGACAAGTGTGCGAGGAATAATATTCCTAATAAAAATTTAACAAAAAGAATTTAATATGCATTTTGGCAACTAGTCACTAAGAGAACTCTATAAAAGAAATGGCAGAGAAGGGGTATGGGGACGACTCGTAGGCATAAGGTTACACTGCCGATATTTTTCTTGACTGATTTTTCTTGTGGGAGTTGGGATACCCAGCTTGATTAGAGAGTGGTAGCTCGACCTTGCTGTAAATTTTAAACCTGCGAAGTAAAGAAATGCATATAGATTCTTAAGCAAAACATAAATTAATCAATGGCTCATTCAAATAGTACACAAAGATTTATATCGGAAACCCTCAACTGGGAAAACCTTTCTTATATTCATTATATCGAATTTCACCATTCACCATACAATATATACAATGTTTTTAGGTATTCCGTAGATACCAAAACCCTAATCCATTAATACGGGATTAATTTAGAAAACCGCTAAAAATATAATCTGACGCAATTGTCGAATCTGACACGCCCACACACACACATGCAAAGAATATAACATATACCAAAAATTTTCCCACTTGTTGTTTTCTTTGCATCCAGGGGTCCAGGGGATTATATAGTCAACAATCCAGGGCAGCAATGCCCATTATTACTCTACACCAGGAGAAATTTTCTGTTCTCATAGACTTTGTCAATGAATCTGCAAGATTATTCAAAGTGTCAACCTTTTCCAACAACACCTTTTTTTTCTCAACCATGTCTCTCACAAAATGATACTGAACATCAATATGCTTTGTCTTCGAATGATAAGCTGGGTTCTTTGCTAGGAAGATTGCACTTTGACTATCACAATCTAATCTCACTGCTTGTTGTACCAACCCAATACCTGAACACAATCTTTGTAACCATACTGCTTCCTTGCTTGCATGAGTGGCTGCCATGTATTCAACTTCTGTAACTGAGAGTACCACTACAACCTGTCTTTTTCTCATCCAAATGATTTCTCCTCCAAATAGGTTAAACACATACCCACTTGTAGATCTTCTGTGATCCAGATCTCTAGCATAGTCTGCATCAACAAAGCCATGTATGTCCAAAACTCTATCCAATCATGGTCTTCCTTGGTAGCACAATCCATAACTGGTAGTGCCACGAAGATACATGAAGACCCTCTTCCCTCTTTACTATTGTCCAATGCTCCTTCCCTGGTTTTGACATATACCTGCTCAAAACTCCCACTGCATGTGCAATGTCTGGTCTAGTATAGACCATTACATACATCAAATTGCCAACTGCACTAGCATATGGAACATGGGACATGTCCTCTTCTTCTTCCTGTGTCTTGGGATGCTGATCTGCAGATAACTTTACACCTATAGGAATAGGAACCTTGATCGGTTTAATTCCATGCATATTAAACCTATGCAATATTGTCTCAACATATTTTGTCTGATTCAACCAGAGTTTCATGTTTGCATGATCTCTTTTAATCTTCATTCCCAGAATGAAGTTAGCAGCACCAAGATCCATCATGTCAAATTTGGAGGATAGTTGCGATTTCACCTCCTTGATAACATCCATGTTATTTCCTACCAACAACATGTCATCAACATACAACACTACATAAATGAAGTGATTACCAACCTGCTTGGAACATACACAGTGATCAACCTTGCTTCTTACAAATCCCAATCCAAGGATGTATGTGTCAGACTTTTGGTACCACATCCTAGGTGATTGCTTCAGACCATATAGTGACTTCTTTAGCTTACAGACCAGCTCTTTATTTCCCTTCACTACAAATCCTTCTGGTTGCTTCATGTAGATTTCTTCTTCCAGATCCCCATGTATGAATGTTGTCTTCACATCCATCTGTTCCACTTCAAGATCAAAAGCAACATCAATATATAAAAGAAATCTAATAGAAGTTAACTTAGCAACATGAGAAAAAATCTCACCAAATTCAATTCCCTCTACCTAGGAATAACCTTTTGCTACTAACCGAGCTTTATATTTCTCCACTTTACCTTGTGCATTAAACTTTTTCTTCAACAACCATTTGCTACCAACAGATTTTCTTCTAGTTGGCAACTCAAATATATCCCATGCCTCATTCTTATCCAAGGCATCCATTTCTTAAACCATGGCCTTCTTCCAGAGTTTACTATCCCCTGAATTCACTGCTTCCCTAACAGTTATGGGATCATCATCAGTAATAGATAAAGCAAAATTGGAATGGAAATTAGGTGGACTATACTTTTCTGGTTGCCTTTTATCTCTCACTGATCTCCTCAATACTGGGGTATGAGGTTCTTCTTCTTCTTCTTCTGCTGCTTCCTCTTCTTCACATGATTCGGATTTTGCATCATCCAACTCAAGCTCTATTTTCTCAGGTTCGTCTTGCATTGGTAGGAATTCATGCTCGGACACATCTTTTACTTCTCTGAAAACAACATCTCGACTGTAAACATTCTTCTTGGTTTATGGGTTCCAAAGGTTATAACCTTTCACACCATCTTTATAACCAATAAAGATACACTTTTCATCCTTTTTATCCAGCTTACTCCTATTTTCCTTTGGAATATGTACATAAGCATCACAACCAAACACTCTAAGATGTTGAAGAGGGGGTTTCTTTCCAGACCATACCTCGTGTGGATTTTTATCATCCAACGTTGATGAAGGTGATCGATTGACCAGGTAACATGTTTTACCCACTGCCTTTGCCCAGAATTCTTGTCCTAACCCGACACCACTGAGCATGCTCCTTGCTTTTTCCATCAATGTCATGTTCATCCTTTATGCAACTTGATGCAGGAGCATCACCTTCACATCCATCAACGCACACGTGGAGGAGAGAAGAATGACATCTCAACAATGCAGAGTTCAAATCAAGCATTTATTCAAAAATTAAATTGGTTGTTGGGAGATTTTTGAAACAACATTTTAAATTGTAAATTGTTTGTAAAGTCTTCAGTACTGTAAGAGATCGTAGGCATGGAGTGTTGAATCTGCCTGATAGTAATTAGCAATTATTGTAATAGTAGCACTGGTTAGGTGATAGTTTGAATTTTGAATTTAATAGATTTCAGGAAAGGACGAGAGAGCTCAGGGAGTCGGTCCTTAGATAGTTTTTCAATTGCATTGTAATATATTATGCATAGATGAGTAGTGGTAGGAGATCAAGTAGAACATAATAGAATGGATCATAAACACTATGTAATTTTCGTTTTATGAATGAATAGAACAGATAAAAATTGTCTTGGATCTGCTTGAGTTGTGTTCATCTTGAGTATGAATGATTGAGAGAGTCATTGTATGAATCCATAACGGGACTAGATAAGTTTCAGTTGTTCTTCTACTGAACCATGTATGCAAGGTGTGCATTCCCTAACGCAAGGTGTGTGTCGAATGAATCACAGAACAATTCAGGAAGGGAGGTTCAGAGAAAAACACAAGAAACTTTAAGAGTCTAGACGCAAGGAGTGCACAGGACCTTGAAATGACTAAGAGTCGAAGAACCAAAAAAACGAGCGGCAGGTGGATGAGAAGATTTTTTTTTTTTTGAGAAAATCCTTCGAGTTGAGCTATTTGAAATCCTACCAAGGATAAAAGCTCAGAAGAGATAACACTTTCAAGAAGTGTTGACGAAGTCCACAGGAGGAAGATTCATCAAAGGGGTGAAGGATCGAAGTTTGTGGAGGCGGACAAATCTCCCAAGTCTAGGAAAGAAAGAGAGCAGAAGCTCAGGAGGAAGAGCACAGTAATCGTCAGATCTGAGTGCAGGAAGCCGACTGCCGTCAGATCTGGAAGAGTCGCGAGGAGTTGAATGGACGACAGGTATACTTCGAGAGGAAGTGTCGATCTGCTGACAACCGTCAAATCTGTAGAAGTAGCACGAACCTTAGCGCTTTATGTCCAAAGGAGTATTTCAGCATTCGGTGTTTGGAGAAACAAGAGCGAAGTTCCTTCGAACTCGCGTATTGCAAAATCCCGACGGCCATTGGATCTCACGAAGGACACATGTTAATTGGGTGAGAGACTAAGAGCTGAGGCGCATGGAAGTAGAGCAATGTTTCACAAAACCAGTGATGAGATCATGGTCGTCAATACAGAGAAATCTATGCCATATATTTCCCAAGGGAGGTTTCGGTATTTCATGGACCAGGAACCACAAGAGAGGGAGTCTTTGGACCCTCTTGCCAAAAAGTCCCAAAAAGAAGATCATCAGGATTTGATCTGAGCATGGATCAAGGGGAGAATATGGACCGTTGGATCGTCCAGAAGAAAAGCCTTTCAACATTTCGCATACTGGGAGTTTGGAGTGTAGGTATCATTTTTCATGGGTCTATGATCCGTGAAACGTGAAAGGAACAGGTGCCGGGAATTGGGCCTAGTCGGAGGTCACATCGAGAGTAAAGAGAAGAGGGCTAGCGCTTAGCTAGAGCCTTAGTCAGACTTCGGGGTTCCGGCAAGCAGAGAGGTGGGACACTCAACTTTGGAAGTCCCGATTCGCCAAAAGAACCTTTTGGGTTAGCCCCGGGTCACAACAAACGATCGTGTGAAGGGATCTATAGAGGAGCTAACAATCGGTTAAGTCTTTTTGGCATTCGGTTTAGAAGAGTCGAAAGTTGGTCCCTCGAGAATTCCGAAACCGCGAATCACGAAGCGCCTTAGAAAAAAAGGGTGTGATCATGGCCCTTGGTCGTGTGGAGTGGAGCTCATGCTTGGCATTTATAAGAGTCAGCTAGGTTTAGAATAGGACCTGTGGATATGATTTGCAGGGTTCTAGTGAGGACCCGAAAGAGCTATTCCATCTCAGAATTAGAAGACGATCCAGTGATCGAGAGGTCGCAGACCCCACTGGGGTAGGGGGTTTGCATCAGGTGGTATCAGAGATAAGACTTAAATTTGTGTGCATACATCAGACAAAATAAGAAAGAAGGGAAGTTGGTATCATTTGTGATATCAAAGAAATTTGATCTCTACTGAAGGTGACGCAGTGGAGTCATGCCGCCAAGGAGACACAGAGCGAACACAGAGATGGAAGAAGAAACGAGGCGACTTCGAATGAGATTGCTTGCCATGGAGACAATGCAGCGAAGAGCACCAGATGCTGGTGATATCAGTGAGGATGAGAGTGGAGAAGAGGCAGAAGCTGGCAAAAATGTAGCCGAGGATGCTACACAGGACCGCTTGATCAAAGTTGTTTCAAAAATAGGCGCTAGAGCAAGGATAGAGGTACCTATGTACGAGGGCAACTTGGAAGTCAAAGAATTGTTAGACTGGGTACGCGCCATGGATAAATACTTTGATTATGAAGATATCGAAGAAGATAAGATGGTAAAGCACGCAGTGACAAGACTGAAAGGCCATGCAACGTTATGGTGGGATGAACTGCAAGCCGAATGCAAAAGAAATGGTAAGAAAAAAAATAAAAGATGGTATAGGATGGTAGCTAAGATGAAAGCTAAATTTATCCCGAAGGATTATCAGATTAATCTTTATAGAAGATTGCAAAACCTGAAACAGAGAGGTTTATCAGTGAAGGAGTACACTGAAGAATTTTACCGACTGAACACTAGGGATGGACAGAAAGAGAATGAAGATGAGAAGACAGCCAAATATATCAATGGGATGAGATATGACATTCAAGAAGAGATCAACATGATGTATGTCAGTACAGTCGAGGATGCTTATCAAGCAGCCTTGAAAGCTGAAGAAAAAATAGCCAGGAGGCAAAGCCAACGAAGCAAGGGAAGAAATTTGAGCCGAGGCAAAGGAACCAATAGGGAGAAGTACCAGACGTCAAAGATGGAAGCTAATAAGCAACATAGTCACCAAGAGAAGGGAAGAAACTCTAAAGAGGGACAATATGGTGGACAAAGTTCTTTTTCCAGGGGAAGAGGAAGAGACAGAGGTGGCGTAGTCAAATGCTACACCTGCGAAAAGGAAGGGCATTAATCGTGGGAATATCCCGACAGAAAACGAGAAGGCGGAGAAGCACACATTGTCGAAGCAAAGAAGCATGTGGAACCAGAAGCCGCAGAAGGAGGAAGAAACCTCATGATGAGGAAAGTTCTTCTCAAACCAGAAAAGGAACCAGAGGAACCAATTCAGCGAACAAGCTTGTTCATAACTGCTTGCAAGTCAAAAGATAGAGTTTGCAAGGTGATCATAGACAATGGAAGCACTGACAATATCGTATCCACAGAGATGGTGGAGAAGCTGGAGCTGAAGACGATTGCACATCCAAAGCCATACAAGGTATCGTGGTTGCAAAAAGGACATCAAGTCCTGGTAAGTCAACAATGCCAAGTTGAATTTAAAATAGGAGGTTACAAAGATGAAATATTGTGTGATGTAATCCATATGGATGTCTGTAATATTTTATTGGGGAGGTCATGGCAATATGACCGAAAAATTATTCACGATGGTAGAAAGAATACCTATACTCTAGAAAAAAATGGTAGAACACATATGTTGTTACCCATAGAAGCCAAAGAGCCAAAGTCAGAAGCTAGTTCAAGCATACTTCTCATGAGTGGGAAGGAGATCTTAAAATAAGTCAAGGGAGAGAAAGAAATATAGCTTGTTGTTGTGAGGAAGCCGAGAGTGATCCTTACAAATACTTCTGTAGAATATTTTCCTATAGAAATCCAGGAACTGTTAGAAAACTTTGCTGATATAGTTGTAGATGAGTTACCACACTCATTGCCACCCATCAGGAGCATAAGCCATCACATTGACCTTATTCCAGGAGCTAGTCTACCAAACAAAGCCACCTATAGGTTGATGCCTAGAGAGAATGAGGAGGTCAAAATCCAAGTCAAGGAGTTGTTGGAAAAAGGGTTAGTCAAAGAAAGCCTAAGCCCATGTGCAGTATCAACTGTATTAGGCCTAAAGAAAGATGGAGGATGGAGAATGTGTACAGATTCTCGAGCCATCAACAAGATAACCATTCAGTATAGATTTCATTTACCGAGGATGGACAATTTGATGGACTATTTGAGTGGAGCAATCTATTTCTCAAAGATAGACTTGAAGAGTGGATATCATCAAATCCGAATGACAGAGGGAGATGAATGGAAAACAACATTCAAGACAAATGAAGGATTGTTTGAATGGTTGGTCATGTCGTTTGGATTGAAAAATGCACCCAGCACATTCATGAGATTGATGAATGAAGTGTTGAAAGACTTCATAATAAAATGTGTCATAGTATATCTGGATGGCATACTAATCTTCAGCAAAACAAAAGGAGAACACTTAAAACATTTAACAATAGTGATGGAAAGATTGCAGCAAGAGGAGTTGCTGATAAATCTGAAGAAAAGTTATTTTATGAAGAAGGAGCTCATATACTTGGGTTTCATAATCTCTTCAAATGAATTGAAGATGGACCCAGAAAAAGTGAAAACGATTAGAGAATGGACATCACCGAGAAGTATATTTTAGGTAAGAAGTTTTCATGGGTTAGCGAGTTTTTATAGGAAATTTATCAGAAATTTCAGTGGCATATGTGCACCCATGCTAGACACTATGAAAAAGAAACACAAGTCCTTCAGTTGGATGGAGGAAGCTGATAAAAGTTTCAAAGTATTGAAGGAGAAAATCACAGAGCAGCGAATTATGGTCTTGCTAGATTTTGGGAAAACATTTCAGGTGAAGTGCGCTGCAAGCGGATTTGCTATTGGAGCAATCTTGAGCCAGGACAATAGGTCGATTGCTTATTTCAGTGAGAAACTGAATGATGCCAAGAAAAAGTATTCCACATACGACAAGGAGTTCTATGCAATGATCCAAGCTTTGAAAAAATGGAGGCACTATTTAATTCCTAAAGAATTTGTCTTGTATAGTGATAATCATGCTTTGCAATTTATTACCAGGCAAGAAAAGTTGAATCAAAAACATGCAAAATGGGTAGAATTTATGCAAAATTTTACTTTCGTTATTAAGCATATAGTTGGAACTGCTAACAAAGTTGCAGATGCTTTGAGTAGAAGGAGTTTGATTGTACATGAATTCCATGTGGAGACATTGGGGTTCGAACACCTCAAGGAGATGTATGAAGAAGATGCAGATTTCAAGGAAGCTTACGAGGCATGCAAAAATCCTTTATTGGGAGACAGAAGCCCATGGACTGAATATTTAATTTAGGATGGATTAATGTTCAAAGGGAGCCAATTATGTATTCCGAAGTGCTCAATGAGAGACAACCTGCTGAAAGAAAAACACAGTGGAGGTTTCTGGAGATTTTGGTCACGACAAGACGTTTGCACAGTTGAGAAATTCATATTATTGGTCGAGCATGAGGGCAGAAGTGAAGAATTTCTTGAACAAATGCATAATTTGTCAGTATGAAAAAGGGAGATAACAGAACACTGGTTTGTATCAGCCATTTCCAATTCCTGAAAGGCCGTGGGATGCAATCAACATGGAATTTGTTTTGGGATTGCTTGGAACTCAAAAAGGAAGCGATTCCATATTTGTTGTGGTGGAAAAATTATCGAAAATGACACATTTCATACCATGCCAGAAGAAAATCAATGCCACACACATCGCCAATTTGTTTTTCAGAGAAGTCGTGAGACTACATGGATTGCCGAGGAGCATAGTTTCAGACAGGGACAAAAAATTCATAGGACACTTTTGGAGGATGCGCTATGGAAGAGGTTGGGGATGAAATTATCTTTTAGTTCGGCATATCACCCTCAAACAAATGGACAGACCGAAGTTGTAAACAAAATTTTGGGAAACTTGTTAAGAAGCTTAGTCACTGAGCAAGGTCGACAATGGGATCAAATTCTAGCACAGGCAGAATTTGCGTTCAACAATTCAGTGAACAGAAGCACGGGAAAAAGTCCATTTGAAATTGTGTATGGAATACAACCAAGGGGGATCACTGAATTGATAAATTGAGTCAACATGAGTTTAGAAGTGCTGGAGCAGAAGAGTTCGCAGCAGAGATGTAGAAACTCCATGACAAAGTCAGAGAGCAGCTATAGGACAACAATAAAAAATACAAGAGAAAAGTTGACCAGAGGAGAAGAGAAATTCAATTTGAAGTTGGGGATGAAGTTTTAGCTTATCTGAGAAAAGAGAGATTCCCAAGGGGAACGTACAACAAATTAAAGATGAAAAATATTGGATCGTGTAAAATTCTCAGAAAATTCGCAGCCAATGCTTATGAGATTGAGTTGTCGGACAACGTTGGGATATCACCGATATTCAATGTTGTAGACCTATATTGTTACTAGATGGATGAAGCAAGAGAGGTAGATGCTCAGCAAGTGATTCAGTGGGAAGAGCAATTGCCCACATCAAATATACCTCAGATGGAGAAGATTATTGAACAGAGGGATGGAAAGAAAACCAGGAGGAAAACATATCCCGGGTACTTAGTAAAGTGAAAAGATCATCCAATGGAAGATGCAAGTTGGGTCACATAACCTAATATTTTGAAGCATGGGAAGACAGTACAAGAGCTCATGGACAGGAGTCTGTGAAATATTTTAACCAGAGGAGTATGATGCAGGAGCATCACCTTCACAACCATCAATGTACACATGGAGGAGAGAAGAATGCCATCTCAACAATGCAGAGTTCAAATCAAGCATTTATTCAGAAATTAAATTGGTTGTTGGGATATTTTTGAAACGACATTTTAAATTATAACTCGTTTGTAAAGTCTTCAGGACTGTAAGAGATCGCAGGCATGGACTGTTGACTCTGACTGATAGTAATTAGCAGTTATTGTAATAACAACACTAGTTAGGTGATATTTTGAATTATGAATTTAATAGATTTCAGGAAAGGACAAGAGAGCTCAAGGAGCTGGTCCTTAGATAGTTTTTCAATTTCATTTAATAGATTAAGCATAGATGAGTAGCGGTAGGAGATCAAGTAGAAAAGAATAGAGTAGAGTAGAAACACTATGTAATTTTCATTTTTATGAATGAATAGAACAGACGAAAATTGTCCTGGATCTGCTTGAGTTGTGTTCATCTTGAGTATGAATGATTGAGAGAGTGACTGTATGAATCCATAATGGAACTGGATAAGTTTTAGTTGTTCTTCTACTGAACCGCGTATGAAAGGTGTGAATTCCCTAACGCAAGGTGTGCGTCGATTGAATCACGAAACGATTCAGGAAGGGAGGTTCAGAGAAAAACATGGGAAACTTTAAGAGTCTAGACGCAAGGAGTGCACAGGACCTTGAAACGACTAAGCGTCGAAGAACCAGAAAGATGAGCGCCAGGTGGACGAGAAGCATTTTTTTTTTTTTTTTGAGAAAATCCTTCGAGTTGATCTATTTGAAATCCTACCAAGGATAAAATCTCAAAAGAGATAACACTTTCAAGAAGTGTTGATGAAGTCAATAGCAGGAAGATTCGTCAAAGGGACGAAGGATCGAAGTTTGTGGAGGTGGATAAATCTCCCAAGTCTAGGAAAGAAAGAGAGAAAAATCTCAGTAGGAAGAGCACAATAATCGTTAGATCTGAGCACAGGAAGCCAACTGTCATCGGATCTGGAAGAGTCGCGAGGAGTTGAACGAACGACAGGTATACTTTGAGAGGAAGTGTCGATCTGTCGACAACTGCCAGATCTATAGAATTAGCGTGAACCTTAGCGCTTTATGTCCAAAGGAGGATTTAGACATTCGGTGTTTTGAGAAACAAGAGTGAAGTTCCTTCGAACTCGCATATTGCAAAATCCTGACGACCATCGGATCTCACGGAGGACACGTGTCAATTGGGTGAGAGACTAAGAGCTGAACCGCATGGTAGTCGAGCAACGTTTTGCAAAACCAGTGACGAGATTGTGGCTGTCAATAGAGATAAATCTACGTCGTAGATTTCCCAAGGGAGGTTTTGGCATTTCGTGGACCAGGAATCACAAGAGAGGGAGTCTTTGGACCCTCTTGCCAAAAAGTCATGAAAAGAAGATCGTCGAGATTTGATATGAGCGTGGATCAAGGGGAGAATCTGGACCATTAAATCATCCAGAAGAAAAGCCTTTCGACATTTTTCATACCAGGAGTTTGGAGTGGAGGTAGCATTGTTCATGGGTATATTATCCACGAAACGTGAAAGGAACAGGCATCAGGACTTGGGCCTAGTCAGAGGTCACATCGCAAGTAAAGAGAAGAGGGCTAGCGCTTAGCTAGAGCCCTAGTCGGACTTCGAGGTTCCGGGAAGAAGAGAGGCAGGACACTCAACTTTGGAAGTCCCGATTTGCAAAAATCACCTTTTGGGTTAGCCCCAGGTCACAACAAACAGTCATATGAAGGGATCTACAAAGGAGCTAACCATTGGTTAAGTCTTTTCGGTGTCCAGTGTAGAAGAGTCGAGAGTTGGTCCCTCGAGAAGTCCCGAACCACGAATCACAAAGCGCCTTGTAAAACAAGGGTGCGGTCACAGCCCTTGGTTGTGTGGAGTGGAGCTCACGCTTGGCGTTTATAAGAGCCGACTAGGTTCAGAATAGGACCTGTGGATTTGATTTGCAGGGTTCCAGTGAGGACCCGAAAGAGCTGTTCCAGCTCGGAGTTAGAAGACGATCCAGTGACCGGGAGGTCACAGACCCCACTGGGATAGGGGGTTTTCATCACAACTCCCTTTTGTTGAGGAGTGTATGGAGTAGTCTTCTTCCTTGCTATACCACACTTCTTACAGAATTATTCGAATTCATTTCCGCATAATTCTCCACCATTATCTATTCTCAATACCTTTATTTTCTTCTCTGTCTGATTTTCTACCAGAGCTTTAAACTCTTTAAATTTATCAAATACCTCAGATTTCTTTCTAAGAAAATAAATCCATATGTTCCTTGAAAAATCATCTATGAATGAAACATAATACACAGATTTATTTGGGGATGGAACAGGAACAGGAACAGGTCCAAAACATCATTGTGTATCAACTCTAAGATCCCCTTTGCTCTTGTAGCACTAGATGGGAATCTTACTCGATTTTGTTTACCATATATGCAATGTTCACAGAAATCAAAATCCAGAGTGAAATTAGAAATACCTTCAACAATACCTTTACCATGTAGTGTTTGAAGGCCCTTTTCTCCAATATGCCCCAGTCTTTGATGCCACATCATGGTCTTCTTGTCTGGAAAAATATTGGTCTTGTCTCCTTCATTTCTCTACTCAGGGACAACATAACTGTTACACCCATTAGTATAAGTGCTTCCCAACAACTTGTACAGAGTTCCACACCAAACTCCCCTCATCAACACCATTGCTCCTCGTACCATCTTGCAAGTGTTCTTTCCAAATATAGTATCCACTCCTGCATCATCCAACTTGCTTACATATATTAGGCTCCTGGAAAGTTTTGGAATGTGTAGAACCCTGGGGAGAGTTATAATCCTTCCATCTTTTAAAAACAACTTAACCCTTCCACGTCCCATGATTTTGGTTTTCGAGTCATCTCCTAGGAATACATCACCACCATCATATTTTTCATATTCAGAGAACCACTCCCTGTGAGGAGTCATATGGTATGATGCACCTGAGTCGATCAACCATACATCACGGTCTGCATGTGTACCTGTAGATGCCAGATAAACATCACCTCCTTCTTCTGTGGAGGTTTTCTCTTCTGTGGAAGAGGTACTATCAGATCCCTTTGGTTTTTCAACCTTCTTAGACTTGCAATCTTTCTTATAATGCCATGTTTTACTACACTTCCAGCATTTCCTCAAAGATTTTCCTGGAGACTTAGATCTACCTATAGATTTAGGTCTCCCCCCTGAAGGCTTACCAAGATTCTTGTCTTGGGTACAACCTCTTACAAATAAAGCATTTGTGCTATGACTATCCATGTTTTTTCGTCGCATCTCTTCAGATAACAAGGATGAAACTACATCCTCATACTTCAATGTAGATTGAATGGTACTACCAATTTATACAACCAGATTATCCCAAGAGTCTGGAAAAGAACATAACAAAGTAATACACTTATCTTCTTCTGCAATCGTAATATTAACAGAGACAAGTTGACTTACCAGAGTATTAAAGGCATTTAGATGTTCTGTCACAGAATCTCCATCTTCCATCCTAAGATGATACAGCTTCTTTCGAAGAAACAACTTGTTTACCAAGGACTTTGATTGATACAAATTCCCCAACTTATCCCATAGTTCCTTGGCTGTAGATTCTCCCGAGACATTCAACAACACCGAATATGCCAGGAAGAGTCGAATAGTACTCCTTGCTCTTCTGTCCAACTTCTCACAATCTTCCTTCAACATACCAGTAGGTGGTGTACTAGTAGTTTGTGTACTAGTAGGTTGTGTACTAGTAACATGTGTGCTAGTAGATGATGTACCAATAGGCTATGTAACAGGATACACAACGATCCATTGTTCTTTGTCTACAAGAAGGTCCTCCATTTTGAGCTTCCATAGCTCAAAGTTTTTACCATTTAAATTCTCTATCTCGATTCTAGAGGAGCTCGCCATTCCTCTTTCTATACTCGAATCTCCACTACGAAATCTCCCACTAAACCCAGGTTTATCATAGACCCAAGATAAACTTGATCTATCAAGATCGAGCCAAACCCTCAACAACAAACGCATCCCTCTAAAGCCAAAAATGAGCTATGATACCACATGTAAGTTTTAAACCTACGCAGTAAAGCAATGCATATAAATTCTTAGGCAAAACATAAATTAATCAATGGATCATTCACATAGTAAACAGAGATTTATACCAAAAACCCTCAACCAAGAAAACCTTTCTTATATTCATTATATCGAATTTCACCATTCACCATACAATATATACAATGTTTTTAGGTATTTCGTAGATACCAAAACCCTAATCCCTTAATACGGGATTAATTTAGAAAACCGCTACAAATAGCAAAAACTGCTAAAAATCGTCAGACGCAGTTGTCGAATCTAACGCGCTAACACACACACATGCAAATAATATAACACATACCCAACACTTGGGAGGCAATCTGGGAGTTAGCTTTCTTTGTTTTGTGTGTGTGGCCCCTTTGCAACTCAGGAGGAAGAAGAGTACCCCTAGCGTTGGCTGGGAGGTACCAGTGAGATCTCAACGATTCGCAATTGGGAGCGAGCAGGCTCGCCGGTTTCCGAAGAGCATCTCCAACCCATTTTTGTTGGTGATGGTAATTTTGATAATTTAAATGGTACTAGGTTGACGACATGTGCATGCTTTATTTTTGCAATTTTGATATCTCTTTAATTTGGCAATTCTGATATCTCTTTATTTTCGCAATGGATCTAGTGTAATAAGGATTATATATGTAATTTGACGTCGCTTTATTTTGCAATGGATCAAATTGTAATAAGGATTATATATATGTAATCGACGTCGCTTATTTCACAATGGATCAATTTGTAATAAGGATTATATAAATGTAATTTGATGTCGCTTTATTTTCCCAATGGAGCTAATGGTAATAGGTTGATCATATATGTATTTTTCCATCGTTTAATTTCTGCAATAGATTTAATTGCGATAAGATTGATTATATATGCATACTGATGTCGCTTCCTTTCACAATAGATTCAATTTTAATGAGAATAATTTCATAAGTATTATGATGTCTCTTATTTCGAACGCACATAATCACAATCAGATAGGTTCAATATGTATTCAGATGTCGCTTTTTTCACTTGGGTTTAGTTGTAGTAGGAGTGATATATGTGTGTAATTTATTCTCACCGCGGCTTAACCAATCTCGTCATCCTTGGATAATTGCTTGATCAGCCCTGAGATCTAATTGTTCTCTGCGATTTCATATTTTCGCCAAGCCCTTACAATTAAAAGTAGATCCACTGCTCCATGATGGTATGCAACCTTGTGTTTTTTGGTCTCTATGAATTGTTGCTCTCTGCACTTGTTGCTACCCTTGAGTTTTACCAAGAATCCCACACACCTCAACGTTACCTGCCACCTTCCAATCATTCACTATATCTGTTGTGCTAACTGAAGTGTGGCCTTCCTCTGCCAGTCGACTGGTGTCCTCTACGTGTGTTTTCCACCTTCCATCTCTCATCTGAGTTGTACTTAGTTGTTAGCTCGTCCTTCCCAGCAACCATGATTCACCTGGCCCTTTTCCCAACCTCTGTGTTTTCACGCTTCCTATCTGTGTTTTACACTTGCTTGGGCGTTCATACTTCTTGGGTTCAGTGAGCTAATCCCTTTTTCCCAACCTAGTTATCCTCACGTGACCTTCCCTTGGATTCTCTACGGCTTACACTCAGAATCCGCATTCGAAATTTCCCACAGGTTTAAAGGAATCGAAGTCGGTGCAACGTAATCCATTCACGTTCTCTCATTTTTATGGGTTATGGTCGCTCAGCGTAATTATTACAGTGCCTATTGGTTATCAAATTACTAGAAGATGAATCGCACATAAGGTAGGGTAAATCCAAATTTGATGGACGTCTCTACGATCCTATGCCTTAATTTAGAGTGAAGTTAAGGAAGGAATTTTTGCCTCTTCAGAGACTGGAAAAATTCCTCCATTTGCGCTAACCCATGGGCCTTCACTACACGTCTGAGGGTGTTCATTTAGTCAACGTTTTTCCATGCTGACAGCATTGGCCTATGTTCTCTTCCTCGACATCCTTACCTCCCCTCGACTTGTTGTACTGTGAACCCCAAATGTTAACGAGCACGATCTCCCCTCCCTTAAACTTAGCGACAACAATCAATTCTTGTCAGGCCTCCTTGCATACAGTATTGATAATTGGTTGAATTTTTTTTAATAGGATTAGTATTGTTGGGAAGTGACTATAACTAATAATTTAAGGTATAGATATTAATTGCACTAAAGGTAAAATTGAGTTGAACACAGTGAGGGTATAAATATCCCTAAATTTCTTAACCTTCATTTATACAATGATATATTAGTTCATTGTTTCACTTACTATCGTCTCCTTGTAATGATTATTAATCATTATTATATTAATGAAGTCCAATTTACATGATCAACCAAGATGGGTATAGATGTTTAATGATGACCTTGTGGGAAGGGATCTAAGGTTGACATGTGTTGCTTGAAATCCTTTGTTCGCACCCAAATGTTAGATCAGACCCCTTGCGCTTTAGTTCAATTGACGATTCTCTGGCTCCTAGAACGAATGCATTGTACATATGATTTGTGTTGTCTTAATCCCGCGCTTTTAGAACACGATTGTCACATGTTTGGTTAAGCCTTCTTTATCTCTTGCGTGATGATTTGCAGTGTCGATTAATGACATAGTTCATAGAATGTATGTGCACACTGAATCAATGAATGATTAGATAATTAAATCATTTCCTTGCATGCACTGAATTTTTATTGCAATGCATGATGTCAGACCCTAGACTCCTCGCGTGCAGCGAAACCTTGAAGTAAAGACTGATATTCGAGACTTTAGACTACTTGCGCGTAATGATTTATGATGTGGTGATTGCTTGTTAGACCTTAGATTACTTGCGCAATGAATTAAATGATGATATTCTTGCGCCTCAGCTCTAGGAGATGAATGATCTTATGTATATGGTCAGATTTCCTTATGCAACAAATACAGTCATTCACCTGGCGCTTTCTCTTATGTTGTTGTATGTTGGATTAGCAACCCTTGCTTGCGTCATGGATGCACTAATGGATGTTGGATTAACACTCCTTGCTTGCGTCATCAAATGTCTTGTTGAACGATGGATTACAATCTTTACTTGCGCTTTTAGATTTATCAATGAATAATGGATTAGAACCTTTATTGTGCCATCAAATCATTAACAAATGATCGATGTAGACATTAGACTTCTTGCGCCTATGAAATTTATGTCATGTGTGATGGTTTAGAAATGGTTTATATTGCGCCTTGGATTATGTTGATGAGTAGGGTTAGGATCGCTTGCGCCTTGGAATAAGTTGATGGGTAAATGTTTACGCCTTAGTTATCTAACACGCTTGTAAAAATATTACGGTATGATTCTAGGAGAATGATTATTGGCACAATGATCGATAAGCGAATATGTTAATCGGACAGTGTATCTTGTGCTTACCTTGAAAATGATGTTGATTATCATAATTGACGATTGACTGAATCACGCGCCTGGAAGTTAAGTGGATATCGTTATGCCTTAAAAATTTCATAAGTATATTATTTGTGCCTCGATGATCG
The DNA here is from genome assembly GCA_009831015.1 of Picea engelmannii. Classification (NCBI taxonomy): domain Eukaryota; kingdom Viridiplantae; phylum Streptophyta; class Pinopsida; order Pinales; family Pinaceae; genus Picea; species Picea engelmannii. The sequence continues at coordinate 473,611 of ML785345.1, forward strand.
TTGAACGTTAAGATTTGTACCTTTAGGCGTCACCATTATTTGTAGAACGCATTGATGTTGGGTTGTTGTTAAATATGGTGTTAATACATCGATATGTGTGTCATGGTTCATGGGGATGATGTGTCAGCATTGTGTCGTAATTGACTATTATTGCGTTATTATTGTTCATTGATATATGTGATTTATGTGTCGATGATGTTGATAATTATCATGATATTTTAATTTTCCTTGCAATGAGAAAACAAAATTGGCCTATTGTACGTCGCTTGTGTGTCGTAACAGCGAAGCCGTTACATATGGTATCAGAGCGAGTTCAACCCTACGACTGTGGATAGCCATGTCTTCCACTGAATTAAGCCTTTGATTACAACTTAGCGCTAATTAAAATATTAACCTATCCACGCGGTAATCACGGTTAGAGGATGCCATAGAGATTCACAACATGGTGTTGGGGAAGGAGGTGTGACGCCTCTGGAAGCGCCCGCACCCTAGGATTCTAACCCCCAAGGAGAGGAACAAGTCCTTGAGCGAGATTCGATTGTTGTAAGTGATGTGGATGTTCTGACAAGGTCCTTCTAAGGAAATTTCAGAGGCCTTGACTTACCGTCTGTACTGAGATGGGTCTAGGGAACCTATACCCCTGAGGGTCCGCAATGCACCCCATCCGGTACTGTAGCTTTTACGAAGAACTTGAGAAGGTTAGGTTCTTGAGTTCAAGAGTTCTACGGATGGCTCAGCCGCCAAGGCATGGCTAGAGAACAAGGCGATGTGCGTTGCACTTCATGGGTACAACCTTTAGCATTAAGGTCTGCATGGCGATCTTTAGATAAAGGGGAGCGCTCTTCTATGGTGGAAGACCCTCCTACCTCATCTAAACACATCCATAAAAGTCGTGTTACAGGAATGGTTCGAGGAATGGTTCTCGGAGAAGTATTTTTTAGAGGAATTCATTGAGCACGAGCTCGATGAGTTCAGCGCCTTACGACAGAGTGGTCGTATGGTGCCGAATTATGAGACCATATTTATGGAGCTACTTCGATATGCCCCGCATCTGAACATGAAGAAGTTGGAGATCAGTAAGTTTGTGACCAGCCTTAACTCCAGCTTTTGTGCGAAGGTAAGTATCTAAATGCCTCAGACATTGCACGATGCAGTCCATTAGGCCTCTTAGATAAGGAAGATTTGACCATGGGAGCCCGGGTAGGACTCCTACAAGACCATCTGAACTAACAACATCTGGTGTGGTGTAGCATTAGACATTGACCAGACCAGACACCTTGGTCTCGAGATACGTCTATAGGACCCTTGTTCACGACACCATGACGATAGGTTCCTCAGCGGAGGGCTCCCTACAGGGGACCACCGCATCTACGACAACACCATTAGCAGCCGTCATTTAGGCTTGTCAACAGAACAAACTAGGATCTTAGGCTGGCGGGCCAACAACTTCTATTTCGGGGCCAGGAGTACTGGACTAGAGGTGGGTGATGGACATGTGGAGAGTCACCTTACCAGCAAGACTATCTGGTTGAAAGGGCCAGAGAGGTCGAGTCAATAGGACACACTACCATGGTGTAGATGGGCAAGGCCTATAGGATTCATGACCGTGGTAAATAATCGCCAGGCTGAGCACCAATCCACTGTGCTCGAGGTGTTAGGTGCTATCGCCAAACAAACGTTTAGTATTTGTTAGACCTCGATGCTACAAAGAGATCTAATTATAGTATTGCGCTGAAGGGATTTAGGTAAAGGCATTCGACAAGACAAGTTTAGATTCATCGATATGGCTTCAAGTACCAACCAGATGGTTGGAGGAAGGGGTATGAACTATCGCTTTAACCTGGGGATAGTGTAACAAAGTCTGACCTACATCACGATATTAATATCTTATGATGACGTGATCAATATGGACTGGTGGGAATTGCATGATGCGATACTCAAGGGTAAGATGAGGAGGTTGAGTTGGACCGATGATGATGACGGCCACGAGGTTCATTTCTTCCCTACAGCTATAAGAGAGCACACGCAAGGATGCAAGTTATATGCATACTCATCATCAAACGCCAAGGGCATGGTGGAAGGATTAGAATACCTTCCGGTAGTATGAGAGTTTCAGGACGTGATTCCCAGAATAATTACCAGGTGTGCCGCTCAAAGCCAAGATGGAATTTACCATCGACCTAAAACCTGTAACTGAACCAATGGCAAGAAATCATTATCGGATGTCGACCCTTGAGTTATGGTAGTTGAAAATGCAACTGAAGGAGTTGTTGGACCTAGGACTTATACGTCCCAGTGTATCGCCTTGGGGTGCTCCTGTTAATTTGTTAAGAACCAAACCTCAATATAGCATGGAAAAACCTCAGGAAAAGTACTCAACGCCTTGAAACAGATATAATTTCAGATAATAAGCCTCTTCGAGGGGGAAACCTCCTTTTACCCCACTTAAATGTTCAAGTACAAGAT
>ML785345.1:484937-500763 GCA_009831015.1 Picea engelmannii
ATTTAACCACCGAAAGTCAGAATTTTCAGAAAAAACTGCCTTTGGGAAAAATCAATTTTCTCAGCCATGGAATATCCGTTTCGCACGTTCCAATAGTCGATCGACATCTAAAGATCGTAAGCTTTCCAATGGTACAATCAGATTTGTATTTGGAGCTAGGGAAGCTAGTCAAAATTTCCCTACAAGATTAGGCATATTTCCTTCAAAAATGCTGGTGCGTTTTTGGTAGTTAACAACTTCCATGCAAGTGATTCGGTTCATTATATAATTGACTATTTTTCTTATGGATTATGATGATGATTTTGGATATGATGATATGTATTGGATTATATTTGTATCGATAGGTGGTATTGACTGGTTTTTCCTAAGTGTGCATGACTCTGGACAGATTGAGGATGTCGATGGCATCGATGGACCTCCTTAGACTCTCCATTGATTCAGGGAGTGGATTGTTTATGGTTTGCGTATTTTTGTTACTTCATATGTGACATATGACTGATATATTATGATGTTGTTTAAAGATCATTGACATGTTCATTGATGGATGTAGGTTGACGATAGCTTGCTAATCAGACTCACATTTGGAGTAAAGGGGCCACGCATGACAACCAAAGATATTGAGAGAGAGGTGTGGAAGCATCCCTGCCACAGCCTACTAGCACTCTCGCCATGGCTCGAACTGTACATTAATGATTACCTAGTTCGATAGATCCACAATGTCATGAGGGCAGACTGTGATAGTCACTCACGATGATTCTAAGGGTCACCCAATAAGGTAGGGTCATTATTTCTTAGAGTCCCTTAGTCTCCCACAAGGTCTCCTGACGGAGTATTGACTCTAAGGGTGGACGTCTACCAAAATCAGTCAAAAGGCGAGTGGCACCCTTGGAGCATGTAGTGCACCTTGAAGGGCACATCGCATAGATGAAACCTGAATGAAGGCGAGTAGAACCCTTGGAGCACGTAATGGTTTTAACACTGGTGACTCAATGAACTTAGGTACCTAGAAAACAATATCTCATTTTGACCTGGTCATCCTTAAAATAATTGTTGCATTAGTAAAGTTTAAAAAATATAAAATTGTACCTTAAAAACAATTTTGCTGAGCCTAGTTGAATTTAAATCCTAGGTCTAAGTAGGACATGAGAACTAAAAATTAATTAAGCAAGTAATAAAGGGGGGATGAAGAAAATGGAGGTAAAAAAATTTAAATTTAAAAATTAATGGAGGATTAAATTATTTGAAAAATTAATTGTTGGCTTTGTGCAAAACTTGCTAAATTCAAACTTAGACAAAAAGGGGAAACTTAATTACAAAAGGAATGTGGAACATAGGAGGGAATTTAGTCTAGAGAACTTTCTGTTTTTTAACTCAACTAAGCTTTAAGAAAGGTGTGAGTCATTAAGGGAATGTGAGGGAATAAAGGGACATTAAGGAGCGTTTTTAGGAACGCTTTTAGGTGGGTGAGGGAAAATGGCAACTTAATTTAATTAAATGAATGAATTTTTTATACAACTAAGGGATCGGGTGACAAGTGTACATGGGAGAATATTCCTAATAAAATTTTAACAAAAAGAATTTAATGTGCATTTTGGAAACTAGTCACTAAGAGAAATCTATAAAAGAAATGACAGAGAAGGGGTATGGGGACACCTGGTAGGCATAAGGTTATGTTGTCGATATTTTTCTTGACTGATTTTTCTTGTGGGAGTTGGGATACCCATCTCGATTAGAGAGTGGTAGTTTGACCTTGCGATGCGAGCTAGGAGCTAGCTTTCTTTGTTTTGTGTGTGTAGCCCCTTTGTGGCTTGGGGGGGGGAGAAGAGTACCCCTAGAGTTGGTTGGGAGGTACCGGTGAGGTCTCAGCGATTAGCAAGTGAGAGCGAGGAGGATCTCATGTTGTTGAAAAGAATATCCAAGCCTAGTTTCATCGGTGACAGTAATTTCGATAAGTTAAATGGTACTATGTTGATGGCATGTGCATGCTTTATTTTCGCAATTATGACATCTCTTTAATTTTGCAATTTTGATATCTCTTTATTTTTGCAATGGATCTAGTGTAATAAGGATTATATATGTATTTTGACGTCGCTTTATTTTTCAATGGATCAAATTGTAATAAGGATTATATATATGTAATTGACGTCGCTTATTTCGCAATGGATCAATTTGTAATAAGGATTATATAAATGTTATTCGATGTCGCTTTATTTTCGCAATGGATCTAATGGTAATAGGTTGATCATATATATATTGTGTCGTTGTTTCATTTCCACAATATATATAATTGTGATAAGATTGATTATGTATGCACACTGATGTCGCTTCCTTTCGCAATGGATTCGATTGTAATGAGAATGATTTCATAAGTATTCTGATGTATCTTATTTCGAACGCACATAATCATAATCAGATGGGTTCAATATGTATTCAGATGTTGCCTTTTTTTCTTGGGATTAGTTGTAGCAGGAGTGATATATATGTGTACTTTATTCTCACCACAACTTAACCAATCTCGTCATCCTTGGATAATTGCTTTCTCATTGTTCTCTATGCTTTCGTATTTTCGCCAAGTCCTTAGAATTCGATGTATATCCACTGCTCCACGATGGTATGCAACCCTGTGTTTTCTAGTCTCTGTGAATTGTTGGTCTCTGCGCTTGTTGCTACCCTTGAGTTTTACCAAGACTCCCACACACCTCGACATTTTCTGCCACCTTCCAAGCCTTCACTCTGCGTGTTTTACTAATTAAAGCATGACCTTCCTCTGCCAGTCGATCGGTATCCTCTATGTGTCCTTTCCACCCTCCATCTCTCCTCTGATTTGTACTTAGTCGTTATCTCGTCCTACCTAGAAACAACGATTCACCTTGCCCTTTTCCCAACCTCTATGTTTGCATGCTTCCTATATTCGTTTTACACTTGCTTGGGCGTTCATACTTCTTGGGTTCAGTGAGCTAACCCCTTTTTCCCAGCCCGATTATCCTCACATAACCTTCCCTTGGATTCTCTACGTCTTACACTCAGAATCCGCATTCGAAATTTCCCATGGGTTTAAAGGAAATGAAGTCGTTGCAGCATGATCCAGTCATGTTCTCTCATTTTGTTGGGTTATGGTCACCCAGCGTAATTATTATAATACCTCTGGGTTAGGGAATTTCCAGGAGATGACTCGCACAGAAGGCAGGGTAAATCTAAAGTTGACGAATGTCTCTGCCTTCTTGTGCCTTAATTTAGAGTGCAGTTAAGGAAGGAATTTTCGCCTCTTCAGAGCCTGGAAAAATTTCTCCATCTGCACTAACACCCGGACCTTCACTACATGTCTGAGGGTGTTCGTTTAGTCAATGTTTTGCATCATTTTTCCGTGTTGGCAGTGTTGGGATGTGTTCTATTCCTTAGCGTCCTCACCTCCCCTTGACTTGTTGTACTGTGAACCCCAAATTTTAACGAGCACGAACCTCCCTTTATTTATTTGATAACCATTTCTTTTGACATCAAAGGGCAAGTCCCCTTGTTGTGGTGTCCACCTCTCTGCAAACCAGTAAACTGGATTGCGTCCACTTTTGATTCCTCTGCTTGTAAATTGTTTGTTTTTGCTAATTCTGTAATTGTTGTCACCGGAGTCAACTCCTTAAAATTTCATCCCTTAACCTTAGCGACAACAATCAATTCATGTCAGGACTCCTTGTGTAGGGTATTGATAATTGATAATTGGTTGAATTTTTTTTAATAGAATTGGTATTGTTGGGAAGTGACTATAACTAATAATTTAAGGTATAGATGTTAATTGCGCTAAAGGTAAAAATGAGTTGAACCCCGTGCAGGTCTAAATATCCCTAAAGTTCTTAACCTCCATTTATACAATGATATATTAGTTCATTGTTTCACTTACTATCGTCTCCTTGTAATGATTAATAATTATTATTATATTAATGATGTTCAATTTACATGATCAAACAAGATGGGTATAGATGTTTAATGTTGACCTTGTGGGAAGGGATCTAAGGTTGACATGTGTTGCTTGAAATCCTTTGTTCGCACCCAAATGTTAGATCAAACTCGCGCTTTAGTTCAATTGACGATTATCTGGCTCCTAGAACGAATGCATTATACAAATGATTCGTGTTTTCTTAATCTCATGCTTTTAGAACACGATTGTCACATGTTTGGTTAAGCCTTATTTATCTCTTGCGTGATGATTTGCAATGTCGATGAATGACATAGTTCATAGAATGCATGCGTGCACTAAATCAATGAATGATTAGATAATTAAATCATTTCCTTGCGCGCACTGAATTTTTATTGCATAACATGATGTCAAACCCTAGACTCCCTGCACACAGCTAAACCTTGAAGTAAAGACTGATATTAGATACTTTAGACTACCTGCGCGTAAGGATGTGTGATGTGGTGATTTCTCGTTAGAGCTTAGATTCCTTACGCAATGAATTAAATGATGATACTCTTGTGCCTCAGCGCTAGGCGATGAATGATCTTATGTATATGGTCAGATTTCCTTATGCAACAAATTAGTCGTTTACCTGGCGCTTTCTCTTATGATGTCGTATGTTGGATTAGCAACCCTTGCTTGCATCATCGATGCACTAATGGATGTTGGATTAAAACTCCTTACTTGCGTCATCGAATGTCTTGATGAATGATGGATTGCAATATTTACTTGCACTTTTATATTTATCAATGAATAATGTATTAGAACCTTTATTGCGCCATCAAATCATTAACGAATGATCGATGTAGACATTAGACTTCTTGCGCCTATGAATTTTATGTCATGTGTGATGGTTTAGAAATGGTTTATCTTGCGCCTTGGATTATGTTGGTGATTTTGGTTAGCATTGCTTGTTCCTTGGAATAAGTTGATGGGTAAATGTTTACGCCTTAGTTATACGACACACTTGTAACAATGTTACAGTACGATTCCAGGAGAATGATCATTGGCACAATGATCAATAATTGAATATGTTAATCTCGCAGTGTATCTTTTGTTTACCTTGAAAATGATGTTGATTATCATAATTGATGATTGATTGAATCACGCACCTGGAAGTTAAGTGGATATCATTGCGCCTTAAAAATTTAATAAGTAGATTATTTGTGCCTTGATGATCCTTGAACATTAAGATTTGTACCTTTAGGTGTCATCATTAATTGTAGAACGCATTGATGTTGGGTTCTTGTTAAATATGGTTTTAATACATCAATATGTGTGTCATGGTTCATGGGGATGATGTGTCTCCATTGTGTCATAATTGACTATTATTACGTTATTATTGTTCGGTGATATATGTGATTGATGTGTCGATCATGTTGATAATTATTATGATGTTTTAATTTTCCTTGCAATGAGAAAAAAAAATTTGCCTGTTGTACGTCGCTTGCTTGTCGTAACGGCGGGTAAAACAAAAAGAACAAACCAAGTCTTGAAGGATATGTTACGTACGTACGTATTGGACCAACAGAAGCGTTGGGAGGAGTTCTTGCCACTAGTAGAGTTGGCATACAACAACAACTATTAAGGCACCATTAAGATGGTGCCATTTGAGTTTCTTTATGGGTGATCGTGTCAGACGCCTTTGAGTTGGGACAGACTCGAGGGTGGGGTCCTGGTAGGACCATAAGAGATCCAAGAAATGGAAGAACAAGTACAAACAATAGGAAAAAGGGTTGGAAGAAGCGCCAGATCGACATAAGGGTTTTGTCGATTCGCATCACATGACCATAGTTATGAAGGGCCTAACAGCTACTCGCGCCTCATTCCTTGAGGTGTTGCACAATGATTATCTTCTATATGTGTGCAACTTTAAGTCAGTGATCCTACACATGTGATTGAATAGAGTTATTGGTGGATGTTGGGCGAGGGTGCGCTCATGGCGGAGCCAATCCACATTCTAGACCATCGCATTCAACATCTACGACGTCGAATAGTCGATCAGGTCAAGGTCCAGTGGGACAATTATAGTTCACACTCGGCTACATGGGAGGATGTATATTATATGCATCAGTAGTTTCCATTTTTTTTGATAGCTAGACATTTAGATATTGTGAGATACTGTATTTATGTACTTGTATACAGTGAAACTTCAGGACAAAGTTTAAAACAAGAGGGGGGTGTATGTAACATCTTGCTCTTGCGTGCACCTGATGCAGTTTATTCTTTGAGGACACTTGCGTGCAAGTGATCCGGTTCATTATATAATTGATTATTTCACTTATGGATTATGATGATAATTGTGGATATCATGATATATATTGGATTATATTTGTATCGACAGGTGCTATTGACTGTTGTTTCCTGATTGTTCAGGACTCTGGATAGATTGAGGATGTCGATGGCATCGATGGACCACCTTGGACTCTAGATCGAGTCAGGGAGTGGTTTTTTTATGGTTTGCATATTTATGTTATTGCATATGTGACATATGACTCGTATATTATGATGTTGTTTATAGATCGCTGAAATGTTCGTTGATGGATGTAGGCTAACAATAGCTTGCTAATCAGACTCAAATTTAGAGTAAAGGGGTCACGCACAACAACCATAGATATTGAGGGAGAGTTGTGGCAACAACCCTGCCACAACCTACTAGCACTTCCACCGTCTCTCAAACTGTAGGTTAATGATTACCTAGTTCGAGATATCCACGATGTCGTGAGTGCAAACTGTGACAGTTTCTCATGATGATTTTAAGGGGCACACAATAAGGCAGGGTTATTATTGCTTAGAGGCCCTTAGTCTCCCACAAGGTCTCCTGACGGAGTATTGACTCTAAGGGCATGCGTCTACCAAAATCAGTCAAAAGGCGAGTGGCACCCTTGGAGCACGTAGTGCATCTTCAAGGGCACATCACAGTTTTAACACTGGTGAGTCAATGAACCTAGGTACCTAGAAAACAATATCTCATTTTGACATGGTCAGCCTTAAGATAATTGTTGCATGAGTAAAGTTTAAAAATTATAAAATTTTCCCTTAAAAACAATTTTGTTGAGCCTAGTTGAATTTAAAGCTTAGGTCTAAGTAGGACATGAGAACTAAAAATTAATTGAGCAAGTAATAAACGGGGGATGAAGAAAATGGGGGTAAAAAAAATTAAATTTAAAAATTAATGGAGGATTAAATTATTTGAAAGATTAATTGTTGGTTGTGTGCAAAACTTGCTAAATTCAAACTTAAACAAAAAGGGGAAACTTAATTACAAAAGGAATGTGGAACATATGAGAGAATCTAGTCTAGAGAACTTTCCATTTTCAGATACCCAGCTCGATTAGAGAGTGGTAGCTCGACCTTGCGAGACAAGCTGGGAGATAGCTCTCTTTGTTTTGTGTGTGTGGCCCCTTTGCGGCTCAGGGTGGCTTAGGGGGAAGAAGAGTACCCCTAGCATTGGCTGGGAGATACCGATGAGGTCTCAACAATTAGCAAGCGGGAGCGAGGAGGGTCATCGTTTGTCGAAGAGCGTCTCCAAGCTCAGTTTCTTCGATAATGATAATTTTGATAAGTTAAATGGTACTAGGTTGATGGCATGTGCATGCTTTATTTTCACAATTCTGATATCTCTTTATTTTCACAATGGATCTAGTGTAATAAGGATTATATATGTAATTTGACATCGCTTTATTCCGCAATGGATCAAATTGTACTAAGGATTATATATATATAATTGACGTCGCTTATTTCGCAATGGATCAATTTGTAATAAGGATTATATAAATGTAATCCATTGTTGCTTTATTTTCACAATGGAGCTAATGGTAATAGGTTGATCATATTTGTATTTTATCGTCGTTTCATTTCCGCAATAGATTTAATTGTGATAAGCTCGATTATATATGCATAATGATGTTGCTTCCTTTCGCAATGGATTAGATTGTAATGAGAATGATTTCATAAGTATTCTGATGTCTCTTATTTCAAACACACATAATCATAATCGGATGGGTTCAATATGTATTCAAATGTCGCCTTTTTCTCTTGGGTTTAGTTGTAGCAGGAGTGATATATATGTGTAATTTATTATCACCGCAGCTTAACCAATCTCGTCATCCTTGGATAATTTCTTGCTCAGCCCTTAGATCTAATTGTTCTCTGTGCTTTTGTATTTTCGCCAAGCCCTTAGCATTCGATGTAGATCCACTGCTCCACGATGTTATGCAACCCTGCATTTTTTGGTCTCTGTGAATTGTTGGTCTCTGTGCTTGTTGCTACCCTTGAGTTTTACCAAGACTCCCACACACCTTGGCGTTACCTGCCACCTTCCAAGCCTTCACTCTATGTGTTGTGCTAGCTAAAGCACAACCTTCCTCTACCAGTTGACTCATGTCCTCTGCGTGTGCTTTCCACCTTCCAACTCTCATATGATTTGTACTTAGCCGTTAGCTTGTCCTGCCCAACAACCATGATTCACCTGGACCTTTTCCCAGCCTCTACGTTTGCACGCTTCCTATCTGTGTTTTACACTTTCTTGGGTGTTCATACTTCTTGGGTTCAACGAGCTAATCCATTTTTCCCATCCCGGTTATCTTCACGTGGCTTCCCTTGGATTCTCTATGGATTACACTCAGAATCTGCATTCGAAATTACCCACGGGTTTAAAGGAATGGACATCAGTGCAGTGTGATCCAGTCACGTTCTCTCATTTTTTTAGGTTATGGTCACTCAACGTAATTATTACAGTGCTTATGGGTTCGCGAATTGTCAGGAAACAACGCACACAGAACTCGGGGTAAATCTGAAGTTGATAGATGTCTTTATATTCCCGTGCCTTAATTTAAAGTGCAGTTAAGGAAGGAATTGTCTCCTCTTTAGAGCCTGGAAAAATTCCTCCATTTGTGCTAACGCCTGGGCCTTCACTACACGTCTGAGGGTGTTTGTTTAGTCAAGATTTTGTAGTGTTTTTCCATGCTGGCAACATTGGGTTGTGTTCTCTTCCTCAACGTCCTCACCTCCCCTCGACTTGTTGTACTGTGAACCCAAAATTTTAATGGGAATGAACCTCCCTTTATTTATTTGATAACCATTGCTTTTGACAGCAAAAGGGCAGGTCTCCTTGTTGTGGCGTCCACCTCTTTGAACTCCAGTTAACCAGATTGTGTCCCCTTTTGATTCCTCTGCCTGTAAACTGTTTATTTTTGCTAATTCCATAATTGTTGTCACCGAAGTCAACTCCTTAAAATTGTGTCCCTTAACCTTAGCGACAACAATCAATTCATGTCAGGCCACCTTGCATACGGTATTGATAATTGATAATTGGTTGAAAAGTTTTTAATAGGATTAGTATTGTTGGGAAGTGACTATAACTAATAATTTAATGTATAGATGTTAATTGCGTTAAAGGTAAAACTGAGTTGAAACCCTTGAGGGTCTAAATCTCCCTAAATTTCTTAACCTCCATTTATACAATGATATATTAGTTCATTGTTTCACTTACTATCGTCTCCTTGTAATGATTAATAATCATTATTATATTAATGATGTTCAATTTACATGATCAACCAAGATGGGTATAGATGTTTAATGTTGACCTTGTGGGAAGGGATCTAAGGTTGACATGTGTTGCTTGAAATCCTTCGTTAGCACCCAAATGTTAGATCATACCCCTTGTGCTTTAGTTCAATTGACAATTATTTGGCTCCTAGAACGAATGCATTGTACAGATGATTTGTGTTGTCTTAATCTCGCGCTCTTATAACACGATTGTCACATGTTTGGCTAAGCCTTCTTTATCTCTTGCGTGATGATTTGCAGTGTCAATGAATAACATAGTTCGTAGAATGCATGCGCGCATTGAATCAATGAATGATTAGATGATTAATTCATTTCCTTGAGTGCATTGAATTTTTATTGCAATGCATGATGTCAGACCCTAGACTCCTCGTGCGCAGCGAAACCTTAAAGTAAATACTGATATTAGAGACTTTAGACTACCTGCGCGTAATGATTTGTGATGTGGTGATTACTCGTTAGACCTTATTCACAATGAATTAATTGATGATACTCTTGTGCCTCAGCTCTAGGCGATGAATGATCTTATGTATATGGTCAGATTTCCTTATGCAACAAATACAGTGGTTTACCTGGTACTTTCTCTTGTGTTGTTGTATGTTGGATTAGCAACCCTTGCTTGCATCATGGATGCACTAATGGGTGATGGATTAACACTCCTTACGTGCATCATCGAATGTCTTGATGAACGATGGATTACAATCTTTACTTGCTCTTTTAGATTTATCAATGAATAATGGATTACAACCTTTATTGCGCCATCAAATCATTAACGAATGATCGATGTAGACATTAGACTTCTTGCACCTATGAATTTTATGTCATATGTGATGGTTTAGAAATGGTTTATCTTGCGCCTTGGATTATGCTGATGAGTAGGGTTAGGATTGCTTGCGCCTTGGAATAAGTTGTTGTGTAAATGTTTACTCCTTAGTTATCTAGCACGCTTGTAACAATATTACGGTATGATTCCAGGAGAATGATTATTGGCACAATGATCAATAAGTGAATATGTTAATCTGGCAGTGTATATTGTGCTTACCTTGAAAATGATGTTGAATATCATAATTGACGATTGATTGAATCACGCTCTTGGAAGTTAAGTGGATATCAGTGTGCCTTAAAAATTTAATAAGTAGATTATTTGTGCCTTGATGATCATTGAACGTTAAGATTTGTACCTTTAAACGTCGCAATTATTTGTAGAACGCATTGATGTTGGGTTGTTGTTAAATATGGTTTTAATACATCGATATGTGTATCATGGTTCATGGGGATGATGTGTTGACATTGTGTCGTAATTGTCTATTATTGTGTTATTATTGTTCGTTGATATATGTGATTGATGTGTCGATGATGTTGCTAATTATTATGATGTTTTAATTTTCCTTGAAATGAGAAAAAAAAATTGGCATGTTGTACGTCGCTTATGTGTCGTAACGGCAGGGTCGTTACATATGGTATCAGAGCGGGTTCAACCCTACGACTATGGATAGCCACGTCTTCCACTGAATTAAGCCTTTGATGAAGACTTAGCACTAATTAAAATATTAACCTATCCACGCGGTAATCACGGTTAGAGGAAGCCGAAGAGATTCATAACGTGGTGTTGGGGAAAGAGGTGCAAAGCCTCCAGAAGCGCCCGTTCCATAGGAGTCTAACCCCGAAGGGGAGGAACAAGTCCTTGGGCAGGAGTTGATTTATGTAAGTGATGTTGATGGTCTAATAAGGTCCTTTGAGGGAAATGTTAAAGGCTTTGACTCACCGTCTGTACTAAGATGAAGCCAGGGCGCCTGTACCTCTAAGGGTTCACAACGCACCCCAGCCGGTACTATAGCTTTCACGAAGAACTCGAGAAGGTTAGGTTCCCGAGTTCATGAGTGCCACGGATGGCTCAGTCATCGAGGCATGGATGGAGAATAGGGAGATGTGTGTCTTCACCTAAAGGGGAGCGATCTTCTATGGTGGAAGACACTCCTACCTCATCTAAACATAACCATCAAAGTTGTGTTACGGGAACGGTTTGAGGAACATTTCCGAGAGAAGTATTTGTCAGAGGAATTCATTGAGTGCCAACTCAATGAGTTTAGTGCCTTACGACAGAGTGGTCGTATGGTGCCAGATTATGAGCCCAAATTTATGGAGCTACTTCGAGATTCCATGCATCTAAACACGAAGAAGTTGGAGATCACCACGTTCATGACTGACCTTAACTCCAACTTTTGTGCGAAGGTGAGGATATAAATGCCTCGGACGTTGCACGATGCAGTCTAGTAGGCCTCTTAGATAAGGAAGAATTGACTGCATAAGCCCGAGCAGAACTCCTACAAGACCGTTTGGACTGACAACATCTGGTGCGCAGCAACATCGATGTCGACCAAACCAAATATCTTGGTATCGAGATATGCTTATAGGTCCCTTGTTCATGACACTATGATGATAGGTTCCTTAGCAGAGGGCTCCCTACAGAGGACCACCGCATCTGCGACAACATCATTAGCAGTCATCGTTTAGGCTTGTCAGTAGAACAAACCAGGATCTTAGGCTAGTGGGCCAACAAGTTCTATTCTGGGGCCAGGAGTATTGGACCGAAGGTGGGCGATGGACATGTGGAGAGTCACCTTACCAACAAGATTGTCTGGTTGAAAGGGCCAGAGTGGTCGAGTCAACAGGACACACTACCATGGCGGAGATGGGAAAGGCCCATAGGATTAATGACCGCGGTAAATAACCCTCACGCCGAACACCAGTCCACTGTTATCGAGGAATCAGGTGCCATTGCCAAACAAACTTTTAGTATTTGTTAGACCCCAGTTCTATGGAGAGCTCTAATTATAGTACCGTGTTGAAGGGATTTAGGTAAACGAATTTGACAAGATGAGTTTAGATTTGTCGATATGGCTTCGGATACCAACCAGATGGTTGGAGGAAGGGGTATGAACTATCACTTTAACCTGGGGATAGTGTAACAAATTCCGACCTACATCACGATCTTAATATATTATGACGACATGATCAGTATGGACTACTGGGAATCGCATGATGCGATACTCAACAGTAATATGAGGAGGTTGAGTTGGACCGATGATGAAGGACAGAGAAGTGTGATTGCAGGAAGAAAATGAGGAGTATCCTCGAGGTTCATTTCTTCCCTACAACGACAAGAGAGCACGTGCAAGGATGCAAGTTATATGCATACTCAGTGCCAAGCGTCAAGGGCGTAGCAGAAGGATTACAAGACCTTCCGGTAGTACGAAAGTTTGCAAACGTAATTCCTAGAATAATTACTAGGTGTGCCACCCGAAGCCAAGATGGAATTTACCATCGACCTAAAACCTAGAACTGAACCAATGGAAAGAAATCCTTATCGTATGTCGACCCCTAAGTTACAGGAGTTGAAAGTGCAACTGAACGAGTTGTTGGACCTAGGACTTATACGTCCCAGTGTATCGCCTTGGGCTTCTCCTGTTAATTTCATACGTAATAAGGATGGGTCGTGGAGACTCTGCTTGACTATCATCGAGTATTCCTTGACGAATTTTTGATATATTCTCGGATAACATGAGATCATGATGATCTTTTACACTTGGTACTACAATGTTGCGAGAGAACAAATTACGGTAAGCGGTCGCAACGCTATCAAGGATTCATTGCTTTGGGCATGTTATCTCCAGCGAAGGCATCGCTGTGGATCCAACGAAGGTAGAGGCTATTATGGACTGGCCTGCACCAACGAATGTCCTAGAAGTGCGTAGCTTCATGGATTTAGCGGGATATTATCGATGGTTCGTTGAGGGTTCTTCGAAGATAGAAAATTCAATTACAAAATTTCAAAAGAAGAACAAGAAGTTTGTGTGGACCAAGCAATGCACGGAAGCATTTCAAAGGCTCAAAGAGTTGTTGACGACATCACCAATACTAAAGGTCCCTGGCATGGGCGAGGACTTATTGGTATGCACTAATGCATCCAAGGAAGGCTTAGGCGGAGTCTTGATGCAAGACAGTCGAGTCATCACTTACATCTCAAGAAAGTTAAGAAAGCATGAGGAGAAATACGCAACGCACGATTTGGAGTTGTTAGCCATCATGTATGCCCTGAGAGTGTGGAGACACTACCTGATTGGATGGAAATTCGAACTAAAAACAAACCACTATGGTTTACAACACCTTTTTACCCAATATTACTTGAACGCGCGGCAAAGGTGTTGGTCAGAACTGCTTATCGATTACGATTTTGAGATTTCCTACTTAAAAGGAACAATGAACAGAGTGGCAGACACATTGATTCGGAAACCATGCATATTTTCAGTGATACCTCTTTAAATGATTCTACGTGAAAAGATTCTAACTACAATGCGACACGGACTAGTATAAGGGTAAGGAACTTTTCGGGCAATACACCATCTTGGTACCAAAATTGAGGAATATACTGTGGACAGCGACGAATCTTTGAGATATAATAACCGGATTTACTTACATCCCAATGACGAATTGAGAATTTTTTATCTTATGCGAAGCTCATAGAGCCTTGTACTTGGCTCATCTCGGAGTCATGAAAATGAGAGTAGACCTTAATCCCTCATTCTTCTGGTAGGGATGAAGGCGGAAATAGTTAACTACTTGGCGTGGTGTCTAGAATGTCATCAAGTAAGGGTTGAACATAGACATCCGACTAGATTACTATAGCCACACGTCATTCAAGAATAAAAATGGAGGCCATTTTGATGGACTTCATAGTGGGATTATCGTTGACAACAAGGAGACATGACTCAATTTTTGTGATAGTAGACACTCTGACGAAGAGTGCACATTTTATCCCTGTGTGTATGATGTATCAAACACCAAACATCACTAAAGTTTTTATTAGTGAGATAGTGAGATGGCATGGCATGCCTAAGAGGATCATATCCGATCGAGGATCGATGTTTACAGGATGATTGGGACTAGTTTCCAAGAGGCCTTGGGAACCCAACTTAACTTTAATACCGCATATCACCCGAAGACAAACAAGCAAAGAGAATGAATAAACCAAGTCTTGAAGGATATGTTATGTATGTATGTATTGGACCAACGGAAGTGTTGGGAGGATTTCTTTCCACTAGTAGAGTTGGAATACAACAAAATCTATTAAGGCACCACTAATATGTGATGCAGGAGCATCTCTCCATGCAGCCATCCAGCCATCCAGCCACGTCAGCGCGCACACATTCAAAGGTTGAAGGGAGGCGCAGCCTCATCCAAATTTGAATTGAATGTAAATTAAATGTCTTAGGCTGGTGAGCCATAGAAGTCACGCCTTTGCGCAGGCTGTAGATAAAATAGGCATTTATTGTAGATCGACTGAGATCAAGTTCTGGATAGCAGACTAGACAGCCATTGATTGTAAATTAATAGAGTAGGTGAACCTGGAGGAATGAGCCCTCAGGTAAAAGAGATATTCAGATCTCATTTTGAGTTAGTATGCATGTAGAGCAGAAGAGAGTAGAGAGGAGCCGAGAGAGCTCAGGAGCACCTTCTAAAAATATACAGGCATTTTCCATTGTTAATACAAACAACATTTTTTCCTGCATTATTCTGTCTTATATGGATGTCTGTGTGTGTTCCTTTTATATTGTGAATGTATGTTGTAGTTGTGCATTTGCAGGGTTTGTTTGATTTCAGGGTTGAAGGTCGTTGAGGCTTCATACCAGGAGGGTATGGCAGGACGTTGAGGTTCTAATAGCCGTGCATAGAGGATGCATTTCTGAACTCGTGAGGAGTCAGACAGAGACGTGCTGAGGCACAGACTGAAGTCATTAACTCAGGAGAAGAAGACCTGTGAGGTTGTTGAACACCTCAGGAGACAAGGTTGTGTGGCTGAGACACAGTTGCAGACAGAATCACTGAGGATTCTGTAGAGCTCTGCCAAGTGGGCATTGAGGATACGCATGGGTTGTGTTGGATAAGAACTCCATTGTGAGTTCAGGAAGACCAGAATCAGTGAGGATTCTGAGAAGCTCTGCCAGAAGGGCATCGAGCGAGTGCATAGGTTGCACGGAAGAAACCCAGGACTGTTGAGCATTCTGAGGAAAGAGACTCCGCTAGGAGGGCGTTGAGTAAATGTGCAGACAAGCACAGGAGGAAGAACTCTTGGAGTTCTGAAGCGGAAAGAAGAGTCCACTGAGGGACCTGTATTGGGTTGCTGAATACCCAGAAAGACTCAACACGGAGGTTGCTTGAGCAGGAAGCCAGGAAGGCATCGATATTCTCCATCTGAGGAAGAAGAAGGACCAAATTCCCCAAGGGGTATGAGTATTTACGCAAGCTCAG
>ML785345.1:500813-514568 GCA_009831015.1 Picea engelmannii
TGTATTGGGTTGCTGAATACCCAGAAAGACTCAACACGGAGGTTGCTTGAGCAGGAAGCCAGGAAGGCATCGATATTCTCCATCTGAGGAAGAAGAAGGACCAAATTCCCCAAGGGGTATGAGTATTTACGCAAGCTCAGAAGAGATAGCACATTGGTGTGTGAAGGCTCTGCAGGAGCACAGAAGTCGAAGAATCCACCAAGGATTCAAAGAAAGGAAAGCTCAGAAGGAGTAAGCGTTTATATGCACAGTGAGACTGAAGTTCGAGGGGCTCGCAGAGTAATAAGACAAAGGTTCAGGCCTTTGAGACTCGGAGATTCTTCCAAGCATAGGAAGGAAGGAAACGTAGAAGCTCAGGAGGGAGCGACAACAACCATTAGATCGGCAGGAGAAAGCAGATATGGACCGTTGAACAGTTACGTCCAGGGAGCTTTGGAAGAAGCGCACAGGAGAGGAGGACCGACAGCCGTCGGATCTCATAAGAGAAATCCCGTCAGCCGTAGGATCAGGAAGAGTTGCAAGGAGGTTAGCCTCAGGAGGAGGAGCGCATGAGGAGAACAGGTCTGAGCCATCATATCTGAGGAGAAACCCCAACAGCCGTCAGATCTGTGGAAGCTGCACGAGGGTTAGCAGTCGGGATATCGACAATCGGCATATAGGAGTTCTCAAGGTCGAGGGAACCAGGGCATCGAAAGTTCTGAAATCCCGATGAGATCAGGATCGTCCATTGGAGGGACGCGTGGCAATCATCTAGCGCCATCGGAGTTAAATCCATCGGGATATCGTGGATCCCGGTGACGAGTGGTTCGTGCATGGTGAAATCGCGATCCGCGAAACCCCGATGAGTGGGGTACAGTTGTCAAAGCAGCAGCGGAGGAGGACAGAGGCGTAGTGGAGGCCAGCTGTCAACGATCAGGAGGATATCGGAAATCGGGAAATCGGGGATCCCGTGTACAAGGAGTTCATGCATTTTGAAACCCCGAACCCCGATAGAGGATCGGGGATAACCACGGTCAAGGGCTGAAGGCCGTAAGGGTGAGGAAAAGGAACTGTGGATCGGGTATTTGCACAGTGATTCCCGGAGGAATCAAAAGAGCCAATTCGGCTCAGCAGAAAGGGAATTTAAACGATCCTGAGAGTGGGTGAGGAGAGGAGACAAGAATCGTCTACATCAATATGGCACCATTTGAGTTTCTTTATGGGAGACCATGTCAGACGCCTTTGATTTGGGATAGACTCGAGGGTGGGGTCCTGGTAGGACCAGAAGAGATCCAAGAAATGGAAGAACAAGTACAAACAATAAGAAAAAGGGTTGGAAGAAGCACCAGATCGGCAGAAGGGTTTTGTTGATGTGCATCACATGACCATAGTTATGAAGGGCCTGACATCTAGTCGTGCCTTATTCCTTGAGGCGTTGCGCAATGCTTATATTTTGTATGTGTGTGACTTTAGGTCAGTGATCCTACACATGTGATTGACTTGAGTTCTTGGCGGATGTTGGGAGAGGGTGCGTTCACGGGATCCAAGCCGCATTATGTACCATCGCATTCGACATCTACGTGGTTGAACAGTCGATCATGTCAAGTTCCAGTGAGACAATTATAGTCTGCACTCGGCTACATGGAAGGACGCATCCGATATGCGTCAACAGTTTCCATTTTTGTTTGATAGCTAGACATTTAGATATTGTGAGATACCTTATTTCTGCACTTGTATGCTGTGAAACTTCAGGACGAAGTTTAAAACAAGAGGGGGTGTATGTAACATCCCTCTCTTGTGCGCATCTGATGAGGCTTATTCTTAAAGGACACTTGCATGCAAGTGATCTGGTTCATTATATAATTGACTATTTCACTTATGGATTATGATGATGATTTTGATATGATGAAGTGTATTGGATTATATTTGTATCGACAGGTGCTATCAACTGGTCTTTCCTGAGTGCTCTAGACTCTTGACATATTGAGGATGTTGATGGCATCAATGGACCTCCTTAGAGTCTAGATCGAGTCAGGGAGTGGACTGTTTATGGTTTGCGTAATTATCTTATTGCATATGTGACATGTGACTGGTATATTATGATTTTGTTTATAGATAGTTGTCATGTTCGTTGTTGGATGCAGGTTGATGATATATTGCTAAACCGACTCACATTTGGAGTAAAGGGGTCATGCACGACAACCAAACATATTGAGGGAGAGGTGTGGCAACAAACCTGCCACAGCCTACTAGTACTTATGTTGTGACTCAAACTTAAGTTAACGATTACCTAGTTCGAGAGATCCACGATGTCGTGAGGGAAGACTGTGACAGTCGCTCACGATTATTCTAAGGGGCGCACAATAAGGCAGGTTCATTATTCCTTAGAGGCCCTTAGTCTCCCACAAGGTCACCTGATGGAGTATTGACTCCAAGGGCGAACATCTACCAAAATCAGTCAAAAGGAGAGTGGCACCCTTGGAGCATGTAGTGCGTATTGAAGGGCACGTCGCATAGATGAAACTTGAATGAAGGCGAGTGGCACCCTTGGAGAACGTAGTGCGTCTTGAAGGGCACGTCGTGGTTTTAACACTAGTGAGTCAATGAACCTACGTACCTAGAAAACAATATCTCATTTTGACCTAGTTAGCCTTAAGATAATTGTTGCATGAGTAAAGTTTTAAAATTATAAAATTTTCCCTTAAAAATAATTTTGTTGAGCCTAGTTGAATTTAAAGCCTAGGTCTAAGTAGGACATGAGAACTAAAAATTAATTAAGCAAGTAGTGAAGGGGGGATGAAGAAAATGGGGGTAAAAAACTTTAAATTTAAAAATTAATGGAGGATTAAATGATTTGAAAGATCAATTGTTGGCTTTGTGAAAAACTTGCTAAATTCGAACTTAGACAAAAAGGGGAAATTTAATTACAAAAGGAATGCGGAACATAGGAGGGAATCTAGTCTAAAGAACTTTCCATTTTCAAACTCAACTAAGCTTTAAGAAAGGCGTCAGTCGTTAAGGGAATGTGAGGGAATAAAGGGACATCGTTGAGCATTTTTAGGAACGCTTTTAGGTGGTTGAGGGAAAATGGCAAGTTAATTTAATTAATTAAATGAATTTTTGATGCAACTAAGGAATGGGTGACAAGTGTACGAGGGATAATATTCCTAGTAAAAATTTAACAAAAAGAATTTAATGTGCATTTTGGCAACTAGTCACTAAGAGAACTCTATAAACGAAATGGAAAAGAAGGGGTATGGGGACGACTGGTAGGCGTAAGGTTACACTGTCGATATTTTTCTTGATTGGTTTTTCTTGTGGGAGTTGGGATACCCAACTCGATGAGAGAGTGGTAGCTCAACCTTGCGAGGTGAGTTGGGAGCTAGATTTCTCTGTTTTGTGTGTGTAGCCCCTTTTTGGCTTAGGGGGCTCAGGGAGAAGAAGAGAACCCCTAGCGTTGGCTGGGAGGTACCGATGAGGTCTCATTGATTAGCAAGTGGGATCAAGGAGGGTTGTCAGTTACCGAAGAGCGTCTCCAAGCCCAGTTTCATCGGTGACAGTAATTTCGATAAGTTAAATTGTACTAGTTGACGACATGTGCATGCTTTATTTTCACAATTTTGATATCTCTTTAATTTCTCAATTCTGATATCTCTTTATTTTCGTAATGGATCTAGTGTAATAAGGATTATATATGTAATTTGACGTCCCTTTATTTCACAATGGATCAAATTTTAATAAGGATTATATATATGTAATTGGCGTCGCTTATTTTGCAACGGATCAATTTGTAACAAGGATTATATAAATGTAATTCAACGTCGTTATTTTCGCAATGGAGGTAATGGTAATAGGTTGATCATATATGTATTTTGTCATCATTTCATGTTCGCAATAGATTTAATTGTGATAAGCTTGATTATATATGCATACTAATGTCGCTTCCTTTCGCAATGGATTCGATTGTAATAATAATGATTTCATAAGTATTCTGATGTCTCTTATTTCGAACACACATGATCATAATCGGATGTGTTCAATATGTATTTGGATTTCATCTTTTTCGCTTGGGTTTAGTTGTAGCATGAGTGATATATATGTGTAACTTATTCTCACCGCAGCTTAACAAATCTCTTCATCCTTGGATAATTGCTTGCTCAACCCTTAGATCTAATTTTTCTCTACACTTTCGTATTTTTGCCAAGCCCTTAGCATTCAATGTAGATCCACTGCTCCACGATGATATGAAACCCTGTGTTTTCTAGTCTTTGCGCTTGTTGCTACCCTTGACTTTTACGAAGACTCCCACACACCTCGACATTACATGCCACCTTACAAGCCTTCACTCTATGTGTTGTGCTAACTGAAGCACAGCCTGCCTCTACCAATCGACTGGTGTCCTCTGCATGTGCTTTCCACCTTCCTTCTCTCATCTGAGTTGTACTTAGCCGTTAGCTCATCCTACCCAACAACCATGATTCACCTGGCCCTTTTTCCAACCTCTATGTTTGCACGCTTCCTATCTACATTTTACACTTGCTTGGGCATTCATACTTCTTGGGTTCAACGAGATAATCCCTTTTTCCCATCCTTGTTATCCTCACATGGCATTCCATTGGATTCTGGATGGCCTCTATTCTATTGGGATCTATTTTAATTCCATCTTTAGAGATTATGTGCCCCAACATCTTGTCTTCCTCTAAATCGAAAAGGGTTTTCTTGGGATTTAATGAAATCCTGAATTTTCTGCACTTCTCAAACACTCGTTTGAGATGTTGTAAATGTTCCTCATCAGATTTGGAGTAGATAGTCACGTCATCCAGATATATGACTATAAACCTGCCAAGCTCGTCCACAAAAGAAATATCCATTTCTCTTTGGAAAGTGGCACCAACATTCATCAAACCAAAGGGAATTTTCATATACATAAAAGTTCCCCAGGGTGTGGTGAAGGTTGTCTTCTCCTGGTCATCTGGGTGAACAAGGACTTGGTTATAACCCGAGAAACCATCTAGTAAGGAGATCCTACTGGCCCCAACTACCTTTTGTAAGATGTGGTCCATTTTAGGCAAAGGGTAATTGTCTTTGAGGGAAACCTTGTTCAGGTTTCTGAAATCAATGCAAAGCCTGATTTCGCCAGTCTTCTTTCTGGTAGGAAAGATTAGAAACCCATTTGGAAAATCTCAAGGGGACTATAATTTTGGCATCATACATATTTTTAATTTCCTTTTCTATCAGGGGGAGTAACTTGGGATTGATTCTCCTAAGTTTTTTCCTAAAAGGTTTGTGTTCTTCTTTTATTGGAATTCTCTATTGTATGATACTTGTGTCATAAGGTTTTAAATCCTCATAACCCCAAGCAAACACATCAACATATTCCTTAAACAGTTCAATGTATTTGCATTTTTGCTTAGGGGGTAAATATTTGGAAAGTTTTATCATCTTGGGTTTTTCCTTTGTTCCTATGTTACACTCTTCGACCTCTTTACCACTAGCTTCAATTTTGGGATTTTTTTCTACATTGTTAAAATCAAACAGGTCTTCTAACGGGACCAAACCTCTAGGTAAAACGTTGTTTTTCAAATGCAAAACATCAGAGTCTTCATCATTTTTATTCACTTCATCTAAATCTAATTTATTTACACTATCATTTTCAAAAAATGATTTATTTACATTATCATCATCATTCTCTACATCTATATTTGTACATTTGAAATCATTCTTACACTACCAGAGGTCCTCAATTTGATCGCCATTGCCAAATACCTACTAGTATCTGATGTTATATGGGACGGTCGGTCTGCACTTCACCTCTACTGTGTATTGGTGATTTGGTTTGAAAGGTATTTTTCATGTGGCTACCAAAATAGCCAATCCATTTGCCAGTATGTTCTGGCCTCTGGGCATCACCTGCAAGTCGATTTCAGTGAAACATTCTAAAAAATCTAAAACAACATTTCTATAGGCTCTGAGTCTAAGATTCTTAGTTGAATATTCACCTTTAATTTGTTTAATGACCAGTTCAGAATCACCTCTTACCATAATATTTTTGGCACCAACCTTCTTCAGTAGTTTTAGGCCGAGCATTAAAGCTTTGTACTTGGCTATGTTGTTAGTGCATTGGAAATTTAGTTTGTAAGAGTGCCTTTTTGAATACCTTGATTTGTGATTATGCAACCAAACTCCAGCTCCAACTCCCTCTTTGCTCACAGTTCCATCAAAATCCATACTTCAGAAATCGGTTGGTAGTTCATCACTTTCTACTGTTGCAGGGTTCTTTACCTCAGTGATTGCTTTATCTTCTTTCATTTCAGGTGAATCATCTTCCAACTAAGCAATTTGATTATCCAAGTCACCATCATTGTACAATATGAATGAATCCAGATCAGAGTGTGCATAGTATAATGGGTAGTTATGTGTTTTTTCCTAACTACTGACCATATATTTCATCAAAGTCTCTCGGTACAGTCTTCTCTGTTGTCCAAATACCAGGATGGTAGCATAAGACATATCTAGCTGCAAAGTGCCTTTCAGCTTAACTCCCCAAGATCTAGATAACAACATACCATATTTCGGGGAAATGTCTGCAACCACGATATCCATCACCATACTTTTTGCTAGGATTTGAGCTAGGGTGATACATAAATATTTAATTAGCGATATACATTTGACCTTTCTAGAATCAAAAGAATGCAAATCCTTCTAGGGTCTACTGACGTCAAGCCCCAACTTCTCCATCACAGCTTTGGGCATCAGGTTGTGAGAGGCGTCGAAATCAAGCGTGGCATTGTGTAAGATTGTGTCATGGATATTCAGACTGATATAGAAAGGGGGTACAAAATTGTTATCAGTTTGTCCATCTACTTCAGGACCGAACAATAGCTCGGGTTGATCATCAGTAAGATTTACAGTGTCTGAGTGCATTCTTGATCCAATATTCATATATTTTGTACCTATCTCTGGTTCAATGCTTAATGCTTTAATCACCTGTGACCTGTAAGCATTTTTTCTCATCAGTTGGAATAGGAATTTTCAATTTGGTTAGTTCCCCTTCTAGGCTGAAAGTAGTGGAAGTCTTTCTTTGGCTCTGCACTTCTAGTTTTTCTGTCATAGTTATTTGGGCAAAAGTATTTGGTTGACTAGTAGATGTGACCTCGGTTTGATTTGACCTTTGCGGAATTTCAGGGTTTTTCTTTGCAGAAGATTCAACATTATTCTTCTCAAGGACTTTCTTGAGAGAAGTATATGAGGTTTTCTTGGCCTTAGTCTTTTTCTTCGTTTCAGTAGCCTTCTTTGTAGGATTGTCGTTAGTCTTCTTACTTCTTAAGTTGTATTGTCTGTGCACCTCCATTATAGCATTCTCAAAGGTTTGTTGTTATGTTTCCTCTTCCTCCTCATTTACCTTTGTTTGTGAGAGGAGAAAAAACTCTTGTTCCTCTTGAGTAAGAAAAATGGAGTCATCATCATGAACACCCATGAGGTTGATGTGAGTATCATCCAACTCATCGATTACCTCCTCCCCATCATCAGCGTAGTTCTCTTGAAGAGGTGGTCTAATCTATTGATCAGGCCCCCTTTGCTCTCTTTGATATCTAGGATCTCTCTAATCTCTCTGTCTGATCTGGGGAGGGTTCCTTCTGAAGTTTGGATTTCTAATCTGAGGGGCATGCTAGTTTTCTCGGGGTGGATTTCTGTCAGCGATGGTTAATCTTTCCATCAATCTCTCCATACTTCTGACTATGGAATCTAGTTTATAATTTGAAGAAGACGTGGAAAGATCTTCTTTGATTGTAACCCTTCTCTCTATTATTTGCCTGGCTCTTCTGGCTAGTAGATTTGCTTCTACGCTTACTGCACTTTTCTGCATGTCTTCTAGAGTGACAAAATTCCTTTCCCTTATTTGATATGACATATCAGCATCAAATCCATCAGGGAACTTGATTAAAGACAAACCTTGTGGGGGTTTGATACCAGCTGGAATTGCGTTATAAAGATTGTTGAAACGGATGCAGTAATCATGCACTGTTTCCCCTTGATTCCTTTTGATATTCTCATATTCTGATAAAATCTAGAGAGGATTTTTCTTTACCTCCCATCTGTCAAGGAAACTCCACTGGAAAGCAGCAATGTCAATTATGGTAGCAGGGCATAGCGCTTTGAACCATTTTTTGACTTCTCCTGTCAAACTCTATGCAAAAAGTCTCATCTGGACGTCTACTTCATCAACTTTCTGCAAATCAAAATAATCATTCATCTTATCAACATGTTGTTGCGCATTCAGAGGACCGGTACCATCAAACTGAGGAAGTATGGTTTGATAGTCTTGAGGCATGGCATATAAAGGAGCAGCCAAGACCAAGGGAGCATATCTTTCTGCCATGATTGGTGGAGGAGGTTGAACAACAACTTGCATGATTGGAGGGGAAGTGACAAAAGAAGTAGAGAAGGTGGGGCTAGGGGATGTAGAGTGAATTATTTGATGTTTGATGGAGGTTGCCACAATAGTCAGGATAGAAAGTTCTACAGACTGTTGAAAATGAGCTTGGTACAATGCCTGATCAAGATTTGCTACTAGATCTTCTAACTTGTCGAATTATTAGAGGAAGCGTTGATCAAATTCTATTCTGGGAGAAAGTATTTCAGGGGTTCTAGGTTGCAGGATGGTTTGATCTAGGATTGTCTCACTTACAAAGCTATCGGATTTGGTTCTAAAAAGGATTTGTTCAAAGGATATGTCAAACTCGAGATCCTGGATGGAAACCAACTTCTCTGGGATAGAATTGGACCTATGAAGAGGATTGTGACTCCTGGAACCTTATACAGTGTTTTTCTTTCTGAGTAATTTTTCTGGATCGTCTATTGTTGTCGCAGGTTCTGGATCAGGGTGAGATCTAGTGTAAACTTTTTTAGGAGCCAAGATTTTTAATTTTTTAAGAAATCTAAACTAATATATACAAACTTTAACAACCTCTGAACATTATCTCTTTATAAGTTAGATTTTAGGATTCGTTCATAAATAAAGTTTTCTTTATCTAGGGAAAATAAAGTGTAGGATGAAAGTTTGTTCAGTTCCCTAGTATGGTCACCACTATGTTAACGCTTTGTAAATTCACAGAGGTTGACAGGAGGTAGAAGAAATTTATCAGAGGTAACTTTATCCAACCACTTTGAAACTGGGATCTAGCCCTTCCAATTTCAGAGAGGGATCTCTTTGTAAGATTTAGATATGTTTCACATTTCAGATATTAGGCTAGTTAAATAAATAGAACTGTGTTGTTTTGTTTTATAAAATGGTTGAAATATTTCTTACGCATCCATTGGGATATGGGGTCTGTGTTAAGGTTTGAGATCTGAGAACATATTTTATAGGTTTCTTCACAAGGCAGGATAATTACAATGTTGGATCCTTTATAATTTAAAGTGATGGATAGCAAAAATAGACGAGATAATCAACTATAATAAAGAAGCATTCAAGAATTCCTTTATCACAATATCAGAAGACAAACATTTAGATCTTTAAAAGCCAAAAACAGAGTATACGAAGATAAATTCTGCAACTTTAACTTCTTTTAAATGATCAGATGTAGAAAACAAAATGATAACGAAGAAAGACAAACCATTCAACGAAGAGGAGTAAACATCACCAACAGTTAACATGCATGAATCCTGTGAATCGTCCCTTTTTATTACTGGAAGATATCTTCAAAAATATTACAGTTTACATCTTGCTTGGGCGTAAAGATCAACCCTCAATACTTCAAAGTTTGAAGTATTTATAGAAAATAAATTACAATTCGGTCCTGTCATTAATGATCAGGGCGTGGTAGAATCCAAATCTAACTACCTAGCTAACAAAATACAAAATTATAGGTACTGCTAATGATCTGTCGGATTCTTTTCACTGATTTCGAAAATGTTGTTGGTGAGTCATCAACTTGACTTTGATTGCTTGGTGTGTTGATCTATACATCCACATCATCTTCTATTCGATTAAGACACACATGTCATCCCATCTCTATTGACTAGGAATGTTGACTTTGAGCAGCCTTCGGTACACCTTGTTCGTCTTTGTGTACTTAGTGAAAGTGGGTTTGGTGATGAAAATATACTTTATCTCTTGTTGAATATTCAGGTCTAATCTCAGAGTTTCCAAGAAGGCTTTGGCTGTGATATTTCCTTTTATGCCTGCAAACTTGGACCCATCATTCGCCACTGTGAGAATCTTCTGTTTATAATCTGAGAGAGTAATCAACTTATTATTGATCACAATCAAACTTGGGAGGCCTTTCTTCTGTAATGCTTCAGTCTTGCTGAAAAATATTTGTACCACAACATCCATTGCTTGAACTTTCTCCTCGAGTTGCAGCATTAATCCCCTCTTAGTCAAGACTCTCTTAACTTCAAGAATTGTTTCAGTCATGTCCTCAATTTGCAGGGCTTCTAGCTCCTCTTTTGATTTTGAATTTAAGAATTTGATTATCTCGTTGGCCTCTGTAGGCATTTCTCCCAGTTCTCCCTTTATCTTGTCGATGGCCAGTTTGGCTCTCTGCACTAGATCATGTTGTTCAAACATGATTTGTATCAGGGGCCAAATCTCTGTCAAATGACTGACAGATGTCCATCCAAATATTTTCTTTGGCCTCTGACAAAGTCTTAGCCATGACTGTTTCTTTATGCAGCTACTGCAGTTCCTGTTTGATTTTGTCTGACTTATGCCTCTCAGTGTTGTAGCTAGCCTGGAATGTGGAATTCAGCTTTTGGAGATTTTGAATCTCTTCTTGCAGTTTTCTGATTTCTGCCCCTTGCAGATTCATATCTTCCATTGCTTTTTCCAATTGGTCTGTTGCATCTGGAGTCGTCACTGATGTTGCTGCTGGAATTTCCCCTGTGGTAGTTGATGGTGTCATTTGTTGCATTGACTCATGTGATCGGGACTGCATTCAATGGTATGATTGCCATTGGCACATTCTGCTCCTTCTCTTTGACCAGCTTGTCCAGCTTGGCTTCCATTTCTTTAATTTGAGCGTTCTTCTCCATCATTAACTTCAACATCTCCTCTTTATGTCCTTCATTCTTGACCATCTCTTTAGCATGTGGGTCTTTAGTGGTAGATATTTTTAATTGTTTCCTCTGGGTGGCTATGTCAGCATTCTTCTTTTTTATAAGCTCTTCAGCTACTTTGATATTGGCTAGATCATACCCAATTTTGAGCACCAGTTCTTCCAGAGACTTAATTTTGTTATCCTTTGCCAAAGATGACACCTTCTCCAGCTTCAGCTGAGTCTGTACATTGTTCAACGAAACATGTAGCTTTGCTACGATCGTGGAGGTGTTCTCCAAGGTGGAGAAAATCATTTATCCAGTCTCTCTATGTAGGTTCATCTGATCAGTCGGATTCACTTCTGCAATATCAAACTCGAAAGTTGCCCTTTTATAATCTGAAATTGCTTTGGGTTGAGGTACCTGTGCCTGCAAGTAGGCCATGTGCATTCTCCCCTTCTCTGTATCAAAAGAATATAGTAATATGTGTTGGGTTGTGGATGTTTGTTTCCAAAACTGGGCATAGGTACTATTTGTCAGCATCTCATTTTTCTTCTTAATCGGGTTGTATTTCTCAAAGAGGTTCAGTCTTGCATGATCTTGTGTAGCTCTGGTTATTAATGTTGTATCACCCTGCTTCTTTGACAAAGAGGTGGACATCTTTTGTTGGCTTCCTGAGAAAAACAAGGAATTCTCGCCTTCCATGTCTGTAGTAGACTGAGTCTCTTCTCCACCAGACCTGTCAAGTGTATGACTGGTCTTGGGCCTTTTTTAATAAACCTGGAAGTCATCTGCCAATACTTCAGTGACCGAGGGAGATACCTCTTTCCTGGGTCTTTTCTCTGCTGGTGCCTGAGGAGTATTAGTTGATGAAATACTAGCCGAAGGGGGGTGTTGATCGGTATATGTCAGAGTGTTCTACTCCCACTCGGTTTGGTTCATGAACTTTTTGATTTCTGGTTTGGGAACATGAGCATATGGAGAGTTTTTATTCCTTAGTCTGGTTTCTGCAATGATACAAAATGGATCGTAATGCCATGGAAAACTTTGCTTGAACTTCATCTACAGTAATAACGTGTTTGCTTCTTCTCCTGTCGCTCTGCTATTGCAGATGAAAGATCCTATCTATCACTTGATCCTCAATTGTTGTTTCTTTATGAACGACACGAAGTGAATATTGTCTGAGTTTATCATCTATCGGATATATTCTAGAGCGAATATCCTGACAGGTAGGAACTTGGGCAGCTTATATGGTGGAAGCTCACACCCATAGACTCTGATCTCTGTGTGATCTTGGTAGAGGTACTAGTCACCAGTTTTGGCAAGGTCCGACAGTTGCAGGAGCCTCTGAATCTCTTCATTAATCCTAGGTTCCTTCCATCCACTCAACATGCTTACCACTGAATGGTAAAATTGATCAATGAACTGTTTAAAACTAGACTCTGATGAGTTCTTTCTCGGTAAAGATGTCTAGGAGGTGACCTCTTGCGGATGGTCGTCTTGGTCCAATTTGTGCATGGAAAATGAGAACTTTTCTTCTTGAAAGAAAAGGAACATGTAAGATAATATGGAAGAATATTGGAGCATGCCTTCTGTAGGAAACTTGAAAAGTTGCTCGTGAATATTATCGGCCATAAACTGACTGAAATTAAATTGGATGGTCGCCTTCTCTTCGGTGGAGAAAATAGACAAGAAACCCAGGATGGGTTCGTCCACCCATTCATCTGAATAATACCCGAGCAAACAACACAGGGATGAAATGACTTGATTACCTTTTGTTGAGAACATGGAAAACTGATAACGGGGATTTTTCTTGGGGAATTGGACACTCTCAGGGAGGAAAAGTTTGAAAATTTCCGCTCTCTGGGGAAAAGATAATTTCTGGTACATTTCGGTTAAGATTTCAATGGTGAGAGGGGAAAGGGATTCTGATTTGGGAATTTGCATCATCTGGTCAATGGTTTCTGTTGTAATGGTGAAGAGGGTCTCTCCAAATGATGAGACGATAGCTCTCTGATTGGGAATATAGTGTGTCTAGCACTTAAGGGTGAACTCAGGGAAATGATGAATTTGGGGAAAAAGATACAGTGGAAGATTGGACTCCCAGAGTCCAATCTCATCACTCTGGTCTAGGAAAGTGTCTTTGAACCATGAGCGCAATTCGGAAAAATCGAATTCGCATTTAGGATCTTAAATCAGGTAATCTTTGTCGGCCAGAGGGATCTGATTGAGATCGACAACGGGCGAGAGAAACGTATTTTCGTTGATCTTTGAATGTTTGGACTTTGGCGCCATCCCTTCAACTAATACCTGCAAAGGTCTGAAAAAGAATGACGTTGACTGTGATGTCCAAAGGTTAATGGAGGTAGAAGGCGAAAGAGAAATGATGATGATGATTTCAGCGGCATCTGGATTGCGAATGGTGAAGGTGAAAAACATAATTATCTGGGCGAACGAGTATCCGTTGGGGCACGGGAGACAAGTCATCAGGCTTAACGGATAGGTTTGGCCGCATTGATTGGCCAACGGATATCTCAGGGATGAGGTGGAGGGTAGCAGATTGGTGACGGGTTGCGTGAGGATTACGTGGAGGATAGGGATTGGGCTGTAAGAAGATGAGATGTGATGAGTGACGGGTGAGTGGGGAAAAAGGTACGCTGACAGAGTAATGGCACATGACTTGCGAACGACGGTAGTGGAGTGTGACGTCATGTGTCGGAGGTGGTATGGAAAATC
>ML785345.1:530352-557498 GCA_009831015.1 Picea engelmannii
GGGGGGGCAAAAGACTAGTGGCCATAGGAATGAGCATGCACGATGGTGGTGCTTCCTCCTTAGCCAGGATAAATCCATAGAACGAGTGTGGGGAGGATGGAGGTGCCTCCAATGACCCCTGGTTCTTGTGCCTTGGGCTAGAAAAACGATCAATGAGAGCCAACTGGGAGGAAAGTCTGTCACACCTGGAGAGGGCGCTATAGTACCGTGCACCTCTCTTAGACTTTCCCCTTTCTCTGGGCATGCTAGGAAAAAAGTAAAGGCCCGGGGTTAAGGGCAAAGAGGCGGTAAGAAGATACTTGAGAATGCTCGAAAGGGCAGAGAGCAGAGATGCACCAGTGAAATTGCAAATAAGAAGCTTGTGAGGGCAGAGGGAATGGTGAAAGTTCGCCAAATAGAGCAAAGGAGAAATGAAGCCAGCACAGTTGCAGAGGGAGACGAAGCAAAGGAGCGGGGTGATGAGAGGGTAAGGTGAAAGAGCACCCGAGAAAAAAACACAGAGGACAACAATGAAAAAACGCTTGCTGAAGAGCATGAGCAAGGGTGGAGGGAAAAAGGATGAGTGCACCAGGGCAATTGCCCACTTATTATTTCACGCATTAACAACCTCCCTAGCCATTAGAGCCAAATTGATAATCACCATAGGCTCGGTACGCCTAGTCTGGCTTGCATGAGCAACCATTAACCCTGCCTGGTTGTCGAGGCACACTACCATTACTATCTACGGGATGTGAGTCATGCAATGGTTATGTGATGTGGGCTGGCAACCGGGGTTAATAACTCCCCTAACCACTCCATTCCATGTGTCCACTGACGTTGGCCAAGTGGTACCCCATCAATGGGTCATAAAATCAAATTTTAATATAAGTATCTAATGGACATTTTAAAAGGATATTTTTCATCCTCTAATTTATTATAAATTTATTATGTTGCCATTTGATCAAAAGGATATGTATGTTTACAATGTTGTGATATTCATAAGGCTATGGATGTTCAGACATTGATATATGTTTATGACGAGGTTATATGAATCCCTAATGTATCGCTAAAGTGCTTTCATTAATAATTTTATTTTAAATGTATAATGAGGTTATAACCTTAAGTATATTTCAAGTTATGACCGAATGGGTAGTCTCAGAATTTACGAAAACATGGTTGTAATGTCATTCAAGAATGTTTCGTGATAATGAATCGACATGGCAAAACAAAAACAACACTAGTGCTATGCCTTTTAGATTTGAATTCTGAAATATTAAATTTGAATTCTGAAATACTTTGTATTTATAAATTAAAGTTCATAAAATTAAAATAATATTTGATCAATATTATAAATTATTTTTAGAAAGTTTGAAATCTCCATAAAGAGTTGAATGGAAAGCCAATGTTATAGAAGAAAGTTTGAGCCTTTGCAAATTTTAGAAAAAGTCGCCATCAAAAATGGAAAAATTGAACGAATGCCTCCTCTAGAGGAGAAGCTTAGCCTCTTTGCAAATTTTACTTAAAAGATTTTAAAAATTTTCAAATGTAAGATTTACCATTTAAAAGAAATCAAATATAAAAATTAAAAAGAAGATCACATTTGTAAATTTTACTTAAAAGATTTCATAGGTAAGATTTCAGATTTAAAAGAAATCAAATATAAAAATTAAAATTAAAAAAATCACATTTGCAATTTTTACTTTAAAGATTTCATGGGTAGGATTTGTTATTTAAAAGAAATCAAATATAAAAATTAAAAAGAAGATCACATTTGCAATTTTTACTTAAAAGATTTCATAGGTAGGATTTGCTATTTAAAAGAAATCAAATACGAAAATTAAAAAGAAGATCACATTTGCAATTTTTACTTGAAAATATTTTACAGATAGGATTTGCTATTTAAAATTAATCAAATTTAAAATTAAAAGAATACCACATTTGTAAATTTTACTTAAAAGACTTCATAGATAGGATTTTACATTTTCACTTCGAGTTTTCACTACGGGAATGGAGTGTTAACAGTGGAGAAAGAGACAGACGAGTCGATGTGGACTGTATAAATTAATTCAATTACCACAAAAGGAAATTTAAGAAATGTTGACT
Organism: Picea engelmannii; assembly: GCA_009831015.1. Classification (NCBI taxonomy): domain Eukaryota; kingdom Viridiplantae; phylum Streptophyta; class Pinopsida; order Pinales; family Pinaceae; genus Picea; species Picea engelmannii. The sequence goes on from ML785345.1 coordinate 532,435, forward strand.
GAATAAATTAATTCAATTACCACCAAAGGAAATTTAAGAAATCAGTGAAGTCATAAAAGCATTAAAGATATATGTAAACCCAGGTTACAGTATGAGATTACGTATCCGCCTTGGCTCCAAATTCGTAGGGTTCCCCTTATTCACCTAGGTTCCAAATTCGCAAGGTCCTTTGTAAACACACGGAAGAATTCTACTTAGTAGTCTTTATGGGGGATGTCATATCTGTGCCCAAGCACTGTTCTATTGGCATCTATACCTTAAATGCAACCTCCTCACATCTCCACTCTTGTCCACCCTAGATAACTACTGCATACATGTAAAATCTCGACAAACAAAGAAGGATAACGCCCAAGAGCTAACACAAGGTCGAACAACCTTCTCGAAATATTGACACCCTGAATCAAGTCAGTTGAGCTATGTTGACATCCAACCTAGCGTTGTGGGTACATGGGTAATTTAATTAACCAATTATGTTACACTAATTCAACAACGCAACCTAGCGTTGCGGGTACATGGGTAATTTAATTCACCAATTATGCTACACTAATTCAACCGCACCTTGACCTCCCAAGATATCCAAACAAGATAATTCATCTACCTCGAGAGTCCAAAAAGCCCATACGACGACAGCATACCATCCACCTCCAGAACTCAACAAACATGCATACCAAATGCATCCATCGCTTAGTAAATCGCGTCAAGTGGTCATCCATACCATGGGTTTATGGATATCATTGCCATCATCAATGAAGAATCCATCCACTGCAGAGTCTTAAAGACCAATAGGTTGGTTATTAATCGCCCAGCACAAACTACGTCCTAGAGTTGTTGTCCAAAGCGCTTGGCAGTCGGGTTGATCTACAAAAAGCCACTGCGGTGAACCAAAAGAATCCCCAATTTTTTGAATTCGAAATGGCAGTGTATTTACCTCCTACCTTTGGGTGGGTAGACTTGGTTGTTGTGAATTATGCATGCACAATGTACATTGTTTGTTGAGTGTTTTTGTGAGAGCGAAGCAGAAACATCATTTGTTGAATCAACTACATCCATGGCAGATGCAGATGTGGATGTCGACCCAGTGCAGCCAAAGAAGAGCGTTCAAAAAGTTCTCATTTTTCCATCCTCATGATCGATGAAGATTTCAACAAGGTTTCCATGGCAGATGCAAATGTGGATGTCGACCCAATGCAGCCAAAGAAGAGCGTTCAAGAAGTTCCCGTTTTTCCATCCTCGTGATCGATGAAGATTTCAACAAGGTTTTCTTGACAAGTGACAGTGTCGGTGCCCAACATGGGATGATTTTACGGACTAAATTTGGCTCATGGGCTAATTTTCCATGGGTTTTCCCTAAAAAAACCTTCTTTATTCTAAAAATGATTCGCCCAAATTCTATAGGATAAAATTATTTTAATTTAAAAATCGCCAAAATTTTATACAAACTATATAAAATCCTTAGAAATTTGAATATTTTTACAAAAATATCGTCAAACATTTATAGTTGGAATATGAAGGATTAATATGATTCGCCAAGGTTTCTACATTTAAAAATAAATTTCCATCCTTAAAATCATCCATGCCATTCGTGCTTGTGGAAGAAATTCTGTTGGGCACCACTGTGCAGAGAGAAATGGCCTTGGGAGAGGAAGCTTTCTACAAAGAACAAGTCTTCAATGTCGTATGTGTGCAAAGAATGAGATGTGACCCACTGTGAGATTGTTGTTGTGGATAGAAATGGCATGAGCACAATGTTCTTGATGTCGTAGCAACAAAGGATGGCTTGAGTTTTTGAATGCATTTTTCTCGCTTCCCAGTTTTGGTGTTTTTCAAGCAGTCTGTGTACATGTCGAAGTAGGAGTCTAGCCAAATATCGATATAGGAGGGCATCAATGCACTGTGATATTGTAATTGTTGTGTCAAACTCTAGCAGGGTGGTTGTTGGTTCCAAAGTAAGCATTGTGACACATTTCTAGTGAGTAAAGGTGAATTGCAAGTTACTCGTGTATCAATCTACACTTTGCAAATGGAAGTTAATAAATATATTGAGTTTGACACAACAATTGCAATATCACAGTCCATCGATGCCTCCTCTACCAATATCTGGTCAAACTCTTAATTTAATAAGAGTATTGAGCCTAGCTAACTTAATATAGTTTTATTGTTAGAATTAGCTACTCTAACAAGAAACATTAAACGTAGAATGGAGATGAATGGTGTATATTGGGCATATAATTGGTAACATTTGTGTAAATGTAAAACATTTTTAAATGCTTATTGTACTTTAAATAATGATGCATATGCGAAGCAAGGGTGCATGATCAATTGTACTCAACATCCTAGAGTTTTTATCCAAGTTGTAAACTTAGCCATAGTAGCCAAGTTGATTTCTCCAGGTTGTTGTAAGCCCTATTTCTATTGTTCATACATACGTGTTGTGCTCATTCATCTTATGCATAGAGAGAATGTGAATCAAGTTGTTGAATAGACCATTGTGAGAGGTACGAGGGTGACAAATGTCCCCGTAGCCTAAAGCTTGATGAAGGTTGAAGTAGCGAGAGTCTTCAATTCAAGGGAGGATGTGAGATGGAAGAATCTCAAAGCGTGTGGGACCAAAATATGATTAAGGGAGAATTTAATATATTGGTGAACCAAGTAGATGAAAAGCATTTCTACAAAACTGGCGAGTATAATGATTGGTACCCATGTATCACGGTAGATTAATTATTTTTTCATATGGACATCAATAATCTAATTTATGCAGGTATGGGAGAAAGACAGAAAAGTTCATGGATAAATCCCAGAGTGAGAACGCCGAAAAGTGAAGAATGGATGAGTAATAGCAATCATCTAACACAACCAACAAGAGAAAACAAATGGACCAAGATACAATCAACAAATATTCATCAAGGGGACATGTTCGAAAATGTAACTAATACTTGTTACTTGTGGTATGATTGTTCTCATGACAAGTGACATGATAAGATGACCCGTAAATATAAGTTAATGTCTATATGAAATTGAGCAAATGGAGATTGTTTGATAAGCTCCTAATTTGGTGTGTAGTTGAAATATTATCTCAACCTCTCTTTATTATATTTAGAATAAGATAGATTTCATAACATTGTAAACATTATATAATAGAATCACAATCTAATCTATTATATTGTATTACTCTTCAATAATGCAATAACTTATATCCCTCATGCACACTATTAACTCTAGTTCGATGCATGGAGGATTTATTTTATGCTTTTTGAGACAAAGTCTCCAAATATAACAAATTTGATTGCTCATTGAGCATATTTCGATGTTCTAAATGCTTGGTGTATATTGATAATATACAAGGGAATTTCATAAAGCTGATGAGGCTGCTTTGTATGTTGAGTGTGGCACATCGGTTAGAAATGAGTATATCCATCTACAAGATCTTTTGAGTGTAATTTTCACTTCACATGTGTCAAAGTGGAATTATTTTTAAGTCTTTTCTATGAAGTTTGTTACTTCACAGCAGTAGCGTTTGTACATCCAAATCCTATTTATTTTGTGAGATAGATTCAACTAGTTATGTGTTTATAATCTGCCAGAAACAGTGGAAGATCAGGTCTATGATTTATTTTCTTCACAATCTATTTTCGATTTAGAGAGTTTCATAAGCGGGTAGGCAAGACATTGCTAACGAAACGAATTTTGTCTCGTGAGAGCTTCATAATCGCGTAGCCATTGTTATAATGATATGAGTAGATATCATTGGAATGGAGAGTACCGGGTAGAAATTGATCGATGTTTTCGTTTCAATATTATGAAGATCTATGAATTTTTCATTGGGAGGCCGATTGCTTTTTTTTTTTTTTGTAGAATGTGAATCTCTATATGGTTTTAAACTTTTATATTATAGATATGTTGACCATCGTGTAAAATAATGTATTATGAATCACTTCACTTTAGTGTAGGGCATCTTTATTATAAATCAAGTTGAGAAGAGTATACTATGAATATAAAACTACTCCAATGGCCACGATATATGCCTATCCTACTTGATTTTAAGAATAAAATAAAAAACTACTCCAATGGCCACGATATATGCCTATCCCACTTGATTTTATATTATAGGTATGCTTAATTATTAGTGTAAAATAATGTATTATGAATCATGTTAGTGTAGATTTTGTCTAGCTACATGTATTAACCACTTTTTAAATTAATGATATTAATCTACTTATTTCAGTTGTTTTTAATATTAGTGAAATGTATATTATGAACATTAATTAAAATAAATAAATAATAATCTAATTTTAAGGTAACAACCAAGTTAAACACTAAATTGTTGTATGAGACTTTTTTGTTTGTGGGACAAGGGATCCCTCCATGGAGCGATTTGACTTTCAATAAGTATAGATACCCAACACCGCTCTCCACACTTACAATGTCCATGATATATAAGCCTATAGAATTAAAATAAAACACTTACAATGTCGATGATATATAAGCCTATAGAATTAAAATAAAACACTTACAATGTCTGAGATATAAACCTATATGTTTTTCACCAGCTCACTTGGTTAAAGGTGTTTTTTGTCCCGGGTTTATACAATTTGAGTGGGCCTAATGATTAAGAACATGTGGTTCCTCCTAAGAGGTCACAGATTCAAATCCAAAGGGAGTAGGGTATGTAGGGTGGCAAGAAAGATTTTGGTGGGTAAAGGTTTTTTAGAGACACAAAAGAGAATGCTAATGGATGGTGGCTTAGTCCATGGGAATTTGGAAAATCATGACATCGTGGTTTGTAGAGCACAAGAAACAAAGGGAAAAGAAAAGGGAACACATTATTTGACAAAAATCACCAATGTTCAAACCAAATTTTGAACTAATTTTGCTTGTGCTCGAGCCTTACCTTATAGATTTTGGCCTTGACAACCTCCAGGAAGATCCAACTCCTACTCCTTCAAGCACCTACCCCAATGGCTATTGAGACCACACCCAATAGCCAAGGCGACATCCACGATCTTGATTTTGGTGTCCTCTTGATTCTAAGCTAAGGGTCTGTAAATGGAGAACATGAATCATAAGGTTCTACTTACACACAGATCTCTAGATTTAAAGCCTATGGTGGTTTGAAGCTTAGTATGGTATGACAACGTGGAGTGGAACAACAACTTGATGGGATACATAGGTGGGGAGGGGAGTTTCAATGCAAAAACATGGTTTTGGGTTCCTCCACAGGCATAGAATCAATTGGTTGAGAAATACAACGAAACAAAAAGTTGTGAGGATGGATGGGAGAAGGTGAGGGATGTCGACTAACATTTTCAATGTCAAATTGAATTATGCAATCATTGAAGTTGGAGGGTGGAAAATAAAGTTGAAGGGTGGCAAATGGAAAACACTATGTATTTCCTCTCAAATCATTAATGTTGCATAGGCAAGGATATATATTATCCTATTTATATATCAATACGTCTTAATTTATACAACATAATTTTTAATTGCTTTATTACAAAGTGCATATTATTAACTATGGAAAATAGGGAATAGAAAATGATAAATAAGGAGGAGATGGTAAGTAGGCAATGGCAAGATTGTAACAAAAACTAAGGATGGACTTGTTAAGTATGGAATGCACAAACTTAATTGTAAATTAAAAAAAATAGAGTAGCATATTAAAAGATAATATAAAAGTTTTTCTTCAATGATTAACACCCAAATTTTTATGACCCGAGATTTATAAAAAAAATAAAAGATTTTAATAACACAAATTCAAAACTGAAAATCAAGTCTACTAAAATAACAAAATCAAGTTAATTGAGCTATTCACAATTCTATTGTATAGGACACCCTCAATAACTATAGAATGAATACACCAAGATTGTTGAGGTGAGCCTCTCTTGCAAAATGGTAAAGTATTGTATTTTAATTTTTAAAAAAAGAAAAAAACTATACACAAGGTCTTGTGGTTTTGTGTGATGCCTTAATCCTTCATGGTTGGTTGTTAATGGCAAATGTTTGTAAGTACATCATGAACAACAAGGGGTTAACTAATATGGTTTTGTGTGATGCCTTAATCCTTTATGGTTGTTAATGGAAAATGTTTGTAAGTACATCATGAACAACAAGGGGTTAACTAATAGTGGTGCAGAAAACATGATTCCATGGATAATACTAACTATTAATCATAATAAGAGAACACTAACTCAGCGTGCATTCTTTTTCCATAGAGTTTATGCTCTTTTGTTTTTCCAAATTTTGAATCATTATTTAAATAACTATGTTAAAGGATAAAAAATGAACTTAAAACACAAAAAGCAATTTTTGAATCATTATTCAAATAACTATGTTAAAAGGTAAAAAATGAACTTAAAACACAAAAAGCCGGGACTAGTACATATAGAATATGGATGTTAAATGAAGGGAATGAAACTAAGGACCACTTTATATGACCTAATTGGAATTTAGATGGATGTTAAATGAAGGGAATGAAACTAAGGACCACTTTATATGACCTTAGGTGTTGATTATGTATTTTTAGACCTATCAAATTGTGTTTGGTCCATCAAAACTTGCACATGTCAATGACAAGCTCATAAAGCATGCCTTGATACAAAACATAGGAGTTTTTCTATTATTACATCAACTAATTGATACAAAACAACAACTAATACCCAATGGAAGAGTTTTTCTATTATTACATCAACTAATTGATACAAATTATTACATCAACTAATTGATACAAAACAACAACTAACACCCAATGGAGGAGTTTTTTCTATTATTACATCAACTAATTGTACTTACATTCAGATTTATGAATGCTTTCACAACATTGAACAATTTTCAAATCCAAAATGGAAATATAATCTTGGGAAGGGGTTTTGAACTAATTATTTCCTTAGTATGAGATGTTTTAGAAATTGCTATATCCTATTTCTGCAATTTGGATGGATTTGAATTGAAAATGGTGATAAAGGGTGCTTCTTTATATTTTTCAATAAAACATAAGAACCGGGCATCCACGCCGGCCATGACCAGAACAACGGCTTCTATTATCTAATTAATGCCTTGTTCTGAACAGGTTTTGCAACAGCGTGTTGCTTTGACAAAAGGTTAGGATTGATCATATTTTTTTCGAACATGGCAAAAATTTAATTTACAAAAATTAAACAAAAATATACAACATAAAAATGTAAATCGCTGCGAAGAGACATACATACCAGTTCTTTCTTTCCAATTCTACCCATTCCATATATCGACGCTTATTTAACGCACCATTTTCCAACATCTTTGCCTCTACCAGCTGAGGCATATTAGTTTTCTGTTAGAAAAAAATTGAAATAGAAAGAACCTGGTTTTGTTTTACGGATAAAAACACAAAAATATCCTTTTAAGCCATTTTACCTGGATCCCGTAAGTCCCAGTTCAAACCGCCATGGAGTGATGGGGTTAAAAAGTGGATACAAACTGTGAAAGCGTTCACAGATTGAATTTAATGGAGTAGGTTTTGCATTTGTGCACATCAAAAGAGGTTTAGGTTTAGGTTTTGCGTGCCTTTATAGAATCGAGCTTTTGCACGCTCCGTGTTAATGATTACTAGTTGTCCTACCAACCCCAGATTTTGCCAGCCAGCTTTTGGCTCACACAACCAAAATGGTCACATAAAACACGATGGAATTAGACATCGGTCGCATCAAATGAGGTGGAATTAGATATCCAAAATGTATTTATGATTTCCAAGATGTATTTGACGGTCTTAAATTAATGGCCACCTCTATCACCCTGCAGCAATTGGGACGTTGTTGCACGGTTATTGATATCACATACGGATCCGATCCATGCTGGTCAGTTATAGTCTACATTTTTTATCACCTTAAACTGTCATTTCACCCTGAAGCCATAAATTGCCCGTATTTGTCCCTCTCTATGGAATGTCGATTGTGGCGTATGGGTATTCACCCCATGAGATCCGCCAAATCCACAGGATCTGCTTGCTCCCAAGAGATCGACTAAATCTCCAAAATCCGCTTTTGTTGGCATCCAGGATCCATCTTGCAGTGACTTGAATGCCGAAATTAAGTACTAGACCTGCCAATGCAGCATAGTTCACGGATTGTATTCTAACAAGTTGTTTTTTTTTATCAGGTGCACTGCCAAATCGATGAAAATTTCTGGACATTTTGATTTCTGAAAACTTGCATAGCATTGTCTTGAATTTAGAACCTGCATCTATAATTCCAGGTAAGTCTCATTCTCTTTCACAACAACATATAAAGCAACATTCATCATAAGGCAATTCATAAATAGTTTTACCCAGATATCACCACTAAACAATCAAGAAATAATATACATCTCATACCAACGATAATATACCTTTGAGCTATTACCGTTAAACAATCCAGAAATAATATACGTAGAGAAGATTAATTCATCAATAAGGAAAGGAATGTATGAACCTTTGAGGTATTACTCCTAGATAATCAAGAAATAATATACGTAGAGAAAATTAATTCATCAACAAGGTAGATAAGCCACATAGTGGCTAGTACCTGCTTAGGATGAAAGTGGAAAAGAGTAATTTGAAAATGCATTGAAGAGACCAATTTGCTAAAAATAGTGTTGGGCACTTCTTTCCACTAAGATGGATGGAATTTCACTAAATTCTACTTGTTTGATGAAAAAACTTAATTTGAAAATGCCCAATTTAGCAGTCGTATTTGACTCATAAATTAATTGTGCCCTAGGATTGACAACATGTCATAGAGACAAGGAGGCACTCACCTTTGGCAAGGTTGTCTGCATCAACATCACAACTTGTGGGTCAACTAGTGATGACCTTTTAATAGGGTATGCAAATTTTGAAGTGAAAAAAATCAAATGTTTAAATGAAATATGAAGCTAAAAAAATTAAATGCTTAAATTGAATTGACACATGTATAGAGAAATTGAGTATTGTTGACAAAATTTGACATGGAATAAAAAATAAACCTAGATAGGCATAATTAATACGTGTTGTGAACATTCTAGAATTGAACATGTGACTAGTATTATGAAATTAAAAATTAAAAATGCTTAGGATCAATGATAACTAATTTTTGTTTTTAAGTAAATTTTTATTTTGCCTATATTATTATAGGCATGTTGATTGCTACAATTGAAAATGTATAAGCTAGTAGAACTTATTATAGCTATTAAATTTGTTATACACTTAGTGTATAAGGTAAAACCTGAAAAGCAAAACCGTGTTGATAACCATACATGCAACTAAATAGATTTCTAAAAATTCCCCCCAAAAATAAACTCAAGTCACTTTTTTTGTTGATACTTGTAGGATGTGATCCCAACAATAAGCTCAACCCCTTATAAACACAGACTCTGACCTTCATACTACATAAACTCACTCAAAAACGTCGAAACTAATCCTAATATCAATGAAAAAACAATTGAAATCAAATTCTTGGAGAACATGAGGCACTCTCACTAAAAATTTGTTTAAACACGACAATCCTCGAAAAGTGTCAACATTACCAAAATTCACCTTAAAATCTAACTAAAGAACAAGTGTACACGCATGTTACTCGAAATTTGTTGACTTATTACTAAAAGAGTTACCCTGGCGTTTTAGATTTTGAAAGAAAGCGACACAAACACATCCATGAAGAACTAAGAATTCATGAAAACATAATAGACATAATGCATGAAAACATAATACACATAATCAAAGGCACCACACATAATGCAAACCTGGTTAATGAGTTCCAGCAGGTAAAGCAGAGGATCCTTCAAACACCTCGGTCTAAGGCTAGCACTACGTGGAAGGTCGTGATTCCCCCTCTCCTAGGTGAAAATTTTCACTAAGACATAGAGTGTTCAAACTGCATGCACCCATTCTTCAGTTGATGCAGTTACTGTGACAAAAAAAATGTCAGAGCTTGCTACTGCAATAACTCGTCCTACAAATTACTTTTTGTGAGAAGATGATCGACCTTTACCCCATTTGTCACCGTTGTGAACCGACCTAGAGGATGAAAACCACCTTCCCATCCACGGTAGGCACGCTAGTCGGTTTCCCATTTCCTTTAGAGGCATCGCAGGTTGGAGTTATGATCGTTGTATGAAACTTTAATTAGTTTTCTTCTCAGCCTCTTGCTCACAGCCAAGGAACTCAACTGGAAAGGCTTTAGTGTTCAAATCCTAGAGAAAATTTAATCAGGAGATGCAGTGTATGAATCCCTTTCTCTTATGTTCCCTTATGTTCCATGGTAGAGAATAAACACAACCTGGAAATTGAAAAGGAATCTGGATAGGAATCAGATTTCTTTGTTAGCACAATCTACCAACAAGCAGTCTTACCGACGTTGGGGTCAATACAATAGCCATCTTGATGGACTATGCAAACTATTGATCTGCCTAGAAGGAAGGGTTGAACATTCGAAAGAGACACAACAAAACATTTGGCAACAGAGGGAAGAATACATGATTTTGTGATGCTTCAAGGAACTGGTGTCAATGTGTAACTTTCACGGTATTAAATATATGTCAGGTATTTAATATACATGAGTATATTTTACATATTTAAATGATTTAAAATACTGAGAAATACCAAAAGTAAATTCAAACACACTAGGGGAAATTATGTCCCATCACATTGTCTTAGGGAAAAATCGATTTAGAAAGTTCAAAAAATTTGAAAATAAATTTTGTTTTGAAAAAAATTAAGTTAATTATATATTTAATTAAAATTTTGGAAATATTGTATCACTGTTCCGCAAACCGATTTCTATACTAAGGCAAGTATTAATAAGAGCATGATTTTTTCACAAATTCTCATTGTATGTCTATTTAATCAAATTCTAAACTTTAATGTGGCCAAATTCTCTTTCTTTTTTTTATTACACTGAAGGTGTTTTTAAGGGGAGGTTAGTCTCGAGGCTTCGTCGTGTGTCGAGAGCGTATAAGAAGTTTCCATCTGTAATAGTTTATTCATTAACAATATTGAATCATCTCTTTCCACGTGTTTTATACTTCACCGACTCCAAGCCTAAGATTCAAGGTGCTTCTTCATCCCAGTTTTCCCCAATTCTTATTCATTTATGTCGGCTCTGCGCGATTGATCTGTGGCTTCCTCCATGGATTTTATGCCTCCGGCAGCACACTGTGTCTAGATATGGAGGAGAGACGAAGGCAGTAGACGAAGCTGGGGGCTGAGCTGGGGGAGACCAAGATCTACCTTCACCACGCTTGAGAAGCGAAGGATAGGATGTGCACTTAGTTTGGAGAGTTGGAGGCAGAATCAGTGGAACAAGCACATGCTTACTATCAGGCGATCATTTCTCTTACACAATGCTTGACACACATGAAACACCTTCTTTATGTTGCCAATGAGGGGATCTAACGCAATCACTAAGTGTGTATGTGTTACAAATTTTTATAAGTCGGTAATTCAGTCTTTTCTCTAAACAAAACGATGGACTTGCAACCATAATCGCTCGATGGGTTGTTAAGGACATTCGGTGTCAAATAAAAAATAAAAACAAAAATGTTGTAACTTTATTTTTGCGTCACATATTTTTGACTGATAAGTGGGTGAGATCTCATTCGGAGTTTTGAGTTTGAAGGACGTCATCTGTATTTTGTAATTTATTACATACTTAGTAAATTACTCTTGGTTCTCTTTATTCAGTACGAGGTTTTTTTTTTGTACCCTTGTAGTGTGGTTGGCGTGCGTGGTGATTTCAAGTTTAGAGTTTTTGTAGTTGTTATTAGACAAATAAAATGGATATGAGGAATAAACTTTTTTATAATATATTCTTTTTCATCATTTTCTAAAAGAACCTCTAGAACTTGGTTGAAACCCTTATAAAACACAAGACAATGTTGTAGAGATGTGTTGAGCAACATCTAATCACTTGAACTTTGAATGGAGTCTAATGAAACAAGCCAAGTTTTATACAACCCCGAACCAACTATCCAAGAACACCCAAACACGTAATGATTGCATTATGTAAAATTTAAACATTAATTTCATAATCTATTATCTAATCACTTGAACTTTGAATGGAGTCTAATGAAACAAGCCAAGTTTTATACAATCCCAAACCAACTATCCAAGAACACCCAAACACGTAAGGATTGCATTATGTAAAATTTAAACATTAATTTCATAATCTATTATCTTCATCATATTTATTAACATAATTTTTATAATTTATAAATAATTTTGTGATCATAATATTTATGATTTATAAAAGATTTTGTGATTCATAACATTTATTATTTATAAATAATTTTGATACTACAGTTAAAACAAAATATTATTTTTTTTAAATAGTTTTATATTTTTACTTAATCATATAATTTAAATAAACTTTAATTTTAAAACTCGCAGTCTTAAACTTATTTCCTCCCTATAATATTAGGGAACCTAAATTTCCTTAATATGCGTAGAGAAGGTTTCGAAGTATTACCTTTTAAATGTTCTTAAATTATGGTTTAATGCAACACACTTTATTCTTTATTTAATGTTAGATTTCTATCACATGCTTTTGTCACACCAAGGTTGTGAATAACAATGATGGTTGTGTGTTTTCTTAGCCGTGCCCTTGTCACACTAATGTTGTGAATAGCAATGAAACGTGTGTGTTTTCTTAGCCATGCCTTTTACTCTTTGTTTACTATATATGTGTTTGCTTTTGAGTTTTTTTTTTCTTCTGGTTCTGTTTTTCATTCTGTGTTTTCTTGTTATTTTCTTTTTCGCTCTCTTCTTTCTTTTGTTAAGTTTGTTTATTGGTTTATATTTAGATTTATTTTTTTTATGGTTTTTTATGAAACTTTTTTAAATTTCATTTTACTTCTTTGCTTTCCTATGATGTCGTGTATTTCATGTTTTTATATTTAGAAAAATCTGCACGGATTTTGTATGGAATTTTATCATGAAAGATTAGAGTTTCTATATGTTTGATTTCATAGAATATTTGTGATTTTGTTGTGGTAGTTGAATGAAGATGAATAATGAGGATGTAGTTTGAACTATTTTGGATGTAGTTTGAACTCTTTTGGAGGAGATGAAGTAAAAAAATCACTGTTAAAGGTTCTATTTAGTTTATAAGAAGGATAGATAAAGAAAAACTAAAAAAACACCTTGTAATATACTTTTTAAGTTTATGTTATTATATCCCTAATACCAAATTTTATTAAATATATATTTCTAATTTCTAAGAGCTATGAGGATAGCTTTGATGGACATTATAATGGATAAATTTGTGAGTAATATTTCCCACTCAGTCATTGTTTTGATCAATGTATTAGTTATTATTATATTTAATTCATAAGAAGAATATAAATGCTTAGAAAAAAAATATATCTTTTAATTTTATTTACATATTTATTATGTATATCATAAGAGTTTTAGATTATATCACATTTTTTCAAAACCCTAGATTCTTGAAACGAATCATTTGTGGTTTTTGAGGTATGTTAACTTAAGAAACTATAGAAAATGTATGTGAAGCTAGTATGTAAATCAGGAAGCGGGGTTGCAATTTATTCAGAAATTTATGTAAGGTAAATTCAAATGCTTTAGTGGTGGCACGAAGGGTTATAGAAGGAAATCAATTCGTTCTCATTATCAATTTTTTCCTTTTGTCGTTGTATGTCCAAATCTTTTGATTCACCCAATTTCACAAAAAGGTTGTAAATGATTCATTATATGCATTATATGTACCTACAATTGAGAATGTCGCTAGTCCAAAACTTTGTTAGTTGACTATCTGTGGTTACATCGTTTTAAATCCTCCCAAAAACAAAATCTTCTTGTTTTTAAACAAAGTAACCACACCAATTCACTTTGATGTTTCCTTTTCCCTGCTTTAGGGGTATGCTAGTTTTATACAGAAGTGGTGTATGAACTTAACTCATTGTTGGGCATTGGTGAAGGATAAATGATGTCGCAGGTACTAATAAGAGCATGATTTATCCAGAAATTATCAGGGTATGTATATTTAATCAAATTTTGAACTTTAATTTGTCCAAATTCTCTTTGTTTCTTTTATTTTATACAGAAGTGGTCTATGAACTTAACTCATTATTGGGCATTGGTGAAGGATAAATGATGTTTGATTTTGCTGATTATATATGGCATATTTCAGAGTTTGTTATGTTAAGTTTGCTTGCACTACTAATGGTCCCTAAGATGAATTCCTATACATCATTGATGAAGCAATAAGTTGTTGATCTATTGCTCAAAATGGAGATTGAAAAAGTATCGTTAGCCTAAATTTGTTAGCTATGTTATCATTGATAGTAGACTGAAATTCATCAGAGCAGAGTTTGGACTGAAATTTATCTGTAACCCATCTTTGTTAAATGGTCAAGTGATGAGTGGATGATTGTATGTAGAACTGGGAGAATGAGATGTTAGATGTGACTTTGGAAAAAGTGCAGTTCTCAAGCTGCTTAGGATTTTTGATCGAATTTTTTTAGGGTTCCAGTCTTTTTAGAAAAGGGCAAAATTAGTGAGGGCATTCTTTCACTAACCAAACAATACCCTAATTTTGGATATGGTAAAACTATGCTCTGCCAAATTCTTTTGTACCAAGAAAAGCAAAAGTCCATTTACTACAAAATTAACCAACACAGACATCGCAGTGTATACAATTTCATAGTTATAAAGGAGATGAAGTATAGGTAACTTCCTATAAGCATAAAATATAAAAAAGACAATATGTGCATTAAATCAAACAAATTTAGTTTAACGCATAACAACCCGTTTGGGCAATCGCTAATTGGAAATTGGCTCTTTCTGAAGAGTGTGGTTAGTCTGAATCGTAGTATTTTTGAGAATTCATGTCTTGTTAGGGTATGCCACTACACTCTTCTCATTAGGCATTGAGTGCCATAGATTTTCTTTTTCTATTTTCAAATAGATTTTTTTTCTTTGTAACCCTCTCTATTTTTTTTTTTTTTCATATTAACAGGAAAATAATTTTAAAAATTAGTTTTCATGAAATCGACCTGAAATAACTGGAAGTATGGAAATCCATGGATCGAATGTTGAAGTCTTTTAACATTTTCCAGTATTTGAGCCGTAAAAATCAAACCATTTAACATGTACATCGTCCTTGGAGGAGGAGGAGTGCTCGTAGCCTCTGTTGACTGCAATGTAGGAGTGACTCCAGCCGACACTTGACCTGACATCGAGGATCAAATTTGAATCACAGGGTGTCCAATTTTTCTATTTGATATATTTAAATAATTTTAAATACTAACAAATACCAAAAGTAAATTCAAACATACCATGGAAATTATGTCTCATCACATTGCCTTAGGCATCGAAAAAATCGTTTTAGAAATTTCAAAAAATTTAAAAATAAATTTTATTTTGAAAAAAAAACAAGTTAATTGAATATTTTAATAAAACTTTGGAAATGTTTTATCATTGATCTACAAAATGGGCGCATTAATAGCAATTTGAGTGTAGCTAAACATCGTGATGATTGCTATACTACCCGTGGGCATGTACTAATAAGGAAAGGAATGTACTTTCTCTTAGTTATGCACTGTTGGCATTGTATTAGTTAGATTAATGGGAGTATATCAAAGGTAGGAAAAGCTTAGGCGGATAACGTTTGTCAATTCTTTCCTTGCCGTAATATTACACTTGGTATTTATCATCATAAATAATATTTCACTTTGCATTGATTGCCGTAATGGTAGTCTCCCGGGGTCGTTGGGGACAATATTTTGATTGAATAATTGGACATTATGCATTCCATTCGTGTAATTTTACTGATGTTGTTGTTCGTGCACAAAGTGGATAGTAATTTTGTTCATGAATGAGCACTGTACTTCAAACCCTAAAGAGGCTTAGATGTCTACGTTCTGTCAAAATTTTGGTTTTACTACTCTATTTTAGTATAATACAGAGTGGGAATACCAACAAACATGGAGTTACAGAGTGGGAATACCAACAAACATGGAGTTTAGTGAAGATATAAACAATTTTGTATGAAGTGGATAAAAACACATTTTTGTGATTTAAAATTTTTGTATGAAGTGGATGAAAATACATTTTTGTGTTTTAAAAATAGGGGTTGACTAAGTTTTGGTCATTTTCGTATGAATTTGTATGAAATTACAATTTTATGTTGTTTAAATTGCATTTATGAATGCTTAAATAGTTTTAGCTTGCTGAAAAAATTAATCAAATTTACTGATTCAATATTTTTCACCTGATTTCAAAAAAATATGACAAAAAAAAAACCAAAAACATAAGCTTTGAGCGTACACCAACCAAAATTTATAACGTGATAATTCTTATATATCAATAAGACATTAAGACATTGGCTATTCTAATTATTTCTTAAAATTGTCATCTAGACAGATTATTTAGAAAGTGTTAATTTGTATATAAACAATGCTACTATGTAGCATATACCTACCGAATATAATAATGAAAGTTTAAGGAGATAGGGAGAGAAGGAGTAGGCATGAAATGACTAGATGGCATAAATATTTATTACAATAACATTGGGGGAAGTGAAGGCAGCAACAAGACTTCAAAGTTTTTGGCCAATAAGATATCAGATAAATGAGATTTAAAATTTAAAATTAATCATTATTTTTTAAAACTTTAGATAAAGGGGTGTATATTTTATGGTCAACCATAAAATACGAATGTTTAATCATGCCGCATGGTGGAAGCATATATGACATGTTAAGCCTGAAACCATTCTCGCTTTTAGCAGAAAAAATCGAGCTCGTAAAATATAGTCAAACTTCAATATTTCAATTTCAAGTGGTATACAGTGGATATAATAAGACAATAAAGCCATTTCGATCATTTATTTATTACAGTTGCAACAACATTATAAATTTGCATGAAGGCAATTTAAAGGAATGCGTAAGATATTTTGCTCATATTTTTCTCATGGCATGAAGGGAGGATCAAGATGGATTTGAGATGAAAAATGCAAGCGCGCCAACAAGAGGAGCGTTGATGTACGTCGTAGGCTCTGATTCTCGAAACTTTGCTCAATCATATGGAAACTGATCGTATTGATTTGGTCCTCCAACGAGTGCTTTGATCAGAAGATTAGGATTAGGATTGGAGTCGTTGTTGTAGAAATAATAAGACCCACCTTCACATGCAATGAAGTCAGGATGAACAACAATGGAAGGCAGAGACGAGGCTCTATGATGAATCCGTTGGGGAAAGCGAGAGCCATATCCCACCATGTATGACAGATTCAGAGGGTTCTCTCCTAATATATAATCAATCTGCATTGGATGCACCCACGTCATATAAAGTCATTAAACCCTTTTCAGAAATGCTCTCCTGGATCTGCAACTTGACTATCATTTCTTGATTTCTAATCATCATTTCGAAGCAAAAACCATTGTTGTACCTACTTGTCATTTTGCGAAGGCCCGAAGTCTGGCCGGAGTTTCCTCAACGTTTGCACATTGTGCAACTTTAGACACATTGCTCGAGCACTTGGCATACGCTAAAGCCAAAAATGACATTGATGTTGTGCTCTGCATATTACTTGCATTAGATTTGTATATGAGTCCACCTACAAAATGACACATACTTCAATCAATCAACTTCAATTTCCACATAATGAAAGTAATTCCCTACTCGGTCCTCCAACCAACCAACAACCTACAACCCAAAAGAAATATAGAAAAATGGGTCGATGGGAATTAATAACCTGGTGTGTACTGAACATGTGAATCAGATGTTTCAGGTAAGAGGCTGCAAACAAAACTGTCAGCACGTTCCTGTTATGATTCTAAGAACGATATATTCTGCGACAAATAATCTTGAAAACACTCGCATACAAGTAAGTATAGATAGCTTTGTAAATTCAATTACAGTTGATATAAGCACTGTCGACTAGTAATAACCTTGGAGAGAAGCACATTAATTCCAACATGCTTATTTTCCCAACTGAATTCATTAATGTCGTCATTAGATCCAGGTGTCTTTCCATTGGCTTGAATGTACTGAAGATAAAAGGAGTCATTGGTCGATGCTTTGTGCAACCACCCACATCAATTCATCCTGGAATCCACATTATAAACTGTAAATTTATGTATGGTTTTTTACGAAACTTTTTAAGCTGGGAAATAATTGGACGTATAGAAAACTAACTTGGTATCCACTATAGCCGCAGTAAAATGGACAAACTGTTGACTTGAGGTTGTCATTATAAGGTCCCCTGTATTTTTCTATAAAATCGAAGAGCTACGGAGTACAGACAAACATAATGCATTAGCAAGTGTTGTAGAAATCATATCATGCATTTATACAAAGAGGAATCAAAGTACATTGAATTAAATCTGTAGAAATCATATCATGCATTTATACAAAGAGAAATCAAAGTACATTGAATTAAATCTTCAATTGTGTTATAGTTGTAAACGGGGCGCATATTTTGCCTCACCTGAGTTGCAGTGTGAAACAGAGGTTGGGAATAAGCCAAGTTAGATGTTTGAAATATGATAGACCACCCCACACGGACCTTCACAAGGTTTCCTCGGCAATCGACTTCTATCTTCTCCACCCTAGCTATGTACGGTGGCTTCTGGGCATCCTCGGGAGTCGGCACACATCACAGTCCCCAACTAAAGAAGCTATCTTTCAAGCTATGTATGGTGGCTTCAAGCTATGACAGGACTGCCAAATGACAGCACGAGGATACTGACAAGGGTTCTGATCTGTAGTGCATCGACTGCAGTGACATGTATTAGACGTTACTTACAAGTAATGAGATGAGACTCTGCATTTATGAATCGTCGTCAGCTCAGCAATAAGAGGTGCGTTTGAATAGCCAATAAGATTTTGCCAAAAAATATTTTAAATAATTGAAATAAATAAACAAATCAATTGCTAAAGTGTAACATTAGAAAATCATATAAATTTTTGGTCAATAGGTGGATTAATATGTAGTCAATGGTGAACTCATCGCTATATACCAGCCTATCAATAGGTATAATAAAATATGTGAGCTATAGTAATTATTCTTAAAAATCGTATCCATATCCATTTCAAATGGTGTTTCAATTTTTTTGTCACATAAAGTTTTGATAAATCTTTATCTATTGAGTCAATTTTTAATCATCCAATTACCTTAAATGTTACTAACATGCTTATATTTCACATAATGTTTAAATGTTTATAGTTTAATTTTTCCTTTCGAATACATTTAAATAAAGCTTTTAATATTTTGTTATTAAGAATGGAATCGTTTTAGTGTTTACTCTCTACATGTTATTTAAACATATGCTTAGATTTCAAATGATGTTAAGAAGTTTATACATATGTTGCTAAATTTTTAATCTTCCACTTACCCTTAAGTGTTATTAAACATGTTTATATTTAGCATAATGTTTGACGTTTATAATTTGATTTTTCTTTTCGAACAACTTTTAACAAAAAAAAATTGATTATTTTCTTTTGAGAATGTGATGTTTACATTTTTTTACTATTTTCTTTTAATCTTTTGTTTACTCTTTAAATGTTTTTAAACATCATGCTTGTATTTCAAATGGTGTTTCTATGTTTGCAATTTAATTTTTCTTTACAACAAAATTTTAGTTATATTGTTTTTAAGAATGTGACGATTAAGGTTGAAATTTGAAACCCAATCAACCACTAAAATTAATCTAAACCAATTTATCAAAAGTATTTCACATTTTAATGTAGTTTTTGACAGGATGTGAGTAGCTGTGATTTTATTTGACTGATAAATTGTTTCAAGCAATTTACCCATCAAATTCCATCCCTAATAAATATTGCCTAATCATCAGTTTAGGTTTTAAATGTTATTCAAATACATTATCATAAAAGATAGATCCATTCATATATTTGTTTTTCTATGTAAATGTACTCCTTAAATGTTATTCAAATACATTCTTATAAAAGATAGATCCATTCATATATTTGTTTTTCTATGTAAATGAGAATTTACATAGAATGGTCGAATGAGGTTGTTTATTGAAACTATGCAAGGTTAATTTTCACAGTGCCACGATTTTTTGGTTTAAATGAATGTCAATCTTATGGTTCATATGTACATTCACTACTTTTGAATTCAAATTTTTTTATTAAAATTACATTAGGGTGCGTGCAAGCTAATGATAGTCTCTTGTGATGAGTTAGTGGCAATGCAAACCTGGAAAAACAACCATCATTTAACTTGGAGGGATTATTCAAGGTAATTTTACAATGAATCTGAATATGGTGTAAGAAGATGAAACATAGGAAATTGAATTATCTTTCCAAATATACAAAATTTATTCATAAACATTGTGAATAACTATGTTAAATTTGATTTTTTTCTAACAATGGTACCTTAATTTTCCAACAAAATATAAGAAATATGTTTTCGTTCGTGTAGGTGTTGATTCTTGTGGCGTGTATTTTTTGGAAAATTTAAATATTAATTATATATATATTTTAAATTATCAAAGTCAACATATGCTTGAAATTACAACGTCTTTTGTTTGTGTAGGCTAAAAAGGTCTTAACATGATCAAAACAAATTTATTTATTTTTGAGATTATAGATATCGATCTCCTCTAGTGTTGCATATAACTAATTTGAGAAAGGGTTAAGCCAAGAAAAAAATATAGAAAAAATAAGAGAGGTATGTATTCTAAGATTTTGATATATGTGAAGACAAAAATATATTAAAAATGGTGAACAATATTAATTTTTTTTTTAAATTATATATTTGAAATCTACGTAGCCGACTTGATCTATGTCTATAGTTTCGTCAACAACTGAATTATTTATCCTATAGAAAAATAATGTCAAAGACAGAGATATAGAGGGGTATTCACAAAAATGGAGGTTTTTATCAATTTGCCGACCGAACTACTAGGTTTGTCATCTTGAACCTAAATCTGAATCAACCAAGTCAACATACACCTTGTCAATCCCGCCCAAAAGATTTGAATTCAAAAGAGCGTGCATGCACTGTAGAAGCATGCATGCGCTCTAGGAATGCGCACGTGCTCCTAGAAATCATTTCATTATCTATCTTTGTCCTCCCTCTCCTACATCTACCCCCCCTCTTTATCTCTCTCTCATTGTCCCTCTCTACCCCCATTGTCTGTCTCCTTCTCTCTCCCTCACACTCCTATACATGGTAAGACCTAGACATGGCAAGACTTAGACATCATAAGACATGGAAAGACCTAGATCTATACCTTACCTTGACATCTCTCTCTCTCTCTCTCTCTCTCTCTCTCTCTCTCTTCCACCTCTCTTCTGCCCTTTCTCTCCCTCCTCATTGTTAGTCTCAGTCTCCCTCTCTTTGCCCCTCTTTCTCTCTATACCCCCCATCTATGTCTCCCTGTATGCTTCCCTTCCTCTCAATATCCCTCTCTCTACCCCCCTTCTATGTTTCCCTCTCTGGTTCCCTTCCTCTCATTATCCCTCTCTCTACCCCCCCTCTCTTTCTCCCTCCCCTCCCTCTCACACTCTGTCTCTACACCTTGTATTTATCTTTCTCTTTCTCTCTCCCCCCGTCCTCCCTCTCTGTTTCTACCCCTCCTCTTTGTCTTTCTCTCTCCCCATCTCACACTCTCATGCACTCTCTCTCCCTCGTCCCACTATCTCTTCTCTATCTCTCCTACATCCACCCCTCTTTTCTACATTTACCTCTCTCTCTACCCCCGTCTCTATTTTCCTTTCTCTCCATCTCACACTCTCACACACTCTTTCTACTTCATTATTATGTCTTCCTCTCTCTCCTTCCCACACACACTTTCCACTCCCCTATAAGTATTCCTCTCTCTGCCTCCCACACTCTAACAAACTCAATCTCTACATCTCCTCTTTGTCTTCCTCTCTCTCCCTCCCACACTCTTGCACACACACTTTCTATCCCCCCGCTATGTCTTCCTATGTCTCCTTCCCACACTCTCACACGCACTTTTTTATCCCCCCTCTATGTCTTCCTCTCTCTCCCTCCCACACTTTAACACACTAACTCTCCACCTCCATCATTTTTCTACCTCTCTCTACCTCCCCTCTTTGTCTACCTCTCTCTTTCTCCCACACTCTCGCACACAAACTTTATATCCCCCATTTCTCTCTTTATATCTCTCTATGTAACACCCCCCTCTTGTGTGCATTGAGCAAACTTATCCTTGAGGACACTTGCTTGCAAGAGATCCGTATTATTATACTATCGGTCATTCGATTATGATTATGAGACATTATGGATTGGCGATATGTTATTTTGTTATATTCACATAGACAAGTGATATTGACTAGGTTCTCCTGAGTGTGAAGGACTTTGTACATTGAGGATGCAGAGGCATCGATGAAACCCCTAGGACTTTGGATTGAGTTAGGGAGAGGATTGTTGGGTTTGAATGTTATTAATGTGACACATGTACATATGATTAGATGTTATGATGATTGATTATTGTTGTTGACATGATTCGTTGATGGATGCAGGCTGATGATATCTTGCCAACCAGAATCACATGTGGAGTAGAGGGGTCACGCAGGACAACCAAGAGACTTGAGGGAGAGGTGTGGACAATAGCCCTGCCACAGCCTACTAGCACTCCCAACGTGGTTCAAACTGTAGGTTAACGATTACTTAGTTCGAGAAGACCCACAATGTTGTGAGGGCATACTGCGACAGTCGCTCACGATGATTCTAAGTGGCGCGCAATAAGGCAGGAGCCTTATTCCTTAGAGGCCCTTAGTCTCCCACATGATCACCTGGTGGAGTATTGACTCCAGGGGTTTTTGATGTCTACCAAAATCAGTCAAGAGGCGAGTGCCACCCTTGGAGCACGTAGTGCGTCCTGAAGGGCACGCCGTGCAAGGAAAACAGAAAGAGGTGAGTGGCACCCTTGGAGCACATAGTGCATCCTGAAGTGCACATCACGCAAGGAAAATTGAAAGAGATGAGTGGCACCCTTGGAGCACGTAATGCATCCTGAAGGGCACATCGCACAAGGAAAATAGAAAGAGGTGAGTGGCACCCTTGGAGCAACTAGTGTGTCCTGAAGAGCATGTCGTGATTTTAATTGGTAAGTGAATAAACCTAGTCGGCCCTAAAATGAATGATGTGATAAGTAAGTTTTAAAAACAATTTTTCCCGAATGAAAATGTCGCCCAACCTAGAGAAATTAAAACCTAGATCTAAGTAGAACATGTGGTCAAAAATTAATAATAATTAAACATGTAACAAGAAGAGGGTAAGAAATTCAAATTAATTTATTTAAGTCAAATTATCTTGAAGAATTAAAATTAAAAAAAAGGGGAAATGGTTGTTTTTATCTATTTTGCTAATTTAATTTTAGTTAAAAAGAAAAGAGGGTAATTGGTTGTTTTATATACACTTGCTAATTTGATTTTTAGTTAAAAAGGAAAAAGAGGGAAACTTAAAAGAAATAGGAAACTTGAAGAAAAAGGGGAAACCTAAAAAGGGGGAAAGGTAAAGAAAAAGTTGAATGTCTAACTTAGTAAGGAATCTTGCCATTGGAACTTTCTAATTATGAACTCAACTAGGAATTAAGTAAGGTGTAAGTCATTTAAGAAGTGTAAGGGAATTTTGGGACACCTAGGAGCGTTTTTAGGAATGCTTTTAGGTGGGTGAGGGAAATAGGAATAATTAATAAATTAATAAAATTATTTTTCTAGTGCAACTAGGGGATCAGAAGACATGTGTACGGGGGAGGTTTTTCCTAATTAAAATTTATGAAAAAGGAATTTAATGAAAATTTGGGAAACTGATTACTTAAAAACTCTATAAAAATGATGGAGGAGGAGGAGTATGATCTCATCTTTATGCGTAGCATTACGCTGCTGAATTTTTCCTTGACTGAACTTTCTCTTATGGGAGTTGGGAAACCCAGCTCAGGTAACGAGTGGTAGCTCGACCTTGCAAGGTGAGCTGGGTGCTAGTAGTTCTCTGGTATTGTGTGCGTGGCCCCTTTGCGACTTGGGGGGCTCAGGGGGAAGACGAGTACCGCTAGAGTTGGCTGGGAGGTACCGATGAGGTCACATCAGTCGACAAGCGGGAGCTGGATGGAGCGCGCGTAGGACATAAACTACAGAGCATTCATGTTTTCCCAAGGTACGCCTGTTTAAGTTGTTACTTGCAATGAAATTTAATTTACACATGTTATTTCTCTTTGCTCAATTGAAGATTTCATTGCCATGAGCCTTCTTGCACCTGTTTTCCTACGATATTTGTAATCCCCTTGCTTGTTGTATTCTAAATTGATTTCCCTTGGCGAACCCAACTTCTAATTGCAATGACTTCTCTGTGTGGGTTTTATTGATTATTATGAAGAGATTGTGTTTTTATCTTCCGTCCCGTATCCCTTTAGACATTAGTCCGTGCCTGAGCAGTCGGCCATGAGCCGAATCGACGGTCGTCACTTCGGTGTTTAAAGATCTATAGATTCAAATGCCTTGATTTTCTGTGCATGGATGATGAGTGAAGGATAAATTTTTCCCAGTTATCTATCCCTTGCTTATCTCTACATTTTTCTTTTATGATTGATCTTTAATCCTCATGCCTTCTTGTGAATGATTAAATCTGTGATTTGAATGACCAATCCCAGAATGTTTAAACTGTGAGTTGAATGTTTAATCCGTGAGTGTTTAAACTCTGCGTTGAATGACTAAATGCCAGAATGTTAACCTCTGCGTTGAATGAGAATCTTTGGGTTTTTGGGTGAAATCTCTGCGTTGAATGAGAATCTTTGCACTAGATTGAAAATAATGATGAATGATAAATCCTTGAGTAATTAATCTTGAATGATTAATCTCTAAAGAATTCGTTTTTTTTTTTTTCCAATTTCGTTTTGCCATTTCGTTTTTTACTGTTGGTTGTGTATTTCTGTTGTTGGCAATTTGTTTTCAATGTGGGCAATTCGTTTTTTACTGTTGTTGTGCATTTCTACTGTAGGCAATTAATTTTTGTTGTGGGAAAATCGTTTTTACTGCTGGCAATTCGTTTTTTATTGTTGCTATGTAATTCTACTCTTGGCAATTCGTTTTTACTGTGGGCAATTCGTTTTTACTGTGGGCATTTCATTTT
>ML785345.1:583039-607385 GCA_009831015.1 Picea engelmannii
AACTCCGTCCTGACAAGAGGTTATAGTCGAGGGGAGCATCGACTACCTCTACTTCGACACACACATTCTCCCCTCCTAACTACATGGGGAAAGAATGAACGATGCAATGTGGTCGGAATGAACGACCGTCGAAAGCAGTGAGGAGAGTAGGTGATGGAGACAAAATAGGCTGGCCAATGGCCTTCCAACATGCCAATGACATAACGCATGTCGAGGCGCCCTCGTCGACCACTGTGCGAAAGATATTCTGTGTAAATGTTTTCGTGGGGTAAGCCACTACTATCTGAAATGCTACGTGGTAAGGCGGACGAGGTTTTAAGTCGGTTGTATCTAACATGATGGTACCCGGATTACAAGTCTCAGTAGAGCCCAAAGCGGTTAACAAGGCTTTCCTCTGAGCAGGGCAGCTTTGGAGGACCTCCAAAGCAGACATCGCACAAGGGGTTTGTGATAAATCTTCCACCATAGAGTAGTTCTGGGCAGCCCTTGCGTTTGGGTTATGAGAAGCTTTTTTAAATGCACCTTTTGGAATGCATGTCATTGTTTCTCTCAATGTCTTCTCAATCTGTAGAGGAAGAGATGGGAGGTCAGCTTCTTTACCCTTCTCAGAAGCGCTTGGTTTACTATAATCGTGCACTCTAGTTGATATGAAAGCATCACCCCTAACCATATATACGTTCGCGGATGAGGGGTTGTTCGGAGGCGAGTAGTTTTCTTGGTTGCCCCCTTCCGTACTTGCAGAGGCTTGAGTTAGATTTTGCCCATGCTGAAATGGGTTTGTCAACACCGCCTGTTGTTGCTGTGTGACAAATTTTTGGGCCTCTGCAAGCCGAGAACATAGATGGGTCGGGTGGTCTTCCGCGCATAATTTGCATGGATACCTCGCCTTCTATTTTTCAGTGTTGTCCTTGCCAGCATTATCGTTGGGTTTTTTATCCCCCTTACCCTTCTTTCATTGTTTTTTCTTCCCTTCAGGCTGTTGGGTGGCCTTTGGGTTAGTGGACTGCACTATGTGTACTTCCAACGTTTGGGTAGGGGGAGAAGCCAAAGCAGTAGTTTGGTTGGCCACTGTGTGTTGTATGGATAACTGCTGCAACTACTTTGTCAATTGCTCAACGGGCTTAGTTTGTGCTGAACCAACGATACCATCGGCATTAGGTCCAGATTTCTGTCTAGTTTTATCCAGTATTGAAAGTGGCGCATCTGGCAAGATGTTGTATAATAAACCAGACTGAGAATAGATGAGCTCAAACTGTTGAGCCCTCATGGTGGCATCTTCTTCAGAGAAAACTCTGGATGTCGAGACGTCTTTGGATAACTGTGGGACCAAATACTTAAGGAACCACTCAAGTAGGAATGCTGGTGGGACTGGTACTTTGATTAAACTCTTTCGGTGTCTCCATTCTCGGATGTGATCAGAGATATGGTCCGCTGTTGTCTGTTCGAAATTAGCAAGCAGCTTTGTGCCAACGTCATATCTCACAGGTAACTGGAAATGATTAAGGAAAGCCATCGCCAATTCGCCAAAAGAAGAGTATCTTGAGCGATCGAGCTCAATACACCATTTCATGGCACTCCCAATGAGAGTACATTGAAACAATCACAACTGTATGGAGTCATCTTTCAATGAGTTAGATGAGGACCAAATATGGAAGGTAGTCACATAATCTCCTAGATCTTCATTAGGCTTGGCTTCGAACTTTGGAATGTCTGAAGGCAACTTTGTCGGAATAGGAGGCCAATGCGGATCATGACAAATAGGGTCATTCAACAACCTTGTCAAATCTGGCAAGTGTAAAGTTGCCAGGAAAGGTAGTTTGGGTTGCTGCTGATAACCTGGGAAAAAGGGTCCTGGAGTTTTACTGACACCAGGTTGCCAGGAAAAGTTTGGCTGCTGGCCCGGATTCTGGTAAAAACCATGGCCTTGGCCAGCGTAAGGATTTTGCATATGTGGAGACATCATCGGTTGATTTCCCAAATAGGACATAGATTGTTGGGCATGCATTATGTTCTAAGGACTTTGGGAAGGATTACCGCATGCCGGTCCCATAGGGATAGGCATAGTAGTTTGTCCAGGGTTCCATTGATTGTGGAAAGAATTACCCCAGATCGGCATTCCGGAGGAGGGAACGGATCCTTGCTCTGAATTCCAAGGTCCTGCTAAGTTTTCCCCCTGTGCAGGAATAGTACCCTGCCCAGGAGTAGATTGTCCAAAAATGTGGTTGCCCCTAGTCGGGAAAGCGACTGACGAGAAGGTGTTGTTGCCAAATGTTTTGTTCCAAGAAAACGGTGTCGAACCTACCAGCATACTATGCGAAGGTGGTCCTTAACTCCCCGCTCCAAATAAACTATTGTGTGTAGGTTTCCCGGCGGATTGCTGATGCGAACCACCGAGTGAAGGGGACGAAGGAAGGATATGACCTACTGTGTAAGGAAAAGTGTTAAAATGGATAGGAGTGCCCCCCATGTGACCTTGCAGAGGAGCGCTAGAGCTCCCTGCCCCCAGACCCAAAGTCTGTAAAGTGGAGTAGGACAGTACAGGACTTGTACCCGAACTAGGCATACCGTATGAGAACGGAGGGCCTGTCGCACTAGGTGTGAAAGGGGTTGTGGCCGCTGCCAAAGACAGGTTCGGACCACTGTGCGAAGTAGTTGCGGTCGAGACTATGGTGGCTCGGACCGACGATGGTAGGTTAGGAGATGACTCTCCTGTGGTGACAACCGTGGTGGGAACTGAAGAATTCCCAAAAGAAGTAACAACATTTGTTTCCATTGCTGTTTGCGACACTGTCTGGCGCTCATGAAATTGAATTGGTACAATAAAAGGTGCTAAGAGATCAGTGGTTGGGGTTTCAATCGAGCCAAGAGAGGTTGCTTCAAGGTCCAAAATGGTCGATTCCTCCAGGGGTTGTTCGGGCACAATGGTTTGTAACCCGGTCGCTTCAAAAGACCCTTGTTGGTCTAGCTTCCGCCTTAATGGTGGCGGGGGTGGCTTAAGTGTAATCGGTGGTAGGCCAAGAAGCCTTCGTGACCGGCAGAGCTCGGGATCCTCCATTGTGTGAGAAGATCCAAGACACTCTAAGGTAGTCTAAATTCTCAAAAGTAACACACACTAAGAAAAAAGTCCCTAGAAGATAAGACAAGCAAACACTAAATTAATTGGAAGAACAGTTACAATAGCCAACACTAGAGCAACTTACCGGTGGAAGTGAAACTCGAACACGGAATCACCCTCCAGGTATACTCTGCAAACCATGGCTCGATGTCTGTCCTAGGTACCGCGGTATACCCCCGCAGTCCCTTGTGTATGTCCTTAACAAAAATTGGCAACTAGGTTGCCAACACGCGAACAGTCACCAGACGGGTACAGTTGAAAGTCGGGTAGACCATAATGAGTAGGGTATTGAGCCCGAAACCTGTCAAGGGTATCGAGAGCAAATGGTCCAGAAGACAACTGAGGACCTCGAATAGATTCGATACCCACGAAGCCTCGTGGAAAATGCAAATGACGAAATCTCAAAACAAGCCCTCTATATGTGTTCTCCACTACGATTGGTCCGGATTTGGAGGGGTTATCTCCGCTACCTTTCTGCACGCGACCTCATGTTTATCCCCTGTGTTAGAGGGGGGTCCCAGATAACTTCCATGAAACTGGACTTAGACACTCCCTATCTCAGACTCCAATGTTTGATTTTAAATGGCCTTGAAGAGTTTCCTCTCCAACCTAATCGAAGGCCCTAGTCCTGAACTAGTTTGTGAACCCTACAAACATAAAAGTCTAGTAGATTTTAAATTTAGTGTTACTTTTATGGCTTTGTCTTATGTCAAGGGGTATGAGGGTGAAACTGATGATGTGTAAAATATGAAAGCAAAAAATGAATAAAAAAGCTGGAAACAAAACTTTTACTGAATGCAAAATTTCAACAACTTTTCAAAAGAAAGATTTTTTAACTTTTCTAAGATTTTGGACAACAAACTCAAAGGAATTTCATTCGACTATGAGCTACTTATGATCTAAGTGAACTGCAAAAACTTATGAAATAAAAGACTTTTCCCTAGCTAATGATGCAGAAACACACTCTTCAACCAAAGAATAAAATGAAAAGAGATTTTTTTTTATTTAAGTGCTAGTAAAGCAAGAAAGGGAAAATACCGACAAGCAAAAAACCAAGAAAAACAATTTTGGCTTAAAGCGCAAATCGCAAAGAATCAGATTAAAAAATCACACAATAGCAATTGTAAACACAATGACTCTCACACTTGTCTAAAAACAGTAAAAAAAAATAAAAATAAAAATTCTGACAATGTTTTAAATGAGAAAAAACAAGCTAAGGGTAAAAATAATCCTAAGCTACTGACTGTTCAAATAAGGATTCAAACACCTTAGAGGAATACTTCTTATCAAAGGAGAGGATGATTGCCTCACCCTTAACAAAAAGTAGCATGTACAAGCACGCGACTGTTACTCAAACAACATGTGTGCGAACGCGTGCTGAACAGAGACAGAGGGCGTGTACACGCGGGCTGACCTTGTACAGGCCGCGTGTATATCTAAACTCTAAGAAAAAATGAAAACAGACAGACCAAATCAGCAAGAGACCACTGATATTGATAACCAGGATCCCTTGAAATCTTGGATACTCTTTCTAACAGAAAAACAAATAATGCAAGGAAAAAATAATAAGGCAAAAACAATCTGAGATAGGACTGTTAGCAAACAAGATTCAGACAGAATTCCAGAAAACCCCCTGAGAATATGTGATTCTGATAGGGAAGAGGAGGACTGCCTCTGAGGTTCTCTGAACTCCTACACGCTACTGCTACCTCTACAGCTAGCGTTCACACGCGGGCTGTAAGAGGATAGGGCACGGGTACACGTGTGTAGGCCTTGTGCAGGTCGCGTGTACCTCTGTGGGTCCTGAAAATCACAGTCAAGAAAAGGTCAGGGAAAGCTGGTATGGAAAAACAGACTCCTTGCTAGCTCAGACTTTACAGAAATGAAAAGAAAAGACAAGCAAGAAAAACTAGTCTTTAAACTACCCAAAAACTAAATAAAATTCCAGGAACCCTAAAGAGTTATTCCCTAGTATGGTCGCCAATTCTGTTGTTGGGGAAAAAAACCCTATAGACTAGCAAATAGAGTTCAAACTTTGCATGCAGATATGACCGAATAGAAATTACTTTCTACCTTCATCCCTAGATTTAACTCCCCTTTTCTTAGTAAATGCATGGAAATATCAACCTACCTCATTACCGGTGTTTGATGTCGATCCTCCATTGTGCTTGATTACTTGTTCGCAATACTCCTTCCAAAGCTGACCTGCATTCAAGACGAGCAACAACTATGCATGCATACTACTTATATACTCATGGGTTAGAAATCAAACATAAACTAATAAAACCATAAAAAATTCATGAATTGGGACGGGAAAAGCATTCTCTTTATTACTTAAAATGAGTCAACTTACAAAAGCTGAGACCGACCACCGCTCCTTGAACCTGATCCTGGGCTCCTCTTCTTCTATCCTTCAACTTATTTGCTTTAAATATCCTTTGGCATTAGCAAAGGCTAAAGGGTTGGGACAATGGAATACGTAAATGGGCAGAGTTTCTTTGCTATATTCTTCCTTCTTCCAAATGGTACCGCTACCCCTTCTTTTATAGGCTAGAAGGAGCTAGGTATTTGGATGAACCCTTGGTCATGCATGGCCGAGATTTTCAGTTAACTCACCCATAGCTTTTTGTTTCGTCGGTAACTTTTCTTTTTTCATGCTTTTGTTGGTACAAACGGGTTGTTTTGGGTCAGCCAGCGTGTACATGCGTGCAGTAATGGGTTAGGGCACGTGGGCCTTTACACAAGAGGATTTTCAAAGAGTTGTTCAGCAGTGTTTTTGGAAAATAAAGGATATGAGTTGGCCTGATGCCAGGTAAGCATGTGTGGTGCAATTTAGGGTTATAACACCCCCCCCCCTCTCAGTTGTCAAACAATTGGTATCAGAGCCGGTTCTTTTTATCTAAGGGTAGATCCTAGAGCTTAAACATGACTAGTCATGAAGGAACTTCAACCAATAAGGCCCCCCTGTTCAATGGAACAAACTTCGCCTTTTGGAATGTTAGGATGAGAACCTACATAATGACCCTAGGTGTAGATGTTTGGGATGTGGTAGACACTGGTTATGTAAAGCTAGATGTACTAGATTCTAAGGATGACAAGATAGAATTCAACTTCAACGCTAAGGCTATGAATGTTATTTTAAATGGGCTTGCAGAAACATAATTTGTAAAAGTTATGCACTTAGAATCTACCAAATAAATGTGGGACAAACTCATCAGTAGTTATGAAGGTAATGAGAAGGTAAAGGATGCCAAGCTTCAAACCTATAGATTACAGTTTGAACAACTACAAATGAAAGAGGATGAAACGGTTGGGAAGTACTTTCTGAGAGTTGAAGAACAAGTAAATGAAATGATAGGACTTGGTGAAAAAATTTAGGATGTCTCTTTAGTTCATAAAATTTTGAGATCTTTGCCAGATAGGTTCAACCCAAAGGTCTCTGCTATAGAAGAACTTAATGATCTAAAAGCTCTGTCTATTGACCAACTCCTAGGAAATATGACTACCTATGAAATGAGGATAGGTAAAGATAAACCCACCTCTAGAGAAGCATCATTTATAGCAGATAAGAATGAGGATTCTCAGCCTGATGAAATTGAAGCAAAATTTGTGAGAAGTCTAAAGAAAGGATCGGGCAAGTACCAAGGCAAGTTTCCCTTCAAATGTTTTAACTATGAGAAGATAGGTCACTTTGCATCTAAGTGTCCACACAAGAAACATAATCATAATTATGAAGGTGAAAAGAAGTACAAACCCAAGAGATTTGGTAAAAAGAAAAGTTTATGTGTAAACAATGATTACTCTTCAGAAGACACAGATAGTGACTCTTCCTGTGAAGATAATATTAATGACTTTATGCTTATGGCCAAAGAGGATTATGATAATAAAATCATGGGAAGTGATGTTGACGATGAAGAAGCTGTGGTTGAATTGGAAAGAGAGCTGATCAGTGCTCTAGAAGAAATTGCTAGACTTGAATTTAAGAAGAAAAAGAAAAAACAATTGTTGATACAGTTTGAGAAAGACAATAAAGGACCTGATGAAGACTTTACCCTGCTAAAAGTGGAATTAGAAGAGGCAAATAAAATAGAGGACATTCTAAAACAACAGTTATCAGAAAAGAAGGCAAGATGTGAAGCCTTGGAAGAAGAGGTAGTAAAAACCAGAAAAGAGATGGAGAATTTTAAAACATTGTATCTCCAAAATATTCCAATCATTAAAGCCACAACAGAACTTAACAACATTTTGAGAAAACAAAGATCTCCTTTGTTGAATATTGGTTTAGGTTATGTAAATGGTTCAAGCAACAATAAGCCAGAAAACAAAGAGCCAGTAAAGATGATCAAGTTCCAAGTCAACAGACAATCAAACCATGAGAGCACTCTGTCATCAAAAGCTAATAAAGACAAGATGATCCCTAATAAAAAACAAAGATATTAGAATATGGAGCAACAAATGCCAAGAAGAAGTCCATCCTTCAAGTACCCAAATATCTTCCATGGCTACTGTTTTTACTGTTCTAATTTTGGTCATAAGATTGTAAATTGTCAAATTAATTTTAGAGACATGCAAATTTGGAGGTCAATAAATAAACAATCTTTACAACATAGAACTAAGCAGCCAATAAGTAGACATCGTAGCACTAATCAATTTGACCTATTGAACATTGAGCTCGAATGTTATAACTGTCATAACTTCGACCACAAAGCCGCAAATTTCCATTTGAAGAAGTACAAGGCAGATCCAAGGATAAATCCTTTAGCTAGAAATGCCAACACATGGAAAAAGAAAGATAGTGAAAAATGTGGTCTAGTACTTTCAGCTCAAAAATAAAATACCCTTGGTATATAGACAGTGGATGTTCCAAGCACATCACTGGAGACAAGGATAAGTTTTTGTCTATAAGTAAAAGCAAAACAAGAAATGATGAACCAGGTAAAATCAAGGGTAAAGGGATGGTGAGTTTGAGTAATGGTAAAGGAAAAGCCTAGGATGTTCTGCTTGTAGACGGGCTGAAACATAATTTTCTCAGTTTAAGTCAAATGTGTGACAGAGGAATCGAAGTGGTGTTCACTTCAAAGGATTGTAAGATAAATTCTATAAACTCAGGACAAGTGATGGCTAAAGGCATAAAGACAAAAAATAATGTATATGTGCTGAAAGAAGATAAAAAAGAGTGTCATCTAAGAAAACATGATGAAAGCTGGTTATGGCATATGAGACTTGGACATATAAACTTTGACCACTTAATCAAGCTCAAAAATCTTGAGGTAGTAAAAGATCTTCCAAGAATATCAAAGCCACAAGACTCTGTGTGCAAAGCCTGCCAAGTAGGAAAGCTAACTAGGACACAATTTAAATCCAAGAGATATACTTCAATAGAGAAACCACTTAAATTAGTTCATATGGATTTATGTGGACCATCAAGTCAGGAGGCACATGGAAGGAAAACTACTTTATGTTGATCATTGATGATTACTCTAGACTTACCTGGGTTGCTTTTCTCAAAGAAAAAGCTGAAGCATTTGAGAAATTTAAAATATTTAAGGCTTTAACTGAGAATCAAATAGGGAAGAGGTTAAAGGCAGTAAGATTATGTCAAGTGATTTCAAGGAATTCTGTGATAAACATGGGATCAAGAGAGAATACACAATCTCAGGAACTCCACAAAAAAATGGAGTAGTTGAGAGGCAAAACAAAATAGTGCAGCAAATGGCCAGGGCAATGATGAATGAAAAGAACATTGGTCAAACTTACTAGGTAGAAGCAATACACACAATAGTCCATATTCTTAACAAAGCCCACCTCAAACCACATAGTGACAAGACACCTTATGAACTGTGGTATGGAAGACCTACTTCAATCAAACACTTCAAAGTCTTTGGGAGTAAGTGCTACATAAAGAATAATAATGAAAACCTTGGCAAGTATGATGACAGGGCTGATGAAGGCATCTTCTTAGGATATGCTACCAATAGTAAAGGATATAGACGCTTTAATAAAAGATTGCATAAATTAGTTGATTGCATTGATTTAAAGGTTGATGAAGGAATCCCATTAAGAGAGGTGAGCAATATTGAGTCTACTACAGAGGACACAACTGAAACTGAAGATGAACACATCCAAGAATCAGATGGAGAAGAGACACCTAGACAAGAAGAGTCAGGACAACGATTGACATCAAATTCCTCCTCCAGAATTACTCAAAAGAATCATCCTAAAAGTCAGATAATTGGTGAGAAAGAAAAAGGTGTACAAACTAGGAGAAGGATAATCAAAGACATCGAGCAATCACATATGGCCTTCATATCCATGGTGGAACCCAAGAACTTCAATGAAGCCAGTGAAGATGTAAATTGGTTAAAATCAATGAACGAGGAACTGGATCATATTGAGAAGAAAAATACTTGGGAGCTTGTTCCTAGACCAACAGATAAGAATGTAATTGGCTCCAAATGGGTGTTTAAAAATAAAATGAATGAACAGGGACAAATTGTCAGGAATAAATCTATATTCGTCTGTAAAGGGTATGCTCAAATAGAAGGACTAGATTTTGATGAAACATTTGCGCCCATAGAAATATTAGAAGCTATTAGAATGTGTCTTGCATATGCTTGTCATAAGAAATTTAAATTCTATCAAATGGATGTCAAGTCAGCTTTTCTAAATCAAGATCTAAAAGAAGAAGTCTATATGGAACAACCATAAGGTTTCCAACTGTCAGATAACCCTGACCTTGTATGCAAGATAAAGAAAGCCTTATATGGGTTGAAACAAGCTCCTCGTGCCTGGTATCATAGACTGGATATGTATCTACAAGACAAAGAGTTCAAGAGACGAACAATTGACAACAATGTATATATCAAAACAGAGGGTAATGATATCCTCATTGTGTTGGTCTATGTAGATGACATCCTCTTCGGTAGTAATAATGCTTCATTGGTACAATGGTTTGCTTCTACCATGCATTCTGAAATTGAAATGTCTATGATAGGGGAACTACCATTTTTTCTTGGCCTACAAATTACTCAGAGGTATGAAGGAATATTTCTTTCTCAAGGAAAATATCTTAGAGAAATGTTGAAAAGGTTTCAAATGGAAGATTCTAAACCTATGAGTACACTTATGGTCACTGGATGTAAGTTAATCAAGGATGATGATTCACCTGATGTTGATCAGAGTTCATATAGGTCTATGATAGGCAGCCTATTGTACATCACAACATCTCATCCAGACATAATGCATGCTGTTGGAATGGTAGGAAGGTACCAGGATGCACCTAAACATAGTCATTTGTTAGCTGTCAAAAGAATATTTAGATACTTGAAAGGAACAATGGACTACAACCTATGGTATCCTAGGAATCAAAATTTTCAACTATTAGTCCATTAATCAGATGTTGATTGGGATAACTGCGTGGATGAAAGGAAAATCACGAGTGGAGGTGCATTCTTCTTAGGAGATTCCCTTGTATCATGGTTGAGCAAGAATCAAGGTTCCATTTCCTTATTGACTACAGAAGTTGAGTACATTGCAGCTGCCACTTGATGTACCCAATTATTATGGATGATTCAGACACTTGCAGACTTGGAGGTAAAATATACTGCACCGATCCCAATTCATTGTGATAATACTAGTGCAATAAGTGAGTCAAAGAATCCTGTATTTCACTCCAAGACCAAGCATATACCCATCAAGTATCACTTCTGCAGGGAACAGGTGACCAACATTGTTGTTTCTTTGCATTATATTCCATCCAAAGATCAAATTGCTAATATCTTCACTAAACCTCTTGCAAAATATCAGTTTGAGTATCTACGCTAGAAGTTGGGCATGAACCCATTATCAACCTAAGAGAGTCCATCCTGTCGAGGGGAGTATGTATTGGTTGAATATCTGATACCTCCTAAGCATACTATAACAACTCAGGGGGAGCATGTTCTCTTTGACATTTATGTCAAAGGGGGATAAATAAGTGGTTTGGATGTTATAGTTGGAGGTCCAAGCAGAATAACATAGCCTTTTAGTGTTGCCATGAATGCCAAAGGGGGAGATTGTTGGCATGATTTACAGGAAAGCGCATTCTTGTCATTGATGGCAAGAACAACAACAATGATGGCATGATTATAGGAAGAGTGTGCAGAAGGAATCAAAGCTCATAAGATATGGCACGATAAAACTCAGATCAAATCAAGACCATCGGATCTGCAAGCCAGATCTACGGTAGGGATGAATTGCGGGGAGCGAAAGATGAATTAAACTACTCGCCAGTTACAATCCCGCAATCTGTCTAGATCGCCAGATCTCATAGCTTCAAATATCTACGACTGTGATTGATCCAACAAAAAATGAGTTAAAGTTAGATTAAATCGTGATCGTCGGATGCGCAATCGCCAAATCTACGACAGGGACGAATTGCAGAGATTGAAAGGAGAATTAAACATCGCGCTTGTTCTAATCCCGCAATTAGTTAGGACCATCCAATATTATAGCTTCGAAGATCGATGATTGTGGTTAACTCACCAACATCACACAACTTCAAATTGTGGAGTTTGGGTGTCAAGTTAAATCACTCACAAGTTGTGGTTCCACAATCATTGTTGACCATTGATTTGCTTAGAGTGTCCTCCTGACTGTTGGATCATTCCAATTGGAAGGACATGATAAGCTAGCAAAGCCACATCGCAGAAAGATCGAGTCGTCGATCTAAGTTCATGATTGACGAACAACATTCACTTCGGATCTAAAGACACGAGGAGGTTACACTCTGGAGAGCTCAAGATTTGAAATTCCTGAAATGTGAATTTCTGTCAGCGGTTGGATCTACATCACACAAAGATCGAGCCGTCGATCTAAGATTATGATCAACGAACAAGATTCACTTCGGATATAAAGATACGAGGAGGTTTCGCTTCATAAAGTTTGAGATTGGAAAAACCCGAAGCCCGGAAATCCAAAATGAATAAGGACCATCAGATTTGGAGGAAATACGAGGACCTCTGGATCAATGTTGTTGGTTAGTAGACCACGTTAGCAGACCACATCAGCAGATTATGTTAGCAGACCACGTCAACAAGGATATGTGGTAGACCATGTCAACAGACCACGTCAGCGAATACACATGGCATAATCAGATGATGACAAGTGTCAAGAAGAAATTGGCTCGTGCCATGTCAACAAGTGACGTAAGCAAGTTGCGTCACTCCGAGAGAATTGCTTCAGGAGTTTCACCACCAAGAAATGTCAAAAGTTTTGAAGTCCTGAAGGATGGAGGTCCAAATTCACTCTCAACCGTTGATCTAAGATACATCGGGAGTTAGGACAACCATTAGATCTAGGAGAAGAACATGTGCCACATGAGGATCCACGTCAGCAAGACTACGTCAGTAAGGACACATGGCGTAATTCGACAATGACAAGTGTCAAGTTGATTCGACATTTCAGGTACGTAGAAATCACAAATTTGAGTGACATGTGGCAGATACTAGGCTCATGACACGTCATCTAGTGACATAAGTAAGTGACATCACTCTGGAGGAAAGAAGGGGTTTCAGATTTGAAATCTCCGAAGTCTGAAGACTCGAAGGAGATCTCGATTGTTGATTTGAAAGGGACACATGTCAGTGTATTGACAACTTCGGAAGATTGACGTATGGAGAAAAGAGCGGGTTGAGATTTGAAATCTCTGAAGTCTAGAGACTCATA
Source organism: Picea engelmannii (assembly GCA_009831015.1). Taxonomy (NCBI): domain Eukaryota; kingdom Viridiplantae; phylum Streptophyta; class Pinopsida; order Pinales; family Pinaceae; genus Picea; species Picea engelmannii. The sequence goes on from ML785345.1 coordinate 595,860, forward strand.
GGAGATATCGTCCATCGATCTGATGTCGAGTGCACTCTCAACCATTGATCAAGATACAGTGGAAGGATAGTGTAAGTGTAATAGCCAAAGACCCAAAGTAAAAGGTGGCCATCCATCTCAACGGTTGATTAATTCCTCGCCGTCAGATTAAGCCTTGTAAGAATCAAATCTAACAATTGATACATTTCTGCGAAATGAATTTAAACCATCCGATCTGTTTGAGAATTCTGATTCAGAATTTTCGAAAGGTTTGAAACCCAAAAGTTCTGAAGGGAAAAGTGTCGAAGTTGCGACAGTCGTCCATTTCAGGAGAATGAATCGTGGATGTTGAATTGATAAGTGCTCGTTAAGCCCAGACGTATGGTCACCGCCAATGATCACGTGAAGGAAGGGGATTAGAAGCCAAAGAAGCCATAATTGACTAGCTGCAATTGACAGAGTAGATGAAGAGTTTTGAATGCCAGAGAAGCTAAGGAATCTCAACATAACGCCCACTGATGATGAACACATTGAGATAACAGCCAGGGATGACGAAGAGTTACCATGATGATCAGGCAGAGGACTCGACATGAGAAAAAGACGCAGAACAAATAAGTGAGGTGATTTTGCTGGTTAGATATGCAGTTGTGAGGAAGAGACGCAGTGAACAACTTGTAGGGAAGAACAATGACACAGTGAAGAGAATGCAGAGGCATAGCGCATAGAATGGAGATGGCGCACATAGTATAAAACATAGAAGAACATAAAGCACAGGGCAGGTGAACAGAAAGACACTAATGCCGGTAGAACAAAGTAGTGTAGCAGAACAGTGATGAGACTGGTAAGCCATTGATAAATGTTGTATCACTGTGATAAATTTAAGAAGGCAAAGATTTATATTTCAATGTGGTAGGGAGGTGCTAGGGAGAACTGGTGTCCTCAAAGTTTCAAGTGGGTGCTTGAACACAAGGAGTTGTAGCTTCCATCTAGTTGCATCTAGAAAAAACCAGGGTGGTAGGGTGGTGCAAGGGAGAACTATTGTTCTCTGTTATACAAGTTGGTGCTTGTGTGACTAGAAGTTGGTGCTTCCATCTAGTTGGTGCTGGAACACTCAGGGAGTTGGTGCTTCCTTCTAGTGGGTGCTAGAGAAACCAGAGAGTTGGTGCTCTCAACAATTTATTGCTTGTAAAACAAAGGTTGTAGCCTCAAGAGGAGTTGGAGCTCAAAAGAATGATAATGTACAGAAAATAAATATTACTTATCATATCAAGAAGAAGAGGTTTTTCACTTTATGGGTTTCCTCAGGAAATATATGTCTTTGTATATTTCATGTGTGTGATTGATGTTGAATATTCTATTGCTTACTTCCCTGCTTTATTGTGATCATCATTGAGTGTTCTGTAAAGAGTTCAAAATGGGCATAATTGTTTAAGAACAGTAATTGATGTTGGTACTTGGTTTTGTAACGCCTTAATGCGTTGGGTTTGCACGCGCCGTAGAGGTTCCTAGTTATTGGTCATCGAAACCGAGGTGTCGGGTTGTTGGTGTTGTCCTTTATCTTGTAGGCATTGTCTTGCTTGAGTCGGGTGGGCAATCGTTTTTATCTGTTTAATGATTACCGCATGTTTCATCTAGTTGCATGGTGTGCGAGGGTGTTGAGTTGTTGTTGTCTGTTTCTCGATCTACGTGCATTGTGTTCATCATTAAGTTGTGTTGTTTAACTATTGTCTTTGTTGTCGTCCTGCTTTAAAAAAAAAAAAAAAAAATTCTGCACTTGCTGGCGTCGCTTGTAGTCGTAACGATGGGGTCGTTACATATGGTATCAAAGGGGGTTCAACCCTGTGACTGAGGATTGCTAGGATTTCCACTGCAGTAAAGCCTTGATTATTAACCTAGCGCTAATTAAAAAATTTAACGTGTCCATGCAGTGATCTCGATTAGAGGATGCCACAGAGGTTTGCGATGTGGTGCCATGGAAGGAGGTGCGACGCCTCCGGAGGTGCCTGCACCCTCGGAGTCTAACCCCCAAGGGGAAGAACAAGTCCTTGGGATGGATTCAATTGTTGTATGGGATGAGGGTGGTTTGACAAGGTCCTTCCAGAGATTGTTAGAGGCTTTGATTCACCATCTGTGTTGAGATGAGGCTAGGGCGTTTGTACCCCTAAGGGTCCACAACACACCCAGTCAGTACCTTTAGTATTCACCAAAAACTCGAGAAGGTCAATTTTACCGAGTTCTTGGGTGCCCTGGACGGTGCAGCTGCCGAGGCATGGTTGGAGAATATGGTGAGGTGCTTGCACTTCGTGACTATACCTCCAACATGAAGGTTCGCATGGCAGTATTTCAACTGAAAGGGAGCGCTCTTCTATGATGGAAGACGCTCTTTCCGCAATTGAACATGGTTGTCAATGACGTGTCATGGAAATTGTTCAAGGAACGGTTACAAGAGAGGTATCTTTCTGAGGAATTCGTTGAGCGTCAGCTCAAGGAGTTCAATGCCTTGCGACAGGGCGGTCGTACGGTGCTCCGGTACGAGGCTCATTTTTTGATCTGCTTCGGTATGCTCCGCACCTTTTACTGAGAAACTTAAGGGCAACAAGTTCATGTTGGCCTCAGTGTTAGGATCCAACTTCTACTTCGAGTACCAGGATTATTGGACTAAAGAAAGTGTGTTGGAATGTGGGGAGCCACATTACCAACATGACTGCCTAGTTTAGAGGACCGGAGCATCTGGATCAGCTGGACCCACTATCGTGGGAGTTTTGGGCAAGGCCCATCGGATTCATGCAGCGGTGAGTAACCGCCAGGCAGAGCACCAGTCGACTATGCTCGAGACGTCAGATACTGTGACTAACCATACCCTTAGTATTTTGATAGATCCTGGTGCTACCGAAAGTTTTATTTCTGGTGCTACGCTAAAAATAATTATAGTTAAGGCAGTAAAAAAGGATGAGTTTAGCTTTGTATAAATGGATTTTGGAGAAAAACAGAAGGTTGGTGGGAAGGTTATGGGCTGTATCCCTAACCTGGGAGAGTTTTCACTAGGGACAACCTGTACGTCACGATCTTAGGATCTTATGACGTCGTGGTCGGTATGGACTAGTTGGAATCGCATGAGGCGATACTCAACTATAAGACAAAACGGTTGAGCTTGGTTGATGATGAGGGACAAAGACGCGTGATTGTAGGTCAGAACCAGGGAGTTTCCCTGAGGTTCATCCTTTCCTTACAGCTACATAAGAGTTTGCACCATGGTTGTAAGCTTTATGTGATCCTCGTGTTAAATGAGAAGGGAGTAGCGGAAGGTATAGAACACCTTCCGGTGGCGAGAGAGTTTGCGGACATATTCCCTGAGGAGTTACCTGGGATGTTGCCAGAGAGGGATTTGGAATTTACCATAGACCTAAAACCAAGGACTGAACCGATAGCAAGAACGCCTTATCAGATGTTGACCCCAGAGTTACCAGAGTTGAAAATGCAACTAAAGGAGTTGTTGGACCTGGGCCTTATACATCCAAGTGTGCCACCATGGGGTGGACCTGTTATCTTCATTCAAGGCAATGCCCAAGAATCAATACCCGTTTCCAAGGATTGATGATATGTTCGATCAGATGAAAGGTGTGACGATGTTTTCAAAGATCGAATTGTGATCAGGGTATCACCAGTTACGGATCAAGGAGGTTGACATCCCTAAGACTGCCTTTAAGACGAGGCTCAAACATTGCAAGTTTATTGTTTTACCTTTTGGACTGACAAACTCCCCTGGGGTATTTATGAGGTTCATGAACAGAGTGTTCCGCGAATACTTGGACAATTTCATCCAAGTATTCCTTGACAACATTTTGAATTACTCTCGGACAATGGAGGAGTATGACGAGCACTTGCACTTGGTATTATTGTGTCTGTGAGAGAACAAATTGTATGGGAAATTCTCTAAATGCTCATTTTATCAATCGAAGATTCACTACTTAGGGCATGTCATCTCTGATGTAGGAATCGCCGTGGATCTAGCAAAGGTCGAGGCTATTATGGAATGGCCTGCACCGACAAATGTCCCAGAAGTGCGTAGATTCATGGTTTTAGCAGGATATTATCGACGGTTCGTCGAGGGTTTTTTGAAGATAGCAAATCCGATTACGAAATTGCAGAAGAAGAACAAGAAGTTTGTTTGGACTGAGAAATGCGCAGAGGCATTTCAGAGGCTCAAGGAGTTGTTGACAACGAAACTGATACTAAAGGTCCCTGACATGGACACGGACTTCTTGGTATGCACTAACGCATCCAAAGAAGACTTAGGAAAAGTCTTGATGCATGACGATCGAGTGATCTCTTACATCTCGAGAAAGTTGAGAAGGCATGAGGAGAACTATGCGACACACAATTTGGAGTTGTTATCCATTGTTTATGCCTTGATAATTTGGAGACACTACCTTATTGGATGGAAATTGAACTAAAAATGGACCACTGTGTACTACAACACATCTTTACGCAAAGCGACTTGAACGCACGACAACGACGTTGGTAGGAATTGCTTAGCGAGTATGATTTCAAGATTTCTTACATAAAAGGGAACGATGAACAGAGTGGCTGATGCATTGAGTCAGAGACCACGCATATTTTCGGTGATGCCTCTTTAGACGAATCTATGTGAAAATATTCTAACTTTACAACGCGACGTTGACTAGTACAAAGAGGTCAAGGATTTTATCGGACAAAACACAATGATGGTGCCAAAATCTGAAGGATATACTATGGACGCCAACGGATTATTGAGATTTAAAAGTCGAATTTACATACTGCCCAATGACGAGTTGAGGAGTTTGATCCTAAACGAGGCTCATAGAGTAGTGTATATGGCTCATCCGAGAGTCATGAAGGTGAGGGAAGACCTTAAACCCTTATTCTTCTGGAAAGGAATGAAGGTAGACATAGTCAACTACGTGGAAAGATGTCTAGAATGTCAGCAGGTGAATGATGAACATATACATCTGGCAGGATTACTACAACCACACGCTATTCTAGAAATTAAATGGGAGGTCATTTCGATGGATTTCATTGTTGGATTGCCACTGATGGCAAGGAGACATGACTCTATTTTTGTAGTAGTCGACACTATGACAAAGAGTTCTCATTTTATTCCTGTGCATACGACGTATCAGACACCTGACATACCTAGAGTTTTCATCAACGAGATTGTGAGGTTGCATGGTGTGCCTAAGAGGATTATATTCGATCGAGGATTGGTGTTTACTGGACGATTTTGGACTAGTTTCCAAGAGGCCTTAGGAACCCAACTTAACTTTAGTACCACGTATCACCCGAAGACAAGCGGGTAGACCAAACGAACAAACTAAATCTTGGAGGACATGTTGCGTATGTATGTGATGGACCAACAAAAGTGTTGGGAAGAATTCTTGCCACTGATAGAATTTGCATATAACCACAGTTATCAAGGCACATTAAGATGGCACCTTTCGAGTTTCTTTACGGGCGATCGTGTCAGACGCCTTTGAGTTGGGATCGGCTTGAGGATAGGGTCCTGGTGGGACCAAAAGCAATCCAAGAAATGGAAGATCAAATGAAAACAATAAGACAAAGGATCAGGGAAGCGCATGCTCGGTAGAAGAGTTATGTCGATGCGCATCGTGTTGACCGTAGTTACGATGTTGGTGATCGATTATTATTGTGGGTGAAACCACATAAGAGTTCAATCAAGTTTGGAAATGGTGCTCAAATATCTCCTAGGGTCGTGGGATCCTGTGAGATTATGGAAAAGAGAGGGTCGTGGGATCCTGTGAGATTGTGGAAAAGAGAGGGTCGTGGCCTATTGAATAGCCTTGCCTGATCCTTGAGGTGTATGTGCGATGTATTTCACGTCTATTTTTGAGACATTATGTTAGTGATCCTACACATGTTTATCTTGAGTACCTTGTAGGTATCGGATGAGGGTGCGCTCACGGCAGAGCCGATCCGTATTCTGGACCATCGCATTCAACAACTACGGCGTCGAACATTAGATTAGGTCAAGGCGCAGCGGGATAACTATAGTCCGCACTCAGTGATCTGGGAGGACGCATATGATATGCGCCAGCAGTTTCCATTTTTTATTTATTGATAGACTTATGATACTGTGATACACTTTATTTCAACATTTATATACTGTGAAACTTCTGTACAAATTTTAAACCAAGAGGGGGTGTATGTAACATCCCTCTATTACGTGCACTGAGAGAACTTATCCTTGAGGACACTTGCTTGTAAGTGATCCGAATTATTATACTATCGATCGTTTGATTATGGTTATGAGACATTATGGATTGACGATATGTTATTTTGTTGTATTCACATAGACAAGTGCTATTGACTGGGTTCTCTTGAGTGTGCAGGACTTTGAACATGAGGATGCAGAGGCATTGATGAAACCACTTGGAATTCGGATCGAGTCAGGGAGAGGATTGTTAGGTTTGAATGTTATTGATGTGACACATGTACATATGATTAGATGTTATGATGATTGATTATTGTTGCTGACATGATTCGTTGATGGATGCAGGCTGACGATAGCTTGCCGACCAGACTCACATGTGGAGTAGAGGGGTCGAGCAGGACAACCAGAGACTTGAGGGAGAGGTGTAGACAAAATCCCTGCCACAACCTACTAGCACTCCCCCCATGGCTCTAACTGTAGGTTAACGATTACCTAGATCGACAAGACCCACGATGTCGTGAGGGAAAATTGAGACAATCGCTCATGATGATTCTAAGGGGCACACAATAAGGCAAGGGACTTATTCCTTAGAGGCCCTTAGTCTCCCACAACATTGCCTGGCAGAGTATTAACTCCAGGAGTTTTTGACATCTACGAAATTCAGTCAAGAGGCGAGTGGCACCCTTAGAGCACATAGTGCGTCCTGAAGGTCACTTCATGAAAGGAAAATGGAAAGAGGTGGGTGGTACCCTTGGAGCACGTAGTGCGTCCTAAAGGGCACGTATGCAGGGAAAATGGAAAGAGGCGAGTGGCACCCTTGGAGCACGTAGTGCGTCCTGAAGGGCACGTCGCGATTTTAACTAGTAAGTGAATAAACCTAGTTGACCCTAAAATGAATGATGTGATAAGTAAGTTTTAAAAACAAATTTTCCCTAATGAAAATGTTGCCCAACCTAGAGAAATTAAAACCTAGGTCTAAGTAGAACAAGTGATCAAAAATTAATAATAAATAAACATGTAACAAGAATGGGGTAAGAAATTCAAATTAATTTATTTAAGTCAAATTATATTGAAGAATTAAAATTTAAAAAAAAGGGAAATGGTTGTTTTTATCTATTTTGCTAATTTAATTTTTGTTAAAAAGAAAAGAGGGTAATTGGTTGTTTTATCTACACTTTCTAATTTGATTTTTAGTTAAAAAGGAAAAAGAGGGAAACTTAAAAGAAATAGGAAAATTAAAGAAAAAGGGGAAACTTAAACAAGGGGAAAGGTAAAAAAAAGGTGAATGTCTAACTTAGTAAGGAATCTTGCCATTGGAAATTTCTAATTATGAACTCAACTAGGAATTAAGTAAGGTGTAAGTCATTTAAGAAGTGTAAGGGAATTTTGGGACAGATAGGAGCGTTTTTAGGAATGTTTTTAGGTGGGTGAGGGAAATAGGAATAATTAATAAATTAATAAAATTAATTTTCTAGTGCAACTAGGGGATCGGGCGACATGTGTACGGGGGAGGTTTTTCCTAATTAAAATTTATGAAAAGGGAATTTAATGAGAATATGGGAAACTAATTACTTAAAAACTCTATAAAAATGATGGAGGAGGAGTATGATCTCATCTTTATGCGTAACGTTACGCTGCTGAAGTTTTCCTTGACTGAAATTTCTCTCGTGGGAGTTGGGATACCCGACTCGGGTAACGAGTGGTAGCTTGACCTTGCGAGGTGAGCTGGGTGCTAGCAGTTCTCTGGTATTGTGTGTGTGGCCCCTTTGTGGCTCAGGGGGCTCAAGAGAAAGAAGAGTACCCCTAACATTGGATGGGAGGTACTAGTGAGGTCACATCAGTCGGCAAGTGGGAGATGGACAGAGCGTGCGTGGGACATAAACTACAAAGCATTCACGTTTAGCCAAGGTACGCCTAGTTAAGTTGTTACTGGCAATGAAATTTATTTTCACGTGTTATTTCTATGTGCTTGGTTGAAGATTTTATTGCCATGAGTGTTGTTGTACCTGCTTTCCTACGGTATTTGTAATCCCCTTGCTTGTTGTATTTTTAATTGATTTCCCTTGGCGAACCCAACTTCTAATTGCAATGACTTCTCTGTGTCGGTTTTATTGATTATTATGAAGAGATTTCATTTTTATCTTCCGTCCCGTATCCCTCTAGTCATCAATCTGTGCATGAGTAGTCGGCCAGGAGCCGAATTGATGGTCGACACTTCGGTGTTTAAAGACCTATAGATTCAAATGCCCTGCTTTTCTGTGCATGGATGATGAGTGAAGGATAATTTTTTCTCAGTTACCTATCCCTTGCTTATCTCTGCATTTTTCTTTTATGATTGATATTTAATCCTCGCGCCTTCTTGTGAATGATTAAATATGCAATTTGAATGAATGATCCCATAATGTTTAAACTGTGAGTTGAATGTTTAATCCGTGAGTGTTTAAACTCTGCGTTGAATGACTAAATCCCCGAATGTTAACCTCTGGTTTGAATGAGCATCTTTTCATTTTTGGGTGAAATCTCTATGTTGAATGAAAATCTCTGCATTGGACCAAGAATAACGTTGAATGATAAATTCTTGAGTAATTAATCTTGAAGGACTAATCTATGAAGAATTTGTTCTTTTTGTTATTATTATTTCAATTTCATTTTGCCCAATTTGTTTCACCCATTTCATTTTACTCATTTTGTTTTTTGTTGTTGACTGTGTATTTCTATTGTTGGCAATTAGTTTTCACAGTGGGTAATTCGTTTTTTATTGTTGTTGTGTATTTCTACTGTAGGAAATTCGTTTTTTCCGTGGGAAAATCATTTTTACTGTTGGAAATTCGTTTTTGACTGTTGTTGTGTAATTATGTTGTTGGCAATTCATTTTTACTATGGGCAATTCATTTTTAGTGTTGGCATTTCGTTTTTACTGTTGCAGTGTATTTTAACAACGATTTCATTCACAATAATTTTATGGACGATAATTTTATGAACAACACATATTCGATTTCATATATTGTATGGTCATCGATTTTGTATATTTAATAGTCAACGAAATTATAGACGGGTGGACAGGCAACACTATCACACATTTAAGCTACAACTATCTAATGTAACTAATGCTGGACATCGATGCCATGGCTAGGCAACGTTCTATTGGTGATCTGAAACGTGTTTGTAGATTCTACATACGCTAGTTTATCACAATAATTTATGCATTTGTCGATTTACGATAGACATACCACCTTTTTAAAAACATCAGATGTTACATTAAAAATTTATTTGCATTTGATAATTAATCACTAAATTATGATAGTGTTTTTTACCATCTTAAATTAAAAATAGAGTCTTCATTCGTTAAAAATTCTAAAACTCAATAACCACTTCCTGAAAGGGAACACATGTATATTTCCTTCTGTTCTACAACTGAAATGTTGGTGCTTAAAATACGAAAGCCAAAACACTGGTGCTTAAAACACTTTCGTCGGCGTATCAGAACTTTATTATTGGAATATTTATTAATTTGCGTATTCAAAAATTCAATTTCATCAACAATTTTATAGCCACATTAGGATGATGGTTGACTAAACAAATATGTCCAATATTTTTAATGATATAATTATATTTTTCTAGATAGCGAGTTCGCCCAGGTTACACAACTAGTTACTCAACATACCATGTTATATAAGACCCAACATATCATTGTAACCCCCAGTGATATCATCGTAATTATCATAGATATCGATATAATTATTATAATCATCATGGATAGCGTTTTTATGATGTTAATTCCGTGTTTTTAATATGGAAAAGTGCATGCCTTTTTAATTTGAATGACAACGAAGTCACCCAGCATACTTGACTTCGTTTTTAATAAGAGAATGATTGTGTTTTTAATTTGAATTACAACAAATTTACTTTATCACATAGACAACTAATTTACATTATCACATTTAATGATAATGATTTATTAGACTCTGCTATTTTCAGTTCCAGACAACGATCTATTTTGCTTCTACGTTTGATTTGCAAATGAAATAGCATTTATATTTAGTCAACAATGTCGAATATTTAATAAGAAGCGTAGATCCCTTTTTAATGCTAAGTAGTTCATTTATTTTAATGGACAATGCATATTTGTTGACAAACGTATTTGACTTTGTTAAGCGCATATATTAGTTCACCTTTATGATAACATTCGTGATAATAGTAACAATTCTAATAGTTCACATTCTTGGTCACATTTTGGGTCACATTTGTCATAATGATGGCATTTATAATAGTTCACTCTTCCGCATTTAGACATCGTGCTTAAAGGATAATGGGTTAGGGTTTGTTGGCGAAGTCATTTAATAGCTTGCGCAATTTAATTTTAGAGATGTCATCTTACGTCTTGTCAACCTGTGGCTTGGGGGCGTGGGTGTAGTCTTCTTGTTATTTAATTCAGTCTCCTAGTGCATTGAAATTTTCTTGGGTTATTGGTCTAGATGTGTTATGTTGCGCCAGGGTTACCATCATGCCTATTACCTTGTGATGGCATGGTTCCTGATGAGGGGATCATTGCACACCCTAATGGATAGAGGTGATTGATAACCTGGTCGGAGTCTATGCTTCCCGATGTGGGAAATTGTTCGTTGTAATTGATGTTGGTACTTGGTTTTGTAACGCCTTAATGCATTGGGTTTGCGTGTGCCGTAGAGGTTCCTAGTTACTGGTCGTCGAAGCCGAGGTGTCGGGTTGTTGGTGTTGTCTTTTAGCTTGTAGGAGTTGTCTTGATTGATTCGGGCGGGTAGTCATTTTTATCTGTTTAATGATTACTACATGTTTCGTCCAGTTGCATGATGTGCTAGGGTGTTGAGTCATTGTTGTCTGTTGCCCGATATGCGTGCACTGTGTTCATCATCAAGTTGTGTTGTTTAACTATTGTCTTTGTTGTGGTCTTGCTTTATAAAAATCAAAATTTTGCACTTGCTGGCATCACTTGTAGTCATAACGATGGCGTCATTACACTCTACCCCCCCTTGCCTCTATCTTCCCCCTTCCTCTCACAATTAGTCTCACTCTCTCTCCACCCCGTCCTTTTCTATCCCCCCTCTCTTTCTCTCTCTTTCCCCACCTCTCACACTCATACATTCTCTCTCTACCCCCCTCCTCCCTTTATCTCTCCCCCTCCCTCCCACTGCCTCTCCTCTCTTTATGTCCTACATCTACCACCTCTTTGTGTCTCTCATTGTTGTTAGTCTCATTCTCACTATATCCCCCTCCCTCTATCTCCTCTACTCTCCCCCCATTTTTCTCTTTATATCACTCTAGCCTCCCTTCCTTCTATCTCTTGCCTTCCTCTCACAATT
>ML785345.1:624331-645090 GCA_009831015.1 Picea engelmannii
CTATATCTCTTCCCCTCCCTCCCACTATCTCTACTCTCTTTCTCTCCTACATATACCACCTCTTTCTCTCTCTCGTTGTTCTTAGTCACACTAAGCATTGCAATCCAAACATCATTTTTATTTCATTCACTTAGTTACATGTTGCATTTTCATTTTTTGCATATTTATTAGATCACACACATTTATCTCTCTCTAATCTTTACTAGGTAGACTTAAATTATCATTACAAGCAAACATACCTTGAAATGCAACAACTCATAGCATGAGAAAAAACAACTTTTTTGCTCTTAAAAAATGTGGTTAAAAATGGGCCAAAGTAATTCAACAATATACAAACAAGGTTCTCTAGTTTTATTGAGCCACTCAATGACAACTCAAAATCTTCTTTACAAACTCTAGCAAAAACAAAATCTTGTTTACAAATTCTTGCAAAAACAAATGATCAAACACGTGTTCACTTGTATGCTTATTATTGAAACAAATTTGCTTTTACAATTTGTTCTTTTTTTATTTAAAAAAACCATTATAGAAACAAATTTACTTCTACCACTACTTTCTTTTGTTATTTTTTTATTTTAAAAAATCCATTATAGGTATGAAGTACTTTGTTTAGTACTCAAACCAAGTGATGTTTATTTTCCTCGATTCAATCCATTCTACAATGAATATGCAACTAGTGTGATGAATATAAACAAGTATTGTCTCGCAAGAGTTTCATACGTTGATAACCAAGACAGTGCTACCGAACCAAGTTGTCTCACAAGAGTTTCATCACAATGTATCCAAGACATTGATATAATGATATGAATAGATTCATTGGAATGCAGAGTACCTGGTAGAAATTGATCTATGCTTTTGTTCCAGGATTATGAACTTCCTTGCATTTTTATTTTAACAATTAATAATTAAGAGACATGTTAACTACATCCGACAGTTACCTAAGACTATTAACTAACAAGCCTATTAACTCCATGGGTAGTTACCGTAGATTGTGTAAATTACCTGAAGCTTTCACTAAATTCCAATTATTGGGTTTCATTTCTAGATACCTCCACTTGAGTACCAAGTAAGATCTCTCCATCCATATAACAATTTTGAATTTGGGGTTGCAAGAAAAAAGATGTGATTTTCACTCGTTCATTTCATAGTTTTTCATACGTGGAGCCCCTAAGAAAAAGTTTGAATCATCTTTTTCACTACTTGAAGAATATTTTTCGTTGTTTTGAACAAGCTGATTGATGTTTTGAATGCAATTTTTTTTTTTTTTATCTTTTTGAAGTTCAAGTTTTTATTGGAATAAAAATTTATATATTGAAGGCTTTATTGAACATTTTTTCAAGGTGAAAACTTACTTGAACGTTATTTTCAAGGTTAAAGCTTTGCTGAACATTTTTTCAAGGTGAAGGCTTTGTTGAACATTTTTTCAAGGTGAAGACTTACTTGAACATTGACGATGAAATATTAGAAAATGTTGATACTGACAAATTTGGGAAAAAAAAAGTTAAACATTATATAATATATCATGTTAAGAATATGTATAATACTTTTTCAAAGATGAATCAGTAACAATACAAGCTCAACTTTTACTCTATCTAATAAAGTCAAGAAAATTAAAAGAAGCTACATCATTATTGGGTATTCAAAAGTTGACAAAAGATACAAATGTGAAACATAATGTCTTTGACAATATAACTAGTGTATTAAAAGCTTTTGGAAAATCTCAAAAGAAAGATGTCAGTGTTGTACGTAGAGTTATACAAACAACAATTGTTTCATCTAGCAATATAAAATATCGTTTGACACAACACATGGAAAAAACGATGGGAACCTCAAGAAAAACTTTGTACAAACACAAAAAAAATTGATTGCAAATAGATGCAAATTATGAACTTTCTTATTGGATAGTTATTTCTAGACAACCCTACAAAGATAGACTTGCAAAAATTGTTAAAGAATCAGCCCGTAATTTTTGGTTGACAAAATCTCGTGTTTCACCACATACAAGGGATGTGTTGCGACAAAGAATAGCACAAAAACAATATGAAGAACATCCAAAACATATATTTCCAATGACCCAAATAGAATTGTTCAATAAGTTCAAAGAAGAGTACAAAGAAGTTAAAATTTCCATCAATACATTTGTGCAAAAAAAATCATGGTTTGTTAGACCCATCACTATTTGTGACACTTGTTGTTTTCATTATAATGTGGAATTTGAGTTATATTACGATATTTTTCTTGATTTTGGTAAAACTTTATGGCCAAGTTCACCTCCTCCTTCCACATTTCGTGCTTTTATATCTAAAATTCTATGTGAAAGAGAAGGAGATTGTAACGTCCCCTTCATTATGACTACAAGCGAAGCAGAGGGTGCAATTTTTTTCTTTCTTTCTTTAGGTAGGAAAGAAGGCGATGGCGACACAATCAACCACATCCTAGCGACGAGCACCACACCCACAGAACAAGTAACAGACAACTATGAATCCACGCACTGGCACAAGAGAAACTGGGTGAAACATGCGTAAAACAACAAGGAGAAACAACTACCCGCACGACACACACACGAACACGCCTACAAGCTAAGGGACAACATCCCCATCCCGACACAATGACCTCAATAACCAGTTAAGTAGAACCTCGATGTAATGAAACCAAACGCATGAAGGCATTCAACCCATGGACCATTAGCAAACTTACAACGAACAACAACACTCACATGAAAGGCACATACTCCAGCCAAGTTATCATTCACCTCTATCCAATAGGGCGCGCCATGATCCCCTCATTAGGACTCATGAAGTCCCCAGGTGATAGGTGCGGCAATAACCCTAGTGCTACCTAACCTATATGGACCAAGGAATCTAGATGAATCCAACTCGCTAAGAGCCAAGTTACTGACAAGACGAACTACACACACACACCCCCAAGCAACAGGTCGACAAGACACAAGATGACGTCACTCCAAGGAAAAGTGCAAGCGAATACACAACTTCGCCAACAACCCAACCCATTTAAGAAAGAGGTCTGAGAGCGAAGTATTGAATGGTAACCAGGCTACTATGGTTGTAAATGTTATCATAAGGTGACTTAAGTTAGGTATTGAACAACATCAAGAAACGTTGACTAACCAATACCCACTGTCCATTAAATTAAGTGAACTACTGAATCAGGTTGCTTATATAATAATCGGTTGTTGTCTAATTTAACAAGTCCTACTTAAACAATAAATACAAATCTAAATCAACAATTTAAAAATATATAAAAATAACAACAATATCAATATGTAACGCTATTAATCTGACACTGTTAACAATATTAGTATAATACTGTAATGTTCCTGACTTGGATAGTCTAGGAAATGTTGCTAATGTGTGTGTAGGATCAAAGGTTTACATCATATAAATGATCATACAAATAATAAACGTGACAAAGGACTGCAAAGTTTGTATTATGATATCTCTGTGGATTAAAAAATGGTCGAATGCGGCTGAATAAACTGATAATACTCGACTAGATCAACAGACAAAGGATCTTAGCTGGAATAGAAATAAGCAACTGCGGCTGAATAAAGTAACAACACTCGGCTAGATCAAAAGACAAATGGATGTTAGCCGGAATACAAATAAGCAACTAAAATATAATACCTGAAATATGGGAGCACTGCGGAATCAATGAAGAATGATGGAAGACCTGGATGATCTTCCCGGTGACTAGGGTGTGTCTTTCAACACCAAAATCAGCCAATTGGTGTCTTCCTCCTGGAATACACTGAACTATCTCTCCTGAGATGCACCTCTTCTCCTCGTGACAAGTCATAATTTGCATAATGATGAATTAGGTCACTGACCCTTCTTTTATAGCTTTCCAAAACCCTAAATCACGCTGAAACCCTAATTCACTGTTGACTTCCAAAACCCTAAATCATGATGAAACCCTAATTCACTGTTGACTTCCAAAACCCTAAATCACTGCTGAAACCCTAATTCACTGTTGACTTCTATTTTTAGCTCATAATGACTTAAAAGCGCTTTTAACCCTTTTTAGCTCAATGTCACTTTTCGAATATAACACCTGTGACTGGAGTGACCTCTAGTAACCCTGTTTACCCCTCTTTGGCCCTGGCTATAGTCTAACAGGGCGGTTTAGACCATTAAGCCTCCTCTCTGGAGCTCTTATTTGGAAAGGGACATTACAGCCCTCCCTTCCTGAAATTGCTTGTCCTCAAGCAATACCGGTCCAGGGTGCTGCAACACCTGCTCGCTCTCCCAAGCAGCGTCCTCTACTGGAAGCCCTCTCCATCTGATCAAACACTCTTTGATGACCCTGCTCCTTAGTTTCCTCTCCCGGAACTCCAAAACCTCCTCCAAAACTAACTCCAACTGTCCCTCCTCATCCAATGGGGGAAGCTCCTCTGATGTGCTAATGAATTGTCCCACTAACTTTTTGAGGCAAGACACGTGGAACACGTTATAAATCTTGCTCCCCTCTGGAATCTCTAGCTCGTAAGAAACCTTGCCTACTTAGCGCATGATCCTGTAAGGACCATAAAATCTAGGTTTGAGCTTCTCAGCCCCACTCTTCTTCAGAGATGACTATCTGTAGGGTTGGAGTCTCAAGAAAACCAAATCTCCAACCTCAAAGCTATGCTCTATCCTATGCCTGTCTGCACTTATCTTCTGTCAGTTTTGTGCCATCTGCAGGTTCTCTTTCAACAACTTGAGAATCTCCCAACTCTCTATGATCCAATCCTTAGCCTTGGGAGATTTTCTCTCCTCGAATACCAAGTCTACCAAAGTGGGAGCATCATATCTGTACAATGCTCAGAAGGGTGTCATACCAATGGACATGTGGAAGGTGGTGTTGTAGCAATGTTCTCCTAAATGTAACCACTTTACCCATGTTCTCTGATGTCCTCCTACATAGTTCCTCAAATACCCTTCAACCCACTTGTTGAAAATCTCGGTCTGCCCATCTATCTGAGGGTGATAGCTGGTGCTAGGTGTCAACTATATCCCCACCAACCAAAACAACTCTCTCCAAAATGTCCCTATGAACTGACTGTCCCTGTCACTGACGATGTTCTTAGGCAACCCATGAAGTCTGAAGACCTCCCTGAAGAAAACCTCGGCTACCTGAACTGCACTGTACTCTGTCGGTATGGCGTAGAAGTGAGAAAACTTGGTCAATATATAGACCACTACATAGATACAGTCCTTACCCTGGACCTTGGGTAGAACCCTGATGAAGTCCATAGATATACTCTCCCATTTCTGCTCTGGAATGGGGAGTGGTTAAAGTAGCCCTGCTGGAAGAGCATGCTCTGACTTGTTCTGTTGCAAGTCACACACTCACTAACGTGTCTCATAACATCTTGTTTGAGGCCCTTCCATGAGAACCTCTCTTTGATCTGTCTGTAGGCTTTGAAAAACCCCTGATGGCCTGCTAGAGGTGAATCATGAACTGCAGTGAGGATCTTCTTCTTAAGCCCTGAATCTGGCACCAAGTAGACTCTATCCTCGTAAAATATGACATCGTCAATGAACCTATACCCGTCATCCTGTATCTTTCCATCCATCACCTCACAAGCGAACTTGTTCTTGGAATATTCCACTAATAAGTGGGATTTCCAATCTGCTGAAATCTCCATCAAAGAACATGCCGCAGGTCTCCTCGATAGTGCATCGACCACAATGTTCTTCTTCCCCTTGACATACTCTATGTCAAAGTCAAATGCCTATACCTTCGTCACCCATTTCTGTTGGTGCTCACTGAGGTTCTTCTGCTCAAGGAAATACTTCAAACTGTTGTGATCGGTCTTGACCACGAATTTGCTACCCACCAAATATTGTCTGAACTTGGTCAAGGCATGCATGATTGCCAACATTTCCTTGTCATAAATGGAGTACAAAATCTCAGGTTGACTAAGATTTCGGCTCCTGAATACAATGGGGTGTCCTCCCTGCATCAAAACTACATCGATCCCTTCGTCGGATGCATCACACTCTAGTACAAATGGCAAGGTGAAGTCTGGTAGTGCCAACACTGGACAAGTGCCCATGACTTCCTTCATGTGATCAAAGGATTCCTATGATTTCTCGGTCAATATGAAGGCCCCATGCTTGGTAAGATCTGTCAGTTATGCTCCAAGCTGAGAAAAACCCCGGACGAACTGTCTGTAATAGCTGCACAGCCCGAACAAGCTCCTCAATTCTGTCACGTTCTTAGGCGTCGGCCAATCCAGAATGGCCCTGATATTCTCTTGGTGCACCTGTACCCCATGTGCACTGATGATGTGGCCTAAGTAAAGCAGCTCTGTCATACCGAACTCGCACTTGGACTCTTTGGCATATAATGACTGTGCCTCCATGATGCTCAATACCTCATCCAAGTGCCTCATATGCTCTTGCCATGACCGACTATAGATCAAGATTTCTTTGAAGAAAACCAAGACTAATTTCCTTAATTGATACCTGAATATATGGTTCATGCAAGACTGGAATGTAGTGGGTGCATTGGTTAGCCCAAATGGCATAAACAGGAACTCGAAGTGTCCAAAATGACATTGAAATGCCATCTTCTCTATGTCCTGCTCTCGGATGCTGATCTGATGATATCCAGAGCGTAGATCAATTTTTGAGAAGAAAACTGCCCCATGCAATTCATCCATCAACTCGTCAATGCGTGGGATAGGGTACCGGTTCTTGATGGTTTTCTTGTTCAAGGCTCGGTAATCAATGCACATCCTCATGGTGCCATCCTTCTTTAGAACTAAGACAACTGAAGAAGCAAATGGGCTGTTGCTCGGTCTGATGTGTCCCATCACCAACAATTCCTTAATTTCCTTCTCTATCTCATCCTTGAACCTCCTATGATGACGATAGGGGGGAGTGATCATAGGTTTGGCCCCCTCCTCAACCTCAATGGTGTGCTCAAACCCCCTGTCAGGTGGTCTCCCTGGTGGAATTTCCTCAAAGACTTGTTGATGTCGTCCCAATAAATTCTTGATCTCTATGTGGTATTGTTGTCGACCTTATGAATCCTTCTGAGTAGTGATCAAGCATTATGTGGCATATGCTACCTCCCCTTGTCTGAATATCGTCTCCATCCTCTTGGCTGAAACTGTCCTGGGTGCTCCTGTCGACATACCTCTTAGAACAACCTTATTCCCATCCTGATCTTTGAATCCCATTTCCAAGGTTTGGTAGTTGGTAGTGATTTTTCCCAAGGTAATCATCCACTGAACTCCTAACACCACATCTGTGTCTGATAGGTCAACCACATAAAATGTGTCTCTCACTGTGTAGTTGCCTAATTTCATCTCTAAGTTTGGAACTTTGTCTAGACACTCCACTGTGTGGCCATCTGCTACCGCAACATCAAACCCCTCAAACTCCCCTGTCTGAAGTGCCCGTCTCGATACTAGTGAAGCGTCGATGAAGTTGTGGGTGGCCCCACCATCTATCAGGGCGATTACCCATTTCCCCTGAATAATCCCTCTGATACGGAGGGTATCATACCTGGGAACACCAGAAAGGGTTGCTATGACTCCTCCCTTTGCTGGTTTCCTCCTGTTATCCTGCTCTGGTGGTTGTGGGACTACTGTAGGAAGGGCTCCTGCCAGTGTCGTTGGTCTACG
Organism: Picea engelmannii; assembly: GCA_009831015.1. Taxonomy (NCBI): domain Eukaryota; kingdom Viridiplantae; phylum Streptophyta; class Pinopsida; order Pinales; family Pinaceae; genus Picea; species Picea engelmannii. The sequence goes on from ML785345.1 coordinate 631,968, forward strand.
GGGAAGTTGCTCCTCTGCTGGTGCTGACTCCTCCTCCGAACTAGTGGATCCACTGTCCTACTCCTCCTCCTCACTATCCACACTGTCTGCTGCTACCTCAATATAATGAATCTCTCCCTTGCCCATGCACCTGTGGCCTGGGACCCAAGGATCTCTGCAGTTGAAGCAAAGCTTCTTCCTCATAATCTCTTACCTAGTCTCATCATCCAACTTCTCCTTGCCCTTCCATTCTCTCTATAATGGCTTCCTGTCTCGATCCCTTTGTGGCACAAATGGTTTGGAGAAAGTTTTAGTATTTGGCACTGAGTCTTCCAGATCTCGAGTGCGAAGGATGGCATCCTGCAAAGTGGGAGGCCTGTATGCCTTCACCAATCCTCTCAAAGGCTCTGTGAGTCCTTATGTGAATAGCATGATCATCTTGGGCTATGATATATCAGTCACTGCCACATATACCCACTGAAACTCTGTGATGAATGCCTCTGCTGTGCCAGTCTGTCTCAACTGGGCTAGATCCCTGAAGTGTATCTCAGGATCCTTCCTGTCAAACCTGTCCATGAGCCTATCTGTAAAATCCCTATAGGAGGTGATGTGACTGTGACCCAATGTCACTAGTCCATGATACCACCACTCGTGTGCCTCACCCTCCAAGTGTAAGGTCACGAAACCGATGGCCTCTGTCTCAGTCATCTGGTTGAGCTTGTAATACGTGTCTAGCTTTTGTACCCAAGTTCTGGTGGTGTATTTGGATGATCCGTCGAAAGAAGGGATGGTGAGTTTCCCAACTTTTGGGATGAAATCAAGGTTATGTCCTTGTTGTTGTTGTGGTCCTCCCCTCTTTGACTCTCTAGGGCGTTTCCTAAGTCTGAGTCCGCAGTAATTGACTAAGGTCATGTCCCGATGGAAGTCATGACCCAATGCTGCGTACTCCCTCCTATACTCTGCAATGTCGTCGACGTGAGTGGGTGGCCTCTGTGCTATCGGTGGCGGTGCTGCTAATAGGGGTGCCCTCTGGAAACTGGGAAACACGGATCTGGGAATCCTACTCACATAGGTGTATGTGCAAGAGGGTGACTGGGGTCTACTGCCTGCTCCCGAGCTCCCTTGTGCTGCATGCAAGACTTGTGTATCTGGGGTGCCCACTCTAGCCAATCTATCAACCACCTGTGCCAAGGACTGAGACATGGTTCGTTGAATAGCTAACATATCGTTGATAACCTGCATGAAAGTTACCTCTGGATCTACGGGGGCCATGCCACTACCCTCTGGTCACTCATATATGTCTCCTAGCATCCTCTCTGCCTCATGCTCAGCCTCATGCTCTGCCCTTCTCTCTGCTTCTCTGTGTGCCTCTTCCTCTTCCTCTGAGCTAGGAGGAAAAGGGGGGAAATCAGGCCTATGTCTTCTTTCTTGATCCCTGTTGTAAATGACATATTCATCACCTACATGTTCACGACCCTCTGGGTCTTCTTCTGCACTCATTGTCTTTAGTCACAGGCTGGCATGACTAAAGCTTTGATACCACTGTAATGTTCCTGACTTGGCTAGTCTAGGAAACACTGCTAATGTGTGTGTAGGATCAAAGGTTTACAACATATAAATGATCATACAAATAATAAACGTGACAAAGGATTGCAAAGTTTGTATTATGATATCTCTGTGGATTACAAAATGGTCGAATGCGGCTGAATAAACTGACAATACTCGACTAGATCAACATACAAAGGATCTTAGCCAGAATACAAATAAGTAACTACGACTGAATAAAATAACAACACTCGGCTAGATCAAAAGACAAAAGGATGTTAGCCGGAATACAAATAAACAACTAAAAGATAATACCCTGAATATGGGAGCATTGCGGAATCAATGAAGAATGATGGAAGACTTGGATGATCTTCCTGGTGACTAGGGTGTTTTTCAACACCGAAATCATCCAACTGGTGTCTTCCTCCTGGAATACACTGAACTATCTCTCCTGAGATGTGCCTCTTCTCCTCAATGACAAGTCATAATCTGCATAATGATGAATTAGGTCGCTGACCCTTCCTTTATAGCTTTCCAAAACCCTAAATCATGCTGAAACCCTAATTCACTGTTGACTTCCAAAACCCTAAATCATGTTGAAACCCTAATTCACTGTTGACTTCCAAAACCCTAAATCATTGCTGAAACCCTAATTCACTGTTGACTTCTATTTTTATCTCATAATGACTTAAAAGTGCTTTTAACCCTTTTTAGCTCAATGTCACTTTTCGAATATAACACCTGTGACTGGAGTGACCTCTAGTAACCCTGTTTACCCCTCTTTGGCCCTGGCTACAGTCTAACATGGCAGTTTAGACCATTAAGCCTCCTCTTTGGAGCTCCTATTTGGAAAGGGACATTACAAATACGCTATTAACCATATTAATAGAAAACACTATAATTATAACACTATCGACAATATTAATTTACCACCAGCGGTCTAACAATACTAACAATATTATTGTGTAACACGTTGTCCATAAAATGCCATTCAGATGTCGTTCCTTAATCCATTAGATAAACACACACGATGTCCTTTAGTTGCATTTTAAAATGGCAGTATGTATCCGGGTGTTATCATTTCGCTACAAGCATGTTGGGTAAGCCATTCAATAACAATTGCTAAAACGTTGTCCAGTCTATACTATGTTGTTGTTGACTATTACTAAACATAACACATATAAAAAGGGTTGTCACTCACTCAAGGTTACTGTCAACGCTGGAATGCAATCAAGTTTACTACCATTACTTACTGTAGGTATATTAATTAAGTGCTATTAGGAATCAAGGTAGTGTTGTTACACCCAGCTATGGGCAAATCTAAATTGCTGACACAAGGGAATATGAATAACAGTTATAAGGAAAAATAAAAATCACTAAGCACAAATCCAAAGAATCGTTGTCACTATAGTAATTAAAATTGCAATACTAAATCACAATCACCTAATTCGTTGTTGTAGATACTACCATTAAAATCGCAATACAAAATTATAATCACATAATTCACTGCCAGAAACAAAAAATAAAGAAACTATTGGCATTCGGGGTTCATCCAATGAAAATGGAGGTAGCTCGTTAGTGAGTAAGGAGTTGGGTGAGTGGGTAAGTAAGGAGTTGTGGTTGTCAACGAAATAAAAATGCAGGAAGATACGCTCACAGCCAATTCACTACCCCAAACACATGAAAAACAAACACTATCTCTAGCAGGTTACAAATGAAACGCTGTGAAGAAGAAAATCATGATGAGGCTGACTAATAGGGATACGCTGTTAAAATTAATTCATTCGCTGCCAAGAAAATGTAAAAATGCATCCAAATATACAATATGCTATCTCTCAATAAAATTAATGTTGTTGATTGCATATAACTGTCAACTACCCAACACATGACGATGATAGCCAAAGGGGTTGGGATACATAAGAAGGAATGCAGATAATTAAAAGGGTAAAATGCAGGCATAACCCTTCCAATACATTAACACGGTCCTTCCAATCCACAAAAACACCGTTAGATAGTATTGGTCATCATAGAAGGTAAGAATCCACTGTCACAGTAATGTTAAATGCAGGTGAACAACAAAGGATCCATTGGCAATCAAGGTTCAGAAAAAGAAAATGAAAACACAGCCAATAAGAGGAATTACTCTTTGCTTAACCAAATGATGGAGATGCAGTCCCCCCCAAAAAACAAATAAACGCAGGCATGTAAAAATCGCAATAACGCAGGAATGAAAAAAAAATCGTAATAACGCAGGCACAAAGCAAACATATAAAATCTACATCGAATATTAACGTAGACAAAAAATTTATATCTTTATCAACAATGAGTAGCTCGTTGTCCTTCAAAGTAATTCCCAGTTAGTTACATAAACCTCTACCATTACACAACAGAGAAAAACACTACCATATTCAGTGAAAACGCCTAGTAAAGTTGCAGGGTAAATCTTCCATTGAGAGGTGAGAATACGCAAAGTATAATCGCCAGGGAGTGCATTAAACGCAAAGATAAACTATCTAGGAATATATTAAAACACATAGTTAAACATTTAGGGGATAGGAATGATAACAATGGTGGATTTACTCAACACAAGAAGGCACCATGACCATCAATCAACCACGAACAACCAACATGGGTAGACGACTGGGCAGTGCATCCTTCACTCATCATCCACACACATAAAAGCATGGCTTTAGGATCTATAGGTCTATTAACAACGAAGTGACGACCATCGATCCGGCTCCTAGATGATTGCTCAGGCGTGGACTGATGATCTAGGGATGTGGACAAAGTAAAGCACAACTCTTCACAAAAATCAATAAAACCAATAGGACAGTCACATCATTCAGGGATCGGAAGACAAGGGAATCAAGTCAAGTAGCGAGCTTAAGGCAAAGGGGAAATTAAGTTCTCAATTAAAATACTAAGTAAAACACTTTCCTTACACAATTAAAAGTACATAAATGAAGGCGTAAGATCAACAGTAATCTACCATGCAAAATGAAGCTTGTGTACCGTAGCCGAACGTAACAACTTCCAAGTCGTTGTCCTGTGCACTCCGTACAGCTCTCGCTTGCCGACCGTTGTGACTTCACCCGTACCTCCCAACCAATGCTAGGGGTACTCTTCTTCCCCTTTAGCCCCTCGAGCTGCAAAGGGGCCACACACAATAAACAAGAGAACAACTAGCTCCCAGCTCCCCTCGCAAGGCCGAGCTACAAATCCTCACCGAGCTGGGTATCCCAAATCCCACAAGATAAGTCAATCAAGTCTAAAATTTTGTAGCGTAACGTTGTTCATAAAAGAAGAGATCTATCCTCCTCCTCCCTCCTTTATATACAGTTTCTAAGTCATTCCTTTCCCAATTTCCCATTTAAATTAATGTTCAATAATTTAATTCATAAAAAAATCCTCCCCGTACATGTGTCACCCATCCCCTTTGTTGCACCAGAAATTAATTTCATTAATTATTCAATTACTCCGATTTCCCTCACCCACCTAAAAGCATTCCCAGAATCGCTCCTAGGTGTCCCCATATTCCCTCACACAATTTAATGACTTACCCCTTTACTAATTTACTAGTTGAGTTCAATTTAGAAAGTTATTAAAGGCAAGATACCTTACTAAGTTAGTCATTCTGCTTTTTCCTTATGTTTCCCTTTCTCTTTATGTTCCTCCTTTTTCCCTTAGTTTCCCAATTCTTTTAAATTTCCCTCTTTCCCTTTTTATGTAAAATTCAAATTAGCAAGTGTAGGAAATTACCCCTTTCCCCTTTTCCTTTTTAATTAATAAATTTTTAATTACCATATGTAAGAAAACAATTAATTCCCCTCTTTTAAAAAAAAAAATTAATCCCCCAAAGTAATTTGATTTTAATAAGTTAAACAAGTTTCTTATCCCCTTTTTGTCACATGTTTAAAGATGATTATTATTATTTTTTAATTTTTTTTAACACGAGTATTACTTTAGAGCTAGATTTTAATTTCTGAGGCTAGGCGACATTTTAATTAGGGAAAAAATGTTTTTAAAACTTTCTCATCACATCATTCATTCTAAGGCCATCTATATTTATTCACTTATTAGTTAACAATGCGATGTGCCCTTCAGGATGCACTAGGTGCTCCAAGGGTGCCACTCGCCTCATTTTGTTTCCCTTATACGACGTGCCCTTCAGGATGCACTATGAGCTCCAAGGGTGCCACTTGCCTCATTCTGTTTCCCTTGCACGACGTGCTCTTCAGGACGCACTACGTGCACCAAGGGTTCCACTTGCTGCATTTTGTTTCCCTTGCGTGATGTTCCCTTCAAGACGCACTACGTGCTCCAAGGGTGCCACTCACCTCTTGACTGACTTGGTAGACATCAAAAACCCCTGGAGTCAATACTCTGTCAGGTGATCTCTTGGGAGACTAAGGGCCTCTAAGGAATAATGCCCCTACCTTATTGCACGCCCCTTAGAATCATCATGAGCAACTATCGCAGTCTGCCCTCACGACATCGTGGATCTTCTCGAACTAGGTAGTCGTTAACCTACAGCTCGAGCCACCCTCTACTCCACATGTGAGTCTAGTCGGCAAGCTATTGTCAACCTGCATCATCAATCAATCATGTCAGAAATAATATCCATAATCATAACATCTAATCAGATGCACAAATGTCATATATACAACAATCAAACCCCAATAGTCCACTCCCTGACTCGATCTGGAGTCCAAGGCTTTCATCGATGCCTCTGCATCCTCGAGGTCCAAAATCCTGCACACTCAGGAGAACCAAGTCAATAGCACCTGTCTATAACAATATATCAAAATAACATGTCATCATATCCATAATGCCTCATAATCATGATCAAATGCCCAATAGTAATATAATCTAGATCACTTGCAAGCAAGCGTCCTCAAAGAATAAGTTCATTCAGTGCGCGTAAGAGTGGGATGTTACATACACCCCTCTTGGTCTAAAATTCATCCCAAAGTTTCACAGTATATAAGTGCCGAAAAAAAAATCTGTATCACAGTGTCACAAGTCTATCTATCAAACAAAAATGGAAACTATTGGCGCATATCATATGCGTCCTCCCAGGTCGCCGAGTGCGGACTATAGTTGTCCCACTGGACCTTGACATGTTCTACTATTCGATGTTGTATCTGTCAAATGCGATGATCTAGGATGAGGATCGGCTCAACCGTGAGCACCCCCTCATACAATACCTGCAAGGAACTCATGTAAATAACATGCGTAGGATCAATAATATAATGTCTCAAAACAGAAACATGAAAAACATTGTGCATGCGCCTCAAAAAATTAGGCAAGGCTAGTCGATAGGCCATGGGCTCCTTCCTCTCCACAATCTTGAAGGGTCCCATGAACCTAGGGGATATTTTATCTCCCTTTCCAAACTTTATCTAACTCTTATGTGGTTTTACCCGCAAGAAGACTCGATCACCAGCTTCGTAACTACAGTTGACACGGTGCATGTCGGCATAACTCTTTTGTCGATCCTGCGCTTCTTTGATCCTTTGTCTTATTGTTTGCAATTGATCTTTCATTTGTTGGATCTCTTTTGGTCCCACCAGGACCCTATCCTCAAGCCGATCCCAACTCAAAGGCATCTGACACAGTCTCCCTTAAAGAAGCTCGAAAGACGCCATCTTAATGGTGCTTTGGTAACTGTTGTTATAAGAAAATTCTATCAATGGCAAGAATTCTTCCCAACGCTTTTTCTGGTCCATCACGTACATGCACAACATGTCTTCCAAGATTTGGTTTGTTCGTTCATTCTGCCCATCGGTCTCCAGGTGATACATAGTACTAAAGTTAAGTTGGGTTCCCAAGGCCTCTTGGAAACTAGTCCAAAATCGTCCAGTAAACACCGATCCTCGATCGAATATAATCCTCTTAGGTATGCCATGCAACCTCACAATCTCATTGATGAAAACTCTAGCTATGTCAGGTGCCTGATACGTCGTATGCACATGAATAAAATGAGCACTATTCGTCAGAGTGTCGACTACCACAAAAATCGAGTCGTGTCTCCTTGCCGTCAGTGGCAATCCAACAATGAAATCCATCGAAATGACCTCGCATTTCGATTCCGAAATAGCATGTGGCTGTAGTAATTATGCTAGATGTCTATGTTCCACCTTTACCTGCTGACATTCTAGACATCTGGCCACATAGTTCACTATGTATTCCTTCATTCCATTCCATAAGAATAAGGGTTTAAGGTCCACCCTCATCTTCGTGACTCCTGGGTGGGCCATGTACACTGCTCTGTGAGCCTCGTTTAGGATCAAAATCCTCAACTCGTCGTTCGTTGGTACATAAATCTGATTTTTAAACCTCAATAATCCATCGTCATCAAACGTAAATCCTTCAAATCTTGGTACCATCATTGTGTTTTGTCCGATAAAATCCTCGACCTCTTTGTACCAGTAATTGTCGTGCTATAAAGTTAGAATCCTTTCACGTAGATTCGTCTGAATAGGCAACATCGAAAAGATGCATGGTTTGCATGGTCTTCAACTCAATTCTTCTGCCACTCGGTTCACTGTTCCTTTTATGTAAGTAATCTCGAAGTCGTACTCGCTAAGGAATTCTGACCAACGTCGTTATCGCGCGTTCAGGTCGCTTTGCATACAGATGTGTTGTAGTCCACAGTGGTCCATTTTTAGTTCAATTTTTTGTCCAACAAGGTAGTGTCTCCAAACCTTCAAGGCATATAAAATTGCTAACAACTCCAAATCATGCGTCACATACTTCTCCTCATGCCTTCTCAGTTTCCTAGGGATAAAAGCGATCACTTGACCGTCTTCCATCAAGACTCTGCCTAAGCCTTCCTTGGATGCGTCAGTGCATACCAAGAAGTTCGCATCCATGTTAGGGACCTTTAGTATCGGTTCTGTTGTCAACAACTCTTTGAGCCTCTGAAATGCTTCCGCACATTTCTCGGTCCAAACAAACTTCTTGTTCTTCTTCTGCAATTTCGTGATTGGATTTGCTATCTTTGAAAATACCTCGACGAACCGTCGATAGTATCCTGCTAAACCCATGAAGCTATGCACTTCCGGGACATTCGTCGGCGTAGGCCATTCCATAATAGCCTCGACCTTAGATAGATTCACGATGATACCTTCGTCGGAGATGACATGCCCTAAGTAGTGAATCTTCGATTGATAAAACAAGCATTTGGACAACTTCCCATACAATTTGTGCTCTCGCAGACATTGTAGTACCAAGCTCAAATGCTCGTCATGCTCCTCCGTCGTCCGAGAGTAAATCAAAATATCATCAATGAATACTTGGATGAACTTATCCAAGTACTCGCGGAACACCCCGTTCATCAGACTCATAAATACCCCTAGGGAGTTTCTCAGTCCAAATGGTAAAACAGTAAACTCGTAATGACCAAACCACGTCTTAAAGGCAGTCTTAGGGACATCGTCCTCCTTGATTCGTAACTGGTGATACCTTAATCGCAAATTGATCTTGGAAAACACCGTCGCACCCTTCATCTGATTGAACAGATCATCAATCCTTGGCAATGGATACCGATTATTTATCGTTGCCTTCTTCAATTGACGGTAGTCAATGCAGAGTCTCCACGACCCATCCTTCTTTCGTATGAAAATAACAGGCGCACCCGACAGTGACACACTCAGACGTATAATTCCTAGGTCCAACAGCTCCGTTAGTTTTATTCTCAACTTATGTAACTCCAGGGTTGACATATGATAAGGCATTCTCGCTATTGGTTCAGTCCCCGATTTTAGGTCTATGGTAAACTCCAATTCCCTCTCCAACGACATCCTAGGTAACTCCTCTGAAAAGACGTCCGCAAACTCTCTCACCATAGGAAGGTGGTCCAGACCTTCCACTACTCCCTTCTCGTTTAATGCAAGGATCACATAAATCTTACATCCCTTGCGCATGCTCTTCCGTAGCTACAAGGAAGATATGAACGTCAAAGAAAATCCCTGGTTCCATCCTATAATCATGCGTCTCTTTCCCTCATCATTGACCAAGCTCAACCGTTTTGTCTTACAGTTGAGTATTGCCTCATGTGATTCCAACCAGTCCATACCAATCATGACGTTATAAGATCCTAAGATCGTGACGTACAGGTTGGCCCTGGTGACAAACTCTCCTAGTTTAAGGGTACATACCGTAACCTTTCCTCCAACCTTCTATTTGTCTCCTGAAGCCATCTCTACAAAGATAAACTCATCCTGTTTGACTGCCTTTACCTTAATCCTTTTTAGCGCTACACCAGAAATGAAACTCTTCGTAGCACCAGGATCTATCAAAATACTAAGGGTCTGGCTAGAGATGGTACCTGACATCTCAAGCATATTCGACTGGTGCTCTGATTGGCGGTTATTCACCGCTGCATGAATTCGATGGGCCTTGCCCAAATCTCCCACGGCAATGGGTCCGACTGATCCAGATGCTCTAGTCCTCTCCACTGGGCAGTTGCGCTGGTAGTGTGGCTCCCCATAAGTCCAACACCCCTTCTTCGGTCCAGTACTCTTGGTACCCGAAGTAGAAGTTGACGGCCCACCGACCTGGAATCCTGGTATGTTCTGTTGAACAGGCCTAAACTACTGCTGCTGCGGACGACCTTGTTGTTGATGTTGTGGTCCTCGATAAGGAGTTTGATGCTAAGGCACTGGTTGCCGAGGCGTAGTGAAAGTGGATCCTTTCTAGAAGCCACAATATCCTGGCGTCTTTCTAGCTGGTGTCTAATGCTGCTATGCACTGGATGCCATCTGTCCTGTAGGTATCGCTGGAGTCCCTCTTTGACCCCCACTGATAAGCTCCTCCTATGCTATGAGGGCCTTCTGGATGACATCATGCAAGGTCTGAGGCATCATAATCCTAACCTTTGCACGTATGTTGACATTAAGACCGAACAAGAACCTGTTAACCTTAAGTTTCTCATTATTAAGATGCGAAGCATACCAAAGCACCTCCATAAAACGAGCCTCCTACTCAGGCACCATACGACCACCCTGTCGCAAGGTGTTGAACTCGTTGAGATGACACTCAATGAATTCCTCTAATAGGTACCTCTCTCAGAACCGTTTCTCGAACAGTTCTCATGACACGTCTTCGACGACCATGTTCAACTGCGGCAGGAGCGTCTTCGACCATAGAAGAGTGATCCCCTTTAATTGAAAGACCTCCATGCGGACCTTCATGTTGGAGTTATAGTCACAAAGTGAAAATCACGTCACCATATTCTCCAACCATGCCTCGACAACTGCATCGTTCAAGGCACCAAAGAACTCAGGAAATTTGACTTTCTAGAGTTCGTGGTGAATGCTACTAGTACCAACCAGAGCACATGGTGGACCCTCATGGGAAGTCAATGCCCTGGCCTCATCTCTATCCAAACGGATGATCAGTGCCTCAGACATGCGCTAAAAATACCTCATCATCCCAACCACATCACCCACTGCTATCTACTCCTGCCTGACAACCTGTTCGTCTCCCTGGGGGTTAGACCCCTCAGGCATGGATGTTACTGGAGACGTCGTGCCTCCTCCCCTAGCACCCCTTCGTCTGCCTCCATGATGTCCTTTAACCATGATTACCTACACGAATACAAGTCAACTTAATTAGCAACATTGTAATCAAATATCATATCAATGAAAGCCATAGTGATCCCAATTCGCGGGTTGAACCCGCTCTGATACCATATGTAACGTCCCCTACGTTACGACTACAAGCGAAGCAGAGGGTGCATTTTTTTTTCTTTCTTTAGGTAAAAAGGAAGGTGATGATGACATAGTCAACAACATCCTAGAGACGAGCACCATGCCCACAAAACAAGCAACAAACAACTATGACTCCATGCACTGGCACAAGAGAAACTGGGTGAAACATGCATAAAATAACAAGGAGAAATGACTAGCCGCCCGACACAAACATGACCACGCCTACAAGCTAAGGGACAACATCCCCATCTTGACACAATGGCCTTGATGACTATTTAACTAGAACCTCGATGACGCGCAACCAAACACATGAAGGCGTTCAACCCATGCGCCATTAGCAAACTTACAACGATCAACAAAAGTCACACGGAAGGCATAGACTCCAGCCAAGTTATCATTCGCCTCTATCCAATAGGGCACACCATGATCCCCTCATCAGGACTCATGACATTCCCAGGTGATAGGTACGGTGATAACCCTGGTGCTACCTAACCTATTTGGACCAAGGACTCCAGATGAATCCAACTCGCTAGGAGCAGAGTTACTAACAAGAGGAACTATACACACACCCCCAAGCAACAGGTCGACAATACGCAAGATGACGTCACTCCAAAGAAAGGCACAAGTTAATACATGACTTTGCCAACAACCCAACCCATTTAAGCAAGAGGTCTGAGAGCGAAGGATTGAATGGTAACCAGGCTACTATGGTCGTAAATGTTATCATAAGGTGACTTAAGTTATGCACTGAACAACATCAAGAAACTGTAACATCCCGCTCTGGTGCACTGAGCGAACTTATTCTTTGAAGACACTTGCTCGCAAGTGATCCAGATTATTATGATATTAAAACATTTGTCTTTGATTATGATGCGTTATGGGTAGATGACATGTTGTTTTACTACACTGACATAGACAGGTGCTATTGACTCGGTTTTTCTGAGTGTGCAGGGTTTTGGACCTTGAGGATGCAGAGGCATCGATGGAACCCCTTGGACTCTGGATTGAGTCAGGGAGTGGGCTATTTAGGTTTGATTGATTTACTGTGATATTAGTACATTTGAGATGATGATATGATGTGGACATGTTCTGACATGATTTGTTAATGATGTAGGCTAACGATAGCTTGCCGACCAGACTCACATATGGAGTAAAGGGGTCACACACGACTACCAGAGAGGTTGAGGGAGAGGTGTGGACAGCAGCCCTGCCACAACCTACTAGCACTCTCTCCATGGATCGAACTGTAGGTTAATGATTACCTAGTTTGAGAGGACCCATGATGCCGTGAGGGAAGACTGCGACAGTCGCTCATGATGATTCTAAGGGGTGTGAAATAAGGCAGGGGCCTTATTCCTTAGAAGCCCTTAGTCTCCCACAAGTTCACCTGGCGGAGTGTTAACTCCAGGGGTTATTGATGTCTACCAATTAGTCAAGAGGTGAGTGGCACCCTTGGAGCACGTGGTGCATCCTGAAGGGCACGTCATGCAAAAGAAACACAAGAGGTGAGTGGCACCCTTGGAGCACGTGGTGCATCCTGAAGGGAACATCGCGCAAAAGAAACACTAGAGGCGAGTGGCATCCTTGGAGCACGTAGTGCATCCTGAAGGGCACGTCGCGCAAAGGAACATATGAGGCAAGTGGCACCCTTGGAGCACCTAGTGCATCCTGAAGGGCACGTCGCGTTGATGATTATAAAGGAACGAACCTAGATGGCCCTAAGACAAATATCTCATTAAGAAATTTTTAAAACAACTCCCCTAATTAAATGTCGCTCAGTTCAGAATCTAAGTACTAAGTCTAAAACTTCTCTAGGGGTAAAATTTTGTCTACCCTTAAGAAAATATACATATAAAAAACAAAATAATAAAAGTTAAACTAAA
>ML785345.1:648526-669825 GCA_009831015.1 Picea engelmannii
AAGCATAACTTTTATGAAAACCCGACTTCTGTCAATTACATAACCTTATAAAAACTTTTAAAGCATAACTCCCATATGAACGCAATAGTTTTTCAAAAATTAAATTAATTCATAAATAAACGAATACCGAAAGCCATAGTTTTGATTGACAGAATGCATAACCTTCAGTGAACAAATTGAATGCTTAAGGGACTAAACTATTTTCCTTAAAACTTAGACATAAACTCAGACTAAACCAATAGTAATAAAATTATTTAACGAGCGGGAGTATAAAAAGTATGAATTTAAAAATAAAATGAAAAGATGCATTAGCGAATTTACCTTTTTGGTTTTAAAGAAGGGATTAAATAAAAAATAGGGAAACTAAGTAAAAAAAAGAAACATAGACAATTAATAAGTTAAAGAAAATAATTCTGGAGAAACGTGGGGGATGAATGACACTTGTACAACAGAGAATTTTTGGAGGGTTTTCTTTAAAACTTAAAAATAAATGTGGGGCTCAAAACTCTATAAAAGAAAGGGGGATGAGGGGAAAAGGGGATCAGGTTGTTAGGTATTGTTATGCTGCCGAATTGTGACTGGACTGATTGCTTGTGAGGAGTTGGGAATTTCTCAGCTTGTATTGGAGTGGTAGCTCAACCTTGCGGAGGCGAGCTGGGAAGCTAGGCATACCTTCTGGATTTGTGTGGCCCCTTTGCAGCTCGGGGGGCTAAGGGGGAAGAAGAGTACCCCTAGCGTTTGGCTGGGAGGTACCGGTGTAGTCTCTACGGTCGGCAAGCGGGAGAGGCATGGAGCACGGACGTCTTCGAGGTGGACGATAAGGCAAAGGTACAATTTTTATCCTTTAGTCGAATAGAATGTATCATGGCTTATGCTGGGAGCGGAATATCGAGTATAATGGTTCGTTTGGCTGTTTTTATTTACTTACTCAGCGATTATAAAAGTGACTGTTGTAACGACTGTGTTATTTAAGGTTGCTCATGGAACACCGTATTATTGTTGCAAGTGATGTAAAATTTTGATATTTTATGGGTTCTGCTGGTACGATTTACAAATGTTAAGCTACTGAAGAACCTCTTCATAATTTATGGGTAATGACTGTTTTTCTGTTCAATCTCAGCGTGGATGTAATGTTTCTATAATCTTGTTTCCATCCCTCTCAGCCACCCGCTTTTACCCTCTACGTTTATGTTTGTCCTTGCGATTTACCGCGCTGCAGACAGTGATTTACCCCCCTTATGGATGCGATATGGTCATGGGATAGTCTGCATTTACCTTCTAGGCTGAAAATCTAAATCCCTTTGGTGGTGTCGTAAATTATCCTTGTCTGTGTGTCAGTTGTTTCCTTTTTGTTGCATTTTGGGCCGCGCTATCAGCTGGGACAGGGTCATCCTTAATCCCGTTTTGGGATCCCTGGCACTTGTCTGGCACCCAAACCTAAGACCCTCAGCGTTGAACATTGGGACCTCTCAGATTGAGCTCAGCGTTGCCTCGTCGGCATTTACAGCCTTGGGAAGTCCTTCCCCTCTTGGAGTAAGTTTGAGTAGCGATTTTGATGCATGGGATGCCTCCCGGTTCGGATCCCTTTTCCAGGTAGCTCAGGTTGCACCGACGTTTAGGGAACACTTGCCCTCGACCCTGTGGTCCTTGGCTCGACTCGTTTCAGGTTAACCTTCCCGCGTTCCCTCACCCCCGACTCTCCTCGCCCAGTGATACCGGTAAATGGTGAGTTGAACCTGCGCATGCATGCCCCTGTCGGCTTCGACTTCTTAATACAGACCCTGTGCACCTTACCGTCGAGTGATCACTTGGCCTCCTTACCAGCTGGACCCTTCACCACGCGTTGAACCTGGGTCAGGGACTTCACGCTGATCATGTGGGTTGTTCTTGCGGGCGTCTGTCGGGCGGCTCTGCAGTGGGTCGTGGTGCTACCTCCTCCCACCAACGACAGTTGTTCCTTCTGCCATCAGCCCGGTATCCCTCCTAACTTTTGGACGTTACCCCGAGCTGATCTAAACCTTACCGCTCAATGGTGGAGGCGACATTTTACACACGGTCGGGGATGGTCAGCCAGTTGTTGGTTCTCGACTTTCGTGCATGGGTCCCTTGGAGTTGTCCATGCCCACATCAACTAAATCTCAAACCCTAAGTTCCAGCTGTGCGCGGGGGAAAACCTTCTGGTATGCGTTCGGCGTCCGTTCTATCCTTCCAGGTTGGGGTGTTTCCAGCCTTGATCACAATATCCTCACAGCCAGAAATTTGGAGGCTGATGTTTCTTTTTCCACCTCGGGATTCTAGCCGTAATGGCTGCCTCGGATGCGCGCTGGCATGGAGATGGAGGCGTGTTTACTAGGTTGGCAGCGAACCCCTTTCCCACAGATTCGACAGACTAGGAAAACCTTTTCTCGTGTTGACAGTTGTTTGTTGTTGGGTCGTGAGCTTGACCGTCATCCCTTTTCCTTTTTGGAACCGAGTTAGCCATCACTCCCCTTTCTGGGCATTATTATTTAAGTCTTGTAACCAACACCTTTGGTAGCGCTGATTTCGGAGAGGTATACCCGACTGAATGGCTGCAGCCAGTGGCATTGTGCCAGACTGCATGCTAGGTACTGTCTAGGGTTTTACGTTCCATGCCCTTCATGTTTTATTTGGATCTTGAATAGTATGGGTAGGTAGTGTTGATTGGTATTATATCTTAGAATGGAATAGTTATGATTTTCTTCCATAAAATCTTGACATTATTATTCTATTGATTATAATGAAATGTAATGTGATATAACGTGATGTTAATATTTATGGTATTAGGGTGTTGATCACTGTAAAATAGTGCTTAATGTTAATACTTATGGTCAAGATTAATGATAATGTTATTATGGTTCTTGTAATGATAAAAGTAATGCAACGCTTACTGTTAACGCTTATGGTCAGGTTAATATTAATTGTTAGTTGTTAATGGTAATGATTATGTAATGAATCGTATAATATTAATCCTAATGGTTATGGAATGGTTAAGGTTAATGTTGTTATCGTCATGGTAAGGTTAATGTAGTTGATACGAATAAAATAACAAATGTAATGTGTTGCTCATGGTATTAGTTATTGCAATATAAAAAGAAAAATGGATGATGTTTTATGGTAGGAATGATGAACTAATTATCATCAATAACAGATAAATAAGGTCCTAAACTAAGCACATTGAGTCACTATGATAGGTAAATGGGGTTGTACAAATATTGGGAATTGCCTTCGTAATGGAATTGCTTTAAATTGGATTTGCTATTAATGGAGTTTACAATTACTGACTAGCGCATTGTAGAGGACGTGGTTGATCCTTAACTATTGTTGCACTGGGATATATACACATTTTATTGCTTGGTCTGCTTGTGTCGGGCGGGATGTAGACACCTCCATGTAGCCTTAGTATATAAGTCTGTGTGTGTGTTTATTTTCTGTGTAAAGAATCCAGTGCCGTATCAAGAGTCTCAGGCCCTTTAAAGGCAGGGTTTCCACTCTTGCGACACACCTGACGAAGATTACTAGTTTTTGCCTGAGCAGTCGGCCAGGAGCCTATCTGACCTTCTCTCTCTCCGGAGCAGAGAACTAAGATTAAACGCCCTGATTTCCTGTGCAGAAATAGTAAAATCTACTACTATGGATTCTTCCATGTATGTTCGTACGGTACATAACCCAGCATTGTCGTTTATTGCTTGCCGTCACTTGTTGTGCGCCTTATGTCTATGGTCGTTTATTGCTTGCCGTCACTTGTTGTGCGCCTTATGTCTATGGTCGTTTATTGCTTGTCGTCACTTGTTGTGCACCTTAAGTATTCTTGTTGTGATCATCGTGGTTGCGTCTTTTTGGTTGTCGGGTGGTGACATAGAGTCAAGTATGTCTGTTCCTTTTTACACGCGCGCACACACCTTAAACAAAAAAAAATAAAAAATTGCACCTGTTAAAGAGTTGTTGTCGTGGCTAGGAGGACGTTACATGTGCGAAGTCTTGTAGTTGGTATGGTGCACCCCCCTTTTCCAGAGTGCAGTCGACACCGTCTAGCCATCTACCTTCAGGTGGCGTCATTCCCAAGGCAAAGAATCTAATGCCATCCTTTTTATTTGTTTCACAAACAGAAATTTTATTTACAACGAATCATCGCTGGAAGTGGGTGAAGTTTCCTGGCATGAGAGTTACTCTCCTTGCAGCGATTCCATTATTTTTTCCTCAACAATAACCCTCCCTCCTCTCAGCCAACGATTTGCCTTTGGCTGCGAGCCTTCGCCCTTCCCAGCCTTGGACAGTGTTGAGCCTGTCAAGTGGACAACAATGAATTAGTTATTCATGCCTCTAACTGCAGGGTGACAGGTTTCTAATGCCGCATTGATTTCTTTTAATTATTCATTGCTTTTAAGTTATTCAGGCTTGCTCCAATTATGGCATAATATTAATGTAAATTTTTTAATGCTTGCTTTAAAATATTTTGGAATATTGCATCAATGGTGGATTTATAATCGTTGGGTCGTTGTGCTAATTATTGGTTCACAGTTACTGGCTATTGATTTATAATTTAGATCATTGAGTTAATATTAATGTTAAATTTATATGCTTGCGTTAAAAGATTTTAGAATATTGCATCCATTATGGATTTATAATCGTTGGGTCGTTGGGCTAATTATTGTTCACAACTACTGGCTATTGATTTATAATTTAGATCATTGAGTTAATGTTAATGTTAAATTTATATGCGTGGGTTAAAAGGATTTTTGAATATTGCGCCAATTATGGATTATGATCAATGCGTTGTTGAGTCAATTATTGGTTCATAATTATTGTATATCGAATTATAAACTTAGATCTTTGAGTGAAGGTTAATGTGAATTTTTACAATGAATGAGTTAAATGATTTTAGAATGTTGCGTTATTTATTGAATTATAATTATAGATTAAATGTTAATTTTTTCTTTAAATGATAATTCATAACTATTCATTTTTATTTATAATTAATGAATGAGTTAAATGATTTTAGAATATTGTGTTAATTATTATAATTATAAATTAAATGTTAATTTTCGCTTTAAATGATAATTTTTAACTATTCATTATTTTTTATTAAAATTATGATTAATTATTTGGTTAAATGTTAAACCAGTCGAAGATCAGACTTGCACAATAAGGTCCTTGAATGTTAATTTAGAGGGTACCTTGATGACAAATTATGATCTAAAGTTGCGCGATGGAATGGCCTTAAGACTAATGTAGATTGTAGTCCTTTGATTAATTAATGTTGTACTGGGTCGTAAACTTCTGTGTGCTTGGTCTGCTTGTGTCGGGCGGGACATAGACACCTCCATGTTCCTCAGAATAGTTGCCATCCCTGAGACCTTAAATGGTTAAAATCGATGGGAACCTGGGCTTGAGCATTGCTTATGTGTCTTGGAGGTCATAACCATTGCAGGGTAGGATTGATGGGTAGTTAGTCTTATTTATTAGTCGTTTGATTGTCGTTAATTGCATGCAGATACTTGATGTGCATCTTAGGTCATCATGTTGTGTTCGTTGTTGTATGTGTCTTGTTCGTCATCGGGCGGCAACGCAGAGTCGAATGTGTTTTCTTTACCCTTGTACACACGCGCACACACATTTTGAAAAAGGAAAAAAAAAATTACTTGTTATAAGAGACTCATCGCCATAACGAGGAGGTTCGTTATAGAAACACTGACTAACCAATACCCATTGTCCATTAAATTAAGTGAACTACTGAATCAGGTTGCTTATATAATAATCGGTTGTTGTCTAAGTTAACAAGTCCTACTTAAACAATAAATACAAATCTAAATCAATGATTTAACAATATATAACAATAACAACAATATCAATATGTAACGCTATTAATCTGACACTGTTAACAATATTAGTATAATACACTATTAACCATATTAATATAAAACACTATAATTATAACACTATCGACAATATTAATTTACCACCAGTGGTCTAACAATACTAACAATACTATTGTGTAACCCGCTTTCCATAAAATGCCATTTGGATGTCATTCCTTAATCCATTAGATAAACACACAAGCTGTCCTTTAGTTGTATTTTAAAATGGTAGTATGTATTTGGGTGTAATCATTTCGCTACAAGCATGTTGGGTAAGCCATTCAATAACAATCACTAAAAATGTGTTCAGTCTATACTATGTTGTTGACTATTACTAAACATAACGCATATAAAAAGGGCTATCAGTCACTCAAGGTTACTGTCAACACTGGTATACCATCAAGTTTACTGCCATTACTTACTGTAGGTATATTAATTAAGTGCTGCCAAGAATCAAGGTAGTGCTGTTACACCCAACTATGGGCAAATCTAAATTACTGACACAAGGGAATATGAATAGCGGTTATAAGGAAAAAGAAAAACCGCTAAGCACAAATCCAAAGAATCGTTGTCACTATAGTAATTAAAATCGCAATACTAAATCACAGTCACCTAATTCGTTGCCGTAGATAGCACCATTAAAATCGCAATATGAAATTACAGTCACATAATTCGCTGCCAAAAAGAAAAAATAAAGAAACTGCTGGCATTTGGGGTTCATCCAACGAAAATGGAGGTAGCTCGTGAGTGAGTAAGGAGCTGGGTGAGTGGGTGAGTAAGGAGTTGTGGATGTCAACAAAATAAAAACGTAGGAAGATACACTCACAACCAATTCACTACCCCAAACACAAGAAAAACAAACACTATCTCTAGCAGGTTACAAATGAAGCACTCTGAAGAAGAAATTCGTGATGAGGTTGACTAATAGGGATACACTGTCAAAATTAATGCATTCGTTGCCAGGCAAATGTAAAAACGTAGCCAAATCTACAATATGATATCTCTCAATAAAATTAATGTTGTTGATTTCATATAACTGTCAACTACCCAACACATGACAGTGATAGCCAAAGGGGCTAGGATACATAAGAAGGAATGCATATAATAAAAAGGGTAAAATGCAGGCATAACCCTTCTAATACATTAGCATAGTCCTTCCAATCCACAAAAATGCAGTCAGATAGTATTGGTCATCACAGAAGGTAAGAATCCACTATCACATGAATGTTAAATGCAGGTGAACAACAAAGGATCCATTGGCAATCGGGGTTCAGAAAAAGAAAACGAAAACGCAACCAATAATAGAAATTACTCGTGGCTTAACCAAACGCTGGAGACACAAACCTAAAAAAAAACAAAAAAATGCAAGCATGTAAAAATTGCAATAACGCAGGCATGAAAAAAAATCGTAATAACGCAGACACAAAGCAATCATATAAAATCTACATTGAATATTAACACAGGCAGACAATTTATATCTTTATCAACAATGAGTAGCTCGTTGTCCTTCAAATTAATTCACAGTCAATTATATAAACCTATACCATTACATAGGAGAGAAAAACGCTACCATATTCAGTGAAAATGCCTAGTAAAGTTGCAAGGTAAATCTGCCATTGAGAAGTGAGAAAATGCAGAGTATAATCACCAGGGAGTGCATTAAACACAGAGCTAAACTATCCAAGAATATATTAAAACGTAGAGTCAAATATTTAGGGGATAATAATGATAACAATGGCGGAATTACTCAACACAACAAGGCGCAATGACCATCAATCAACCACGAACAACCAACAGGGGTAGATGACTAGGTACCCCATCCTTCACTCATCATCCACGCACAAAAAAACAGGGATTTAGGATCTATAGGTCTATTAACACCGAAGTGATGACCGTCAATCCATCTCCTGACCGACTGCTTAGGCATGGACTGATGATCTAGGGATGTGGACGAAGTAAAGCACAACTCTTTACAAAAATCAATAAAACCAATAGGATAGTCTCAACATTCAGGGATCGAAATCCAAGGGAATCAAGTCAAGTAGCGAGCTTAAGGCAAAGGGGAAATTAAGTTCTCAATTAAAATTCTAAGTAAAACATTTTCCTTACACAATTAAAAGTACAGAAATGAAGGCGTAAGATCAATAGTAATCTACCATGCAAAATTTAGCTTGCGTACCATAGCCCAAGGTAACAACTTCCGATTCGTTGTCTCGTGTGCTCCATGCAGCTCCCGCTTGTCGACCGCTGTGACTTCACTGGTACCTCCCAGCCAATGCTAGGGGTACTCGTCTCCCCCCTTATCCCCCCGAGCCGCAAAGGGGCCATGCACAATAAACCAAAGAACAACTAGCTCCCAGCTCACCTCGCAAGGTCGAGCTACCACTCCTCACCGAGATGGGTATCCCAAATCCCACAATATAAGTCACTCAAGTCTAAAATTCTGCAGCGTAATGTTGTTCATAAAATAAGAGATCTATCCTCCTCCTCCTCCTCCTCCTCCCTCCTTTATATAGAGTTTCTAAGTCTTTCCTTTCCCAATTCCCATTTAATTTAATGTTCAATAATTTAATTCAGAAAAAAAATCCTCCCCATAAATGTGTCACCCATCCTTTTTGTTGCACCAGAAATTAATTTCATTAATTATTTAATTACTCCTATTTCTCTCACCCACCTAAAAGCTTTCCTAGAATTGCTCCTAGGTGTCCCCATATTCCCTCACACAATTTAATGAATTACCCCCTTACTAATTTACTAGTTGAGTTCAATTTAGAAAGTTTTTAAAGGCAAGATACCTTACTAAGTTAGTCATTCTGCTTTTTCCTTATGTTTCCCTTTCTCTTTATGTTCCCCCTTTTTCCCTTAGTTTCCTAATTCTTTTAAATTTCGCCCTTTTCGTTTTTATCTAAAATTTAAATTAGCAAGTGTAGGAAATTACCCTTCTCCCCTTTTCCTTTTTAATTAATAAATTTTTAATTAGCATATGTAACAAAACAATTAATTCCCCTCTTTTAAAAAAAAAAATTAATCCCCCAAAGTAATTTGATTTTAATAATTTAATCGAGTTTCTTACTCCCTTTTTATCACATGTTTAAAGATGATTATTATTATTTTTTTTATTTTTTTTACCACGAGTATTACTTTAGAGATAGATTTTAATTTCCGAGGCTAGGTGACATTTTAATTAGGGAAAATTTGTTTTTAAAACTTTCTCATCACATCATTCTTTCTAAGGCCTTCTAGGTTTATTCACTTATTAGTTAACAACACGACCTGCCCTTTAGGATGCACCAGGTGATCCAAGGGTGCCACTCGTCTCATTCTGTTTCTCTTTCGTGACGTGCCCTTCAGGATGCACTACGTGCTCTAAGGGTGCCACTCATCTCATTCTATTTCCCTTGCGCGACGTGCCCTTTAGGACACACTACGTGATCCAAGCGTGTGACTCGCCTCATTCTGTTTCCTTGCACGTCGTTCTCTTCAGGACGCACTACGTGATCCAAGGGTGCCACTTGCCTCTTGAATTACTTGGTAGACATAAAAAACCCCTCGACTCAATACTTTGTTAGGTGATCTTGTGGGAGACTAAGGGCCTCTAAGGAATAAGGCCCCTGCCTTATTGCACGCCCCTTAGAATCATTGTGAGCGACTGTTGCAGTCTTCCCTCATGACATTGTGGGTCTTCTCGAACTAGGTAGTTGTTAACCTACAGTTCAAGCCATGACAGGAGTGCTAGTAGGTTGTGGTAGGGCTGCTGACCACACCTCTCCCTCAACATCTCTGGTAGTCGTGCGTGACCCCTTTACTCCACATGTGAGTCTGGTCGACAATCTATCGTCAGCCTGCATCATCAATGAATCATGTCAAAAATAATATCCATAAGCATAACATCTAATCAGATGCACAAATGTCATATATACAACAATCAAACCCAAATAGTCCACTCTCTGACTCGATCCAGAGTCTAAGGGTTTCATCGATGCCTCTGCATCCTCGAGGTCCAAAATTATGCACACTCAGGAGAACCGAGTCAATAACACCTGTCTATAACAATACATCAAAATAACATGTCATCATATCCATAATGCCTCATAATCATAATCAAATTCCCAATAGTAATATAATCTGGATCACTTGCAAGCAAGTGTCCTCAAAGAATATGTTTGCTCAGTGCACGTAAGAGAGGGATGTTACAGAGATGAATTATTTTACCAAAATAAATGTTTTAGTGGAAATAAATGTGATCATTGTGGGAATCTAAGTTTGTTTCACTCAAATTATCCTATTGATATGAATGATCAATCATTTTCTAATATAACAGTCAATTGGAAGATATATGAATATATCAACAACATAGCTTCACATTCTTCAAATGTTATTTCCAAAATGATTGATTTGAAAGTAGATAAAATATGTGATAGATTTTTTGAAGAAGTTTCAAGAAGAAATTTATAAATAAACCAAACATTCACATAGAGCTTGATGGAAAGACCTACAATTCAAACAATCCTGTGAAATGTTTCCACCAGGGACAATTTTGTCTGTAGTTGATTTTGCAAAGAATTACACATTCGATGAACAAAAAGAAATACACAGTGAATATTATCATTCTGATCAAGTCATTATATTTGTCCACGTTCTATATAGACATGCTAAATAGAATGTTGATAACATAGAAAACAATAATGGCAATCGACATGTGATTAAAAAATATCACTTTTATTTAAGTGATGATCGAGCACATGATACATATTATGTACAACATTGTTTTGATAAATTTTATGATTCATTGAAAAAACATGGGATCGGATTCGATCAAAATTGGATATGGTCAGATGGATGTGCGGGTCAGTTCAATTTTCCATGATCATTCTATTGGTTCTGTTGTATTCACAATAAATCAAACATTACACATTGTTGGAATTTTTTTGAGACTGGTCATGGAAAAGGAGAGCATGACAGTGCAATGGCACGTGTAAAACGAGCACTTCGAAGGTATCAGATGAACCCTCATGAAACTAGATTTGAATCCTCTGATCAAGTTGTTGATTGGTGCAAACTGGCGCTAAGCTATGAAAATAATCCGTCAAGGGATGTGTGCAGGTGTGTGTATATATACATGTTACACATGTACACAAGATATTTTTATTCACTTGTTCAAATTTATATGATCTCCAATCATGTTCTTGATAGATTTCAAGTTAACAAGTTCTTATCTTGTGTAGGTTTTTTTGGTATGTTAGAAACCGAGATGTAAATAGATCAATCCCATATGAGGTAGGTACAATTCATGGGACGCGAAAATTGCATTCAGTTAAAACAAAACACTATCAAAATGTGTTTGCATTTGATAGAAGAAATGAATCTTGTTTTTGTTCAGTTTGCATAAAGGACATAGAAGACATAGCGATTTGCAAAAACGAAAATGCGGAATATGTTAAAGCTTGGAGACATATTGAACTTAATATAAAAGAGAAAATTCCACTTGAAAGCTCAGAGGATATGGAATCAAATGAAACTATAGTATCAGTTGATGACGATAGAGTTTCTGATCTTGTTAGAGAAGGTAATTTATGTTTCAATTGTTTGAAAATATATTTGTTAAATATTTAAACAACTTGTAGATGTACTTGTAAGTTGGATATATAAAATTTATATATATTCAATGAGTTTAATGGCACGTGCATGTGTTGTGATATCCTCAAATTATTCAAAATTAAATTATTTCAAAGTTGTTATTCTCAAAATAAATTTCCAGTTTTTGAAATTCAAATTTTAGATTTTTGAAGTATGTAATTATTATGTTATGATTGTTGGAAAAAAGTTTGACTTGTCAACTTTCCTCGTTTGATGGACACATGTATGAGACAAACATTTTTAATAAATTTAATGCTGGAGAACAGATGAAACGTCCAGGTTAAAAATAATTGACTATGACTCCATGAGTGGGGAACATGGTTGAGTTAACTCAGAGATAATTTTTACAAGTGTCAGAAGTTGAATTCTGTCACTAGAAGCCCCTAGAAATCAAGAATTTGTAAAGCTGCAAATTTCTCAAGGAGGGAAAATAATGGAAAGCCCTAGGCATGAGATAAAAACAACATATGTGGGAGGTAGGACATTGCTTAGTATGTTGGGGAAAATAATTTGTTTTGTTGTTATGAACACATATGGTGCGAGACAAACATTTCTCTGAGCTATTCAATGAGACAATGGCTAAATAACGATGCTCAAATTTCCCTTATGGATTCATGTTCAGGCTAGGGGGTGATCAGGACAAGTAAATGTGGTTGTTATGCATCTAGGGTTGAGTGGAATGTGGTTGTTCCATTTGTTTTCCTAACATTGATTGATCAGATATGTATCTTAACTATTTACTTTCATTTTCTAAAGTGTTATATGGTTGATGTTATATATATATGAATGATAATCTATGTAAGTGTGCCTCATGGCCTTGATAGATTTGTGGAATTTTCCACTATTTAAATGATTGGTTAGTATTTCTTTCTCTGAAGTGTTATATGTTTAATGGATACATATATAGATAGTAATATGTATGGGTACACCTCATGGCCATAGTAGATTTATTGATTTTCCTACTTATTAAATTACCATACACAAAATAAACTACTTCAGAAAGGAAACAAGTGAAACCAACGCAAACATATTGTATCGAAGTAAAATAAGCAAATTCGAATTGGTGGAATAAAGACAGACTCATGCGATCTTGATGGACTGCAAGAACAAGTGATTTAAAAGTCTCATATATATTTATGTTTATATACATTAATGAAAAAAACTATCTAATACAATAAATCTCAGAGATTATTATGACCAAAGTCATCTATGCAGATTGATAGGTCATTGCCATATATAAAGCCATTGTAGTTTTCTTCCAAGTAAAATATGAACGCGGACAAGGTGATACATTCCCAAATAAAACTCTGGTAACTTTCAAAAGAATATTTAAACAACATCGACTGTCTATAATAGAGGTAAGAAAACGCAAATCTCTGGTTCGAACTGTGGAAGAAATTCTCAGCAAGAGAGCATGTTGTAGTGGGACCCGAAGTAACTTTTCCAAGATGAGCATTCTCCCTTCGTGGAATCGCGACATCTGAGGTTAAACCTGCAAAAAGGAAACCAATATAGGATTACGATACCATCTTATTATAATCAAAGGAATAAGATAAAAAAGATGAGAAAGGGAAAGTACTTATATCAGGAATAACCATCCCTTCGATCCTTGTGAAGTGAATTTCACTACTCGGGAGGTGGAGTGGGCGTACAATAGGCTGATGGTTTCCCTCGCAAGAAAAAGGACCCATCATAAAAACGCATATCCATAAAATTAAACCAAATAAAAATTTTAGAGTAATTCGAAGAACAATTACAGAGGAGTATTTATAGTGCTAATACCGAGATAAGAATCACAGAGAGTAATTACAATAAATAGTTATAGAGAAGTATATATCAATGCTATTACAAAGACTAATTATCAAAATATTCACGAAGAATGGTTACAGAGAATAATCACTGAAAAACCAATTATAAATTCTAACTACAGAGACAACAACAAACCCTTTAAAGGAGATAGATCTACAAGTATTTCCTCATAGTACACATGCGGTTTTCAAATGAGGGAAATCAAAATATCAAGTGAAGGAAATTATAGAGACAGTAACAAACTCTTTAAAGGAGATAGATCTACAAGTTTTTCCTCGCAGTACACACGCGTGTTTCAAATTTAAGGAAACTGAAATATCAAGTGAAAGAATTACAAAGACAACGACGAACCTTGAAGGAGATAGATCTATACGTTTCCTCATCAAAATCGGGCATACCTCTTAGTTAGGGAGATGAAAATACCAGTGAGTAAATGAAAGAGAATAGATATAACATTTAAAGAAACCATTGTATCAACATTACATCGCATAGAGTGGAACGGTTTTGCACATAAAGCAGTTACGCAAAAACTATCAAGGATCATGGTATAATTGTAATACAATGAGCACCGAGGGTTATGGTCAAGTCTCAAAAACCCCCAAGAAATATATATATATATATGATGGTTAAGTAAAATGGTTAAACTTTGGGCTGTGGTGCGAATTGGCTTGACGATTGGACATGGAGAGGGAACAAACTATATGTAAAAACTCAAGAAAAAATGACAGAGTCTCTTTCCAACACTCTGAACCTCACAGTCAATATCTCATAGGGTTATTAGCACCCTCATTTAAACGTTAACCAGGAGTGGAAACAAAAATTAAAGGACTTAGTTATGTACCAAACAACACACAGTGGTACTATGGCCACAGGTTTCGAACTTAGGAGAATTCAGCAAGACACATAACAAGTGGTGTAAAATTTAATAGAGAAATAAAACACAGTATCAGAGTATCTTCTGAATACAAACCATTATGGGTAGAAAACCGTACCTGTTACAGAGCATTCGACTTCCATTGGCATATTGTTGTATCTATTTTACTTCTGAGCAGGTGCTACAAAGTAGCCAGGTCACAGGGAGAGCTCCATGGAGGAAAGACTAAAAAAAAAAAGGTAAGAGGTTGAATGTCTTGGGCATAATGGCGCCTTGAACCCTGCGTTCAGAGTGTAAGGGTGATGGAGTACGCTCCCCCTCCCTCCCGACTTCCATGTGAAATTAGTGTAGTGAAGAGATTGTATTGGGTAATTTTCCTGGAACGTCGGAACCCAGAGTACGAGGTAGGTAATTGTTTTAAATGACTGCCAAACTTTTAAATGCTAGAAAGAACCAATGTTAGGTCGTAAAATCTGAAGTGAAAGTTTGACTTTCCACCCACCATTCCATAACGAGCCACCATATCTTTTAGCTTGCGGGTTAACATGACTAAGGTTTGGTTAGGATGGGTGTCTTATATGTGGGTGAGCGTAGTAACTAAGTGAAATCAAATTTATCGAGTGGTTCCATGATTCATGACTGAAAGGAACCTTGAGTCCTAGTCTTTACATGGCCAGGTTTAGACTTATTTAATTTTTTTGGGGAGGAATGTATACTATATATATATGATCAATATGTCACATCCATCGCGATGGCTAGGTTATTTTGTTCCCCTAACTTAACAATAAATTTTCAACGTGGATCAATCCTTATACACCATAACTTAAATTGATATGGGATTAGGCACTATGGAATAACTTAAATGTTATAGTTTACAATTAGGGTTTTCTTATAGTTTTAGGAATAAAACTATCATGGAGAAAATTGTCATGGTACCAGAGGAATAAGGTAAGAATGTTTATGCAAAGGTGTCATTATAGTGCGAATAATAAATTCCTCTCTTTGGTTAAAAGTCCAAATAAAGGTTTTTTAATTGAATCAAGGAGTTGTGTCAAGTAATGAATGTTTGAAATAGAAAAGCAGTGAATGTTTAAAAACATTGAACAAACTTATAATGCAGTTGACAACAAGTCTCATAGTTGTTTCCCCTCTATAAGTTTTTTTTGGTAGCTAAATTTTGGGGTACATTACATGTGTGTTAATCTAATGTGAACTGCTTGTTGGAATATATCAAATTATTTGCAGGAAATGTCTTTGTCATGGTTGCACCTATAGACAACACTGAAAACATGAAATATTATTTGATTCGATGTACAGAAGGAAAGATGAGGTTATTAGAAAAGTTTGATGATAACGGTTTAATATATGAAAGAGGATCCATCGTATTGAAAGACTATTTTTTTCAAGAAACCCATCAAACCGATAGTCATGTTCACTTCCAAGACTATTAGTCAGATGTCATAAGTTTTCAATATAGTAATTTGGTATGTGCACCATGCATAAAGTTAATAGAGGTTCAATCAAGAAAAAAAAAAGTTAGAAAATGGAAAATGTCAAAAGCCAATCATGGATGAATAATTGAAGATGACATACCATTACGATTTCTTTAAACAAGTGACATACATTCTAGAATTTTTTAATGAAATGTTTGTCATGTACTTCTTTATTGAACTCAATTTCGCACATATAACTAGATCTCAATTATAATTTACGTATGGGTTTAAAGGGTTTATATAGTCTCATGTAAAGGGTCTCATATCCCACTCAATTATAAACTTGTACATATAAGTTTAACAAATATTTATCCAAAAATGAAAGATAACCATGAAGTATAATCCCTACTTACAACAATTCAAAGTATCAATCACTTATAACATGACTATCTATATAAAATGAAGCAATTGATCATCATTGTCATTATCCCACCACATGATAGAAAGAACATCATACTTGGGTGTTGTAGATATTGTATTAAATACAGTGCAATCATTATGATCTACGCAATACATAGCCCATAAATATGTTGCATATACTTGTGTTCAACATTTCAAAAAACTTGTGTATTGGGTGAGGATTAGAAACAAAGAATTTTATGCTTGATATATTATTCCTTTGTATATTAAGCATGCATTTTTGGAATATATATAGAACATGTAAATTTATCATATCCAATGATATTTATGATCCCTAGTTAACACTTCTATAAGCTAGGATCTAGATATTCGTTGGTTCAAAAACATGTACCCTAGGATAGTCCATTGAAATGCACTGCCAGGGCTTATTTAAATACGTCGAAAGAATATTATCTTAAACCAACATTACCAAATATTTGTGTTTGGATATGTCACTAAATTGGGTGATATAGTATAATTACATAGCTTCATTTAATATATGTTCATTTAATTAAAAAAAACACCATATGAAACATGACACATAGCTTAACCAATGTTTGACACAATGTATTTCATTATAGTTAATTTTGGAAGTTGTTGAATATTTATAAAGAGTAGTCTTGAACGACCATTGTTTTCATAGTGTTGTTGTCTTTGTAGCTAGTTTACATTCTTTGCAAATTCGTTTTTACTATTTCATGATTTATTTTCTAGAGACAAATTCTTTTCCATTTTTGCTACAAAATTATAAATACTTTTATACTGAAAATTAAAAGTTGTCTCCATGCAAGCCACAAAAGGTAGTTGGTAAGGTGCATTGATTAATGAAGTATAGACAAATCCTCATAGTCTTGTCACCCTTCAAAGATGTTTGTAAAATGAGTTCAATATAGTTGCACATGGTATATGATATTTCAAAATTAATCTTGGCTACTTTACCTCCCTTGCAAATTCTTTTTAACCATTTCATGATTTATTTTTTAGAGAAATTCTTTTCCATTTTTGCTGCAAAATTATAAGTACTTTTATACTAAAAATTTGAAGTTGTCTCAATGCAAGCCACAAACGGTAGTTGGTACAAAACTAGAAGTACTTTAATACTGAAAATTAAAAGTTGTCTCAATGCATGCCACAAAAGGTAGTTAGTAAGGTGCATTGATTAATAAATTATAGAGAAATCATCATGGTCTTGTCACCTTTCAAAGATGTTTGTAAAATGAGTTCAATATAGTTACACATGATATATGATATTTTAAAATTAATCTTGACCTTTTAGATCTTATATATTTCAAAATTATATAATCTTTCCAAATTAATCCCTTTAATTTACATTGAAATAAATCATTTTTAATTTCAGCACACTATAATAGAACATAAATTGTTTTCACCAATATAAACCATTTATCATAGAACATATGTAACATCCTCCTCGTTACGACAACAACTCTGAGAATAGGTGCAATTTTTTTTTTTTTTGTTTAGTCGTGTGTGCGCGTGTGGAAGTAACAAACACACTTGACTCTACGTTGCCAATCGATAACCAACAAGACGCAACCACTAGGTTCAGCACAAGAAGACTGACGACACACAACGAGTAACTGCAACAATATACGACCCTAGGCATAAGCCGCGCAACACAAACATTAAGACATACTGGGGTTGCACAGTAAGAACACAGAGGGAAGAATACATGGTGTTAGGATTACTATTTCTGCACAGGAAAGCAGGGCATTTAGTCTTATGTCTTCTCTAAAGAAGATTAGACAGGCTCCTGGCCGACTGCTCAGGCAGAAACTAGTAACCCGACCGAGAACAAGACGCAAGCAAGACGAACACAACGAGACGAACTCGACATATCACAGGGACAACATGCAATAAACGTTCCTAGACATAAGACGTACAACTAGCAGTTGTAAGCAAAAATGACACTGGGCGTTAAGTACAATACCTTCACAGATGGAAGAATCCAACAATAGAGTTTACTATTTCTGCACAGAAAAGCAGGGCTTTTAGTCTTATGTCTTCTTTAAAGAAGATTAGACAGGCTCCTGGCCGACTGCTCAGGCAGAAACTAGTAATCTCTGTCAGGTGTGTCGCAAGAGTGGAAACCCTGCCTTTAAAGGGCCCGAGACTCTTGATACGGCACTGGATTATTTACACAAAAATTGCACACGCAGACATGTCTCCTAGGGCTACCAGGGGGTGACTAAATCCCGCCTGACACAACCGACCAAACAACCAACTGAATACTATCAAGTGCAAATGAAACAAGAAGGACGACTACGTCCTTTATGGATGGCGCACGACAACAAGGACTCCGACAATGAACACCCAAGTTCAACATGGTTTAAAAGAACAACCACCCTAACTGACTAACTCGGAGCAATTTTTGTACGTAAGTCAAGTTATTGCCCCATATATATATTATTAACAACAATGAAATTTATAATAACCTTGTCATGAAATACTAAACATCTTCCATTTATATTACATATCCTGACTATGATTTACAATTACACTACCTCTTATATGCTACCGCCACCCAGTTATAATGACCTTACAATATAGAAACCTTCAGATAACCAGGAGGATCTCTCAATGCGATGTCATCAATGATCATAAGGTTCAATGATAATGCAGTAAAAATTAACATCACAGTTATTGGTAACATCGATTAAAATAACAATTTACATCATAATTTAAAAATGGCAATTTATAAAACACTAAAATTTTAACATGACAATWCTTAGAAAGGGCAATATTTGGGATTGACCAACTATCAACTATCAATATTAATAATGACAAWAATTAAGATAACACTTCATTAARGRTGTCAATGTATAGAAATACCATTATARTTATAGRAACACYAATTTGAAAARTAAYCATATGCCTCCTAATTAAAGATGGCAATCTAYMATATTTAAAATTTMAAATGCCAATAATTAGAAAGGGCAYTAATTGGAAAAGASAATCTATTCAGTGTTACCAATGACCATAATTAAAGATCACAGTTAGCTAAGGATATCAATATATAGAATTACCTCCTGGTTATAGGTGACATCAATTGGGAACTATCAATTTACATCAATTAGATTTGGAAATCTATAATGTAATAAAATTTAAAAAGATTGTAATTAAAGGGACAATATTGATAATGACAAAAATATCCCTATAAAAAAAAGCCAAAAGTCTAGTTGGGCCGCCAATTACCTTCATTATACCAATGCTACCTAAGGTAATGGTGATAAATGGATTTATAAGAAGTTATGGTAATATTCACACAGGCTATCGCAGAATATACTTTTCTTCCTTCTTCCCTCGTTAAACTAGATTCGGCAGTAAACATTCGAATGACCAAGGACAAACTGATAATAAAGTAACAATTAATATAATAAGGAAAAATTCATCCTGGAAGATAGGATTAAGATAATTCCTATAACATCGTTTGATTATTAAAGAAACACAGACGGAAGTTAATGACAGAACAATAACAGTAGTGAGGATAATAGCTACCTGGGAAGCGTTGAATTGGATAATTCCTTTAAGCTATCAGGACTCGATTTTCAACCCACAGTAACGAAAATAAATATAACTTTACCAACCTGTGTGCACACTAACCCCACAATGTTCGTTGTTGCAATAACAGTCCCTCCCGGACTTATCGTTCTTTTGATGATAAACTAAATGCATACGATATGTTAAGGGTATAATTCTCGGGATCTATGCTATCTGACCAAGGCCATAAGTCACTAACCTGCATGCAGAGTCAACTAAACCAACTACAGGGGAGGGCATGCACCAAACAAAGAGGGCGACGAAAACGCAGACCAAATCGCAGATTATTAAAAAAAACGCAGATTAAAACGTAGATTAAAAATACGCAGATTAAAACACAGATTATGCCAGATCTGGGGAGTAACGCAGACCCCCAAAACGCATGGGCAATGAAGCCAAAACTGGAGGAGAACGCAGGTCATTAAACATTAACACACAGGTCAAATGCCCAAGGATAGCAGGGGCAAAAATGAACTATAATGATTCCGACCACAAGGATTACAATTACAGTTATCAACTCGTCCAACCAGGGCAGGAAACATTCGTGTGATTTACTGCTGACTCCATTCCCAATCGCCCAACCAGGAAGGGAGCGGTTCGCATGCTTTACTGTTGATTAGTTTACCCAAAATGCCCCATAAACAATTTGCCCACTACATAAAATAAAAACGCCCCAAACGCCCACAGTAATCAATAAAGTGCCCAAATACACAACAACAAACCGCGCACATCAATAAGGCCCAACAACACAGTATCAAAACGCCCACAGAGGTATGGGAATTTGAAAAACGCTGACAGAGGTATGGGCATTTGAATGCGCAGGTACGGGCTCTTGAAACGCTGACAGAGGTATGGGCATTTGGAAACGTAGACAGAGGTATGATCACACGCAAACGATTATGGCGCAGGAATATTATAGCAACGCAGAGGTGAAATAACGGTTTAAAGCAAGGATAGGATGTAGGGATCTAATAACCCATAAACCAGAGATACAATGCAGCGAAATTTGCAGCAAGGGAGAAAAACTAATGCCCAACCATCTCACAATAACATAGCTGAAACGAAATTGCCGAATATAAAAATGCCAGAGCAATCTCACAATATCAGCATCAATAACATTAAAATTTGCCGAATGTAAAAATACTTTCTACTTCACTAATTAAAATCATACCATTGCCTTAAGCCCACGTCGGAATATGTCTTGCGCTCCATGCCACGTCCCACACTCCATGCCGCATCCCGCTCGCCGACCGTAGAAGGCTCACCGGTACCTCCCAGCCAAACGCTAGGGGTACTCTGCTTCCCCCTTAGCCCCCCCCGAGCCGCAAAGGGGCCACACAAGAACCAGAGATAAGACTAGCTTCTCAGCTCGCCTCCATGGCTGAGCTACCACTCCAACACAACTGAGATAAACCCAACTCCTCACAAGCAATCCGTCAAGCCACAATTCGGCAGCATAACGTTACGCTAACCATTCATCCTTTCTTCCTTCTTTTCCCCTTCTTTTATAGAAATTTGAGACCCACCTACTCTCCTAAATTATTATTAAATTAATTTTTAATGACAAACCTCTAAAAGTTCTTTGTCGTCCAAGTGTCACTCATCCCTATGGTTCTCCAAAAATTAATTTCTTTTTAAATATTTAAAAGACTC
>ML785345.1:691383-701794 GCA_009831015.1 Picea engelmannii
CTATCATTAAATGAATGCAGACATATCAAAAACAAAACGCAGGCATATATAACTTGGCTATCCATCGCTATCCTTCAGACTGAAACAAAAATAATAATTTGCTATTAAACTAGTACAAGTATAATAATTCGTTGTCCTTTAAACGAAACAAATATATAATAAATTCGCTATTTAAACTAGAGAAACATAATAAATTCGTTGTCTACTAATTATATGGAATTGTTGTCTTATCAAAGGAGAATTCGCTATCTATTAATAGATGAAATTGTTGTCTTAATATAAGAGAAATCGTTGTCATTCCATCTGTATTACTAAAAGGAAAATTGTTGTAATACGCATCCTTCAACACAACAATTGCAAACACAACCATTACACAGTCAACGCAACTATTGCACATCCATAAAATGCAATTATTACACAGTCTCAAATGCAACCAAAGCACAGTCACAAAATATGTAAAAATTCATTGTCCATCACAAAAATCTCTGCCATACACAATTTGCTATCATCTAACCACACAGCATACAAATAGCTATCCAATAAATACGTTAAGGTGGGATTGAAACTTCGAGAAGAATGGATCGTTTCCCTTTAAACATTATCGATTTAAACAATCACATATATCGTTTCCCCTAAAAAGGAAACCTTGTCATACACAACATACCACACCACCATTACCACCATAAAAATTACACAGTCATCAAAGATGAAATCGTTGTCTATTTAAATGCAATTACACAGTCACCAATTACACAATCACCTTCTTAAATGTTTTGTCTATTTAAAAAGGAAATTGTTGTCTAGTAAATGCAAGAGATCACGGTCCATTAAATACTAAGTTCGTTATGTAAATAACCATTACCATTTGAAAAATAAATATCATTGTCCAAATGTTATCAACCCAAAAAAATCGTTCTAAATATTAAATATTTTTTGAACATTAAAATCGTATACAATACCTATCCATTAAGTAGAAATAAATCGCTACACCATACATATCCATTAAATCGTTGTCAAATATATTAATTTCGTTGCCCATTCCATTTCGCTGTCCATTCACTATATATATATATATATATATATATATATATATATATATATATATATATAGTATAATTCCATTGTACATATATTAGTTTCACTGTTCATTTAGTGTATATATTAAGTGTATAAGATCATTGTCATACAATTAAAAACGCAGGCATATCCACAATGAAATTCATTGATAAATCGTGGCTCATTAAAAACACAGGTAAAGGTTTGATTCAATAGTACAAACGAAATAAAAACTGGACACAATATAAAGGTTTAATCAACAATAAAATGTTTTCAATGGAACACATGTAATGGTTGTTTCAACAGTAAAACAAAATCAAAATCTGGGCGCAATAACTCTGGGTTAAAGGTTAACAAGAACAGCTCTATAACACCTGGGGTTTCCGTGCTAAACTCAGAAAAAATGAGGGAAGTAAATTGCCCAGTGAGAGAGGTAAGACATTGGGCGTTGGAACAACAAAATGTAGAGCACAACAGATAAAATAAAGAGACAATCATTCAAATAGAAACACAAAGATTTATCATTCAAGGACTCAGGGATGTATCATTCATACGTAGAGATACTCATTCACAAGGAGGGTGCAAGGATTAGAGATTAATCATAAATAAAAACACAGAGATAGGTAAGGGATAGATAGCTAGGCGAAATTTATCCTTCACTTATTATACATGCACAGGAAAGTAGGGAATTTAAATATATAGGTCTTTAAACACCGGAGTGACGACCGTCGATTCGGCTCCTGGTCTACTGCTGAGGCACAGACTAATAACTAAAGGGATAAGGGACGAAAGATAAAAACCCAAATTTTTCTTTGTAATAATCAATAAAAACAAACACAGAGAAGCCATTGCAATCAGAGTTCGGGTTCACCAAGGGAATTCAATTCAAAATACAATGAGCATAAGACGGGGATGACTTTAAGTTCTTAATCATAAAACATTGAATAAAACATAATCTTAACACAATATAAGTACAGTACTGAAAGCGCAGGATCAATATTAAACTACCATTCAAAATATACACATCCGTATTGTAGCCAATTGCGAAAGCTCTGAGTCATTGTCCCGCACGTGCTCCGTCCAACTCTCGCTTTCCAACCGATGTGACCTCACTGGTACCTCCCAACCAACGCTAGGGGTACTCTTCTTCCCTCTAATCCCCCCAAGCCGCAAAGGGGCCATGCACACAATACCAAAGAACAACTAGCACCCAGCTTGCCTCGCAAGGTCGAGCTACCACTCGTTACCCGAGCTGGGTATCCCAACTCCCACAAGAGAAAGTTCAGTCAAGGTAAAATTCAGCAGCGTAACGCTACGCAAAAATATCTTATCCATACTCCTCCTCCTCCATCCTTTTTATAGAGTTTTTTAAATAATTAGTTTCCCAAATTCTCATTAAATTCCTTTGTCATAAATTTTAATTAGGAAAACCCCCCCCCGTACACATGTCACCCATCCCCTAGTTGCACCAGAAAACCAATTTTATTAATTAATTAAATATTCTTATTTCCCTCACCTACCTAAAAGCATTCCTAAAAATTCTCCTTGGTGTCCCAATATTCTCTTACAAATCTTAAATGACTTATGCCTTACTTAATTCCTAGTTGAGTTCATAAATAGCAAGTTCCCAAGGCAAGATTCCTTACTAAGTTAGACATTCAACTTTTTCTTTATGTTTCCCCTTTTCTTTAGGTTTCCCCTTTTTCTTTAAGTTTCTTATTTCTTTTAAGTTTCCCTCTTTTTCCTTTTTAACTAAAAATCAATTTAGCAAGTGTAGATAAAACAACTATTTACCCTCTTTTCTTTTTGACTAAAATTAAATTAGAAAAAATAGATAAAAACAACCATTTCCCTTTTTAAAATTTTAATCCTCCATGATAATTTGACTTTTATAAATTAATTTG
This sequence comes from Picea engelmannii, assembly GCA_009831015.1. Taxonomy (NCBI): domain Eukaryota; kingdom Viridiplantae; phylum Streptophyta; class Pinopsida; order Pinales; family Pinaceae; genus Picea; species Picea engelmannii. Next base: position 694,344 of record ML785345.1, read on the forward strand.
AATTTCTTACCCCACTTCTTGTTACATGTTTATTTAGTATTATTATTATTTTTTTTTACCACATGTTCTACTTAGACCTAGGTTTTAATTTCACTAGGTTGAGAAACATTTTCAGTAGGTAATTTTTATTTTTTTAAATCTTACTTATCACATCATTCATTTTAGGGTCGACTAGGTTTATTCACTTACCAGTTAAAATCGTGACGTGCCCTTAACGACGCACTAGGTGCTCCAAGGGTTCCACTCACCTCTTTCCGTTTTCCTTGCGCGACGTGCCCTTCAGGACACACTACGTGCTCCAAGGGTGCCATTCGCCTCTTTCTATTTTTCTTGCACGACGTTCCCTTTAGGACGCACTACGTGCTCCGAGGTGCCACTCGCCTCTTGATTGACTTTGGTAGACGTCAAAAACCCATGGAGTCAATACTCCGCCAGGTGATCTTGTGGGAGACTAAGGACCTCTAAAGAATAAGGCCCCTGCCTTATTGCGTGCCCCTTAGAATCATCGTGAGTGACTGTCGCAGTCTTCCCTCACGACATCGTGGGTCTTCTCGAACTAGGTAATCGTTAACCTACAGTTCGAGTCATGGCGAGAGTGATAGTAGGTTGTGGCAAGGTTGTTTTTCACACCTCTCCCTCAAGTCTCTAGTTGTCCTGCGTGATCCCTCTACTCCACATGTGAGTCTGTTCGACAAACTATAGTCAGCCTGCATCCATTAACGAATTATGTCAGCAACAATAATAAATCATCATAACATCTAATCATATGTACATGTGTCACATCAATAACATTCAAACCCAATAGTCCTCTCCCTGACTCAATCCAGAGTCCAAGGGGTTTCATCGATACCTCTCCATCCTCAATGTCCAAAGTCCTGTACACTCGGGAGAACCCAGTCAATAACACTTGTCTATGTAAATGCAACAAAATAACATATCATCATATCCATAATATCTCATAATCACAATCAAATGACCGATGGTATAGTAATCCAGATCACTTGCAAGCAAGTGTCCTCAAGGATAAGTTCGCTCAGTGCGCGTAAGAGAGGGATGTTACATACACCCCCTCTTATTTTAAACTTCGTCCCGAAGTTTCACAGTATATAAGTGTCAAAATAAAGTGTATCACAGTATCATAAGTCTATCTATCAACAAAAATGAAAATTGTTGGCGCATATCGTATGCGTCCTCCGAGGTCGCCGAGTGCAGACTATAGTTGTCCCACTGGACCTTGACCTAATATGTTGTTCGACACCGTAGATATTGAATGCGATGGTCCGAGATGTGGATTGGCTCAGCCATGAGCGCACCCTCATCTGATACCGACAAGGTACTCAAGTCAAAACATGTGTAGGATCACTAACATAATGTCTCAAATAGAGACGTGAAAGACATCATGCATACGCCTCAAGGATCAAGCAAGGCTAGTCAATAGGCCACAACCCTCTCTTTTCCACAATCTCGCAGGATCCCATGAACCTAGGAGATAGTTTAAGACCCTTTCCAAACTTGATCGAACTCTTATGCGGTTTCACCTGAAAGAATATTCGATCGCCAACTTCGTAACTACGATCGTCACGATGTGCATCGACATAACTCTTTTGTCGATCCTGCGCTTCTTTTATCTTTTATCTTATTGTTTACATTTGATCTTCCAATTTTTGGATCTCTTCCAATCCCACCAGGACCCTATCCTCAAGCCGATCCCAACTCAAAGGCATCCGACACAGTCACCCGTAAAGAAACTCGAAAGGTGCCATCTTAATGGTGCTTTGATAATTGTTGTTGTACGCAAATTATACCAATGGCAAGAATTCTTCCCAACGCTTTTGTTGGTCCATAACGAACATACACAACATGTCCTCCAAGATTTGGTTTGTTCGTTCGGTCCATCCGTCTGTCTCCGGGTGATACGCGGTACTAAAGTTAAGTTGGGTTCCCAAGTCCTCTTGGAAACTAGTCCAAAATCATTCAATAAACATCGATCCTCGATCGAATATAATCCTCTTAGGCACGCCATGCAACCTCACAATCACGCTGATAAAAAATCTAGCTATGTCAGGTGCCTGATACGACGTACGCAAAGGAATAAAATGAGCACTCTTTGTCAGAGTGTCGACTACCACAAAATCGAGTCGTGTCCCCTTGCCTTCAATGGAAATCCAACAATGAAATCCATTGAAATGACCTCCCATTTAGATTATGGAATAGTGTGCGACTATAGTAATCCTGACAGATGTCTATGTTCAGCCTTAACCTGCTAAAATTATATACATCTTGCCATGTAGTTGACTATGTCTCCCTTCATTCCTTTCCAAAAGAATAAGGGTTTAAGGTCTACCCTCATCTTCATGACTCTTGGGTGAGCCATGTACACTACTCTGTGAGCCTCGTTTAGGATCAAACTCCTCAACTCGTCGTTGGGAGGTACGTAAATTCGAATTTTAAATCTCAATAGTCCATTGTCGTCCATAGTAAACCCTTCAAATTTTGGTACAATCATTGTGTTTTGTCCGATAAAATCCTTGAACACTTTGTACCATTCATCGTCGCATTGTAAATTTAAAATATTTTCATGTATATTCATCTAAAGAGGAATCACCAAAAATATGCATGGTCTCCGACTCAACGCATCCACCATTTTTTTCATTGTTCCTTTTATGTAAGTAATCTCTACATTGTGCTCGCTAAGCAATTCTAACCAACGTCGTTGTCGCGCATTCAAGTCACCTTGCATAAAGATGTGTTGTAGTCCATAGTGGTCCATTTTTAGTTTGAATTTCCTTCCAATAAGGCAGTGTCTCCAAACTCTCAAGGCATATACAATGGCTAACTGTTATAACCCTAAATTTCACTATACATTCATACCTGGAATTTGGCCCTCTTGCTATTTTTGCCAAGACATCACTGAACAACTCTTCTTAAAAACCCTATTTTTGAAGATGTACACGCCCTGCATCACTACATCTCGCGTACGTATGCTAGTTGTACCATTACAGCCCGTGTATCCCACAAATTTGGCAAAAATTAAAATGTTGCAAGGAATTCGTTGAGATTACAAGCTATTGGGTAGTTTTCCAACTATCCCACCACCTATATCCCATCACCCAACTGAATAGCCATCCTTTTCTCATATAAAAGGAGGTGTTGGGGTATCATTCCTAAGCCAAGAATAAGAACATTGAAGCTCTTCCCGTTTCATATCCCTCATTTCCCCAAGAATTGCAGCCACCTTGTGAGATTTGCATCAGAATTTCCCATTCTTGCCCTTTTTCCTCCATCATAAGCCTATGCCATTTCCCTAGTAGAAGTGTGAGAGGAGAAAGATATGTGGAAGCGCAGTTGGATCTTGCTGAAGAGGAGCCCAGACCAGGTTTGCGAAGTAGTCATCGATCTCATTGTAAGTAAACATTGTGATATCAATAAAAGGAATATGTTTTCTGTCCCGAAATATAATGTGCCAAATGTCTATGTTTGATTTATGTTTTATACTAACATCTAACCCATGATTTATATATGAGATGCATGTGTGTAGTTCCCTGTTTATTTGTTTGTAAATGCAGGCCAGATTTGGGAGGAGGCTTGTAGTCAGTGGAGCAATCGAATGCGAAAGGATAGACACCGAACGCAGAGTAAAAGGTAGAGTTACCAGATCGCTTCACTTTGTATTTCATGCATGAATGTGGGGTCTATTTGGGGTCTATAAAAAGTAGGAGACTTGTAGATGGTTAGATTTTCCTATATGTTGAACCCTAGTGTAGTCCATAGAGGGGTTTTCCTGCTATAGCAGAACCGGTGACCATACTGGGAAAACCTCTAGGGTTATAACACTAACAACTCCAAGTAATGCATTGCATAGTTCTCCTCATGCCTTCTCAACTTTCTCGATATGTAAGCGATCACTCGACCATCTTGCATCACGACTCCGCCTAAGCCTTCCTTGGATGCATCAATGCATACCAAGAAGTCAACGTCCATATCTGAGACATTTAGTATCGATACTGTTGTCAACAACTCCTTGAGCCTTCGAAATTCTTCCATCCATTTCTCGGTCCAAACAAACTTCTTGTTCTTCTTCTGCAATTCCGTAATCAGATTTGCTATCTTCGAAAATCCCTCAATGAACCGTCGATAGTATCCTACTAAATCCATGAAGCTACACACTTTTGGGACATTCATCGGCATATGCCATTCCATAATAGCCTCGACCTTTGATGGATCCACAACGATACCTTCGTCAGAGATGACATTCCCTAAGTAGTGAATCTTTGATTGATAAAACGAGCATTTAGACAATTTCATATACGATTTGTTCTCTCACAGACACTGTAGTACCAAGAACAAGCACTCGTCATGATCCTCCATCGTCCGAAAGTAAACAAAAATATTGTCAATGAATACTTGGACAAACTTTTCCAAGTAGTCGTGGAACACCCCGCTCATCAAACTCATAAAAATACCAGGGGCGTTTGTCAGTCCAAAAGGTAAAACAGTGAGCTCGTAATTTCCAAACCTTGTCTTAAAGGCAGTCTTAGGGACGCCATCCTCCTTGATCCGTAACTGGTGATACCCTAATCGCAAGTTGATCTTTGAAAACACCATCGCACCTTTCATATGATAAAATAGATCATCAATCATTGGCAACGAATATTGATTCTTGATCATTGCCTTGTTCAATTGATGGTAGTCAATGCAGAGCCTCCACAACCCATCCTTCTTTCGAATGAAAATAACAGGTGCACCTCACGGTGACACACTAGGACGTATAAGTCCCAGGTCCAACAACTCCTTCAGTTGCATTTTTAACTCCTGTAACTTTGGGGCCGACATCTGATAAGGCGTTCTTGCTATCGGTTTAGTCCTCAGTTTCAGGTCTATGGTAAATTCAAATTCCCTCTCTGGTGGCATCCTAGGTAACTCCTAGACGTCTACAAACTCTCTCACCATCGAAAGGTTTTCTAGACCTTCCCCTACTCCCTTCTCGTTTAATGCAAGGATCACATAAGGCTTACATCCCTTGTGCATGCTCTTTTGTAGCTGCAAGGAAGAGATGAACCTCAAGGAAACTCCCTGGTTTCGACCAATAATCACACATCTCTAACCCTCATCACCAACCAAGCTCAACCGTTTCATTTTACAATTGAGTATCGCCTCATGTGATTCCAACTAGTACATCCCGATCATGATGTCATAATATCCTAATATCGTGACGTATAGGTTGGCCCTTCCCAAGTTAAGGCTAAAGCCCGTACCTTCCCTCCAACCTTTTGTTGGCTCCCGAAGCCATATCTACAAAGATAAACTCATCATTTTTTACTGTCCTTGCCTTAATTATTTTTAGTGCTGCACCAGAAATGAAACTCTATGTAGCACCTCGATCAATCAAAATACTAAGGGTCTGGTCAGCGACGATACCTGACGTCTCAAGTACAGTCAACTGGTGCTCTGCCTGGCGGTTATTCACCCCTACATGAATCCGATGGGCCTTGCCCAAATCTCCCATGGTAGTGGGTCCGGTTGATTCAGATGCTCTGGTCCTCTCCCGGAACCATTCCTTGAACAATTCCCATGACACTTCTTTGACTGCCATGTTCACCTGCGGTAGGAGCGTCTTCCACCGTAGAAGAGTGCTCCTCTTCACTTGAAAGACCGCCCTGCGGACCTTCATGTTGGAGGTCATTATCGTGAAGTGTGAATCACATCACCTTGCTCTACAACCATGCTTCGATGGCGCAGCCATTTGCGACACTCATGGACTCGAGAACTCATCTCTCTCGAGTTCTTGGTGGATGCTAATGGTACTGGCTGGGGCGCGTTGTCGACCCTTAGGGGTACAGGCACCCTAGCCTCATCTCAGTAAAGATGGTGAATCAAGGCCTTTTGAAATTCCATAGAAGGACCTTGTCAGACTATCATTGTTCCTTACAACGATCGAATCCAACCCAAGGACTTGTTCCTCCCCTTGGGGTTAGACTCCAAGGGCGCGGACACTTCTGGAGGTGTTCAACATCCTTCCACGACACCATGTTGCGAACCTATGTGGCGTCCTCTATTCGAGATCCCCACGTGGACACGTTTAAGTTTTTAATTAGCGCCAAGTTAAAACTCAAGGGTTTACTACAGTAGAAAACATGGCGATCCACAATTTCATGGTTGAACCCGCTCTGATACCATATGTAACACCCCCATCGTTACGACCACATGAGATGCAACACAAAAGCAATTTTTTGCTTTTTCTTTAAGAAGGACAACAACAACGACAACAGTTAAACAACACAACTTGACGATGAACACCATGCACGTAGATCGGGCAATGGAAAAAAACAACTCAGACACTAGCACATCAGACAACTGGATGAAACATGCGACAATCCAGGACAGATATAAACGAATACTCGCCCAACACAAGAAAGACAATGACTACATGCTAAAGGATAACATCAACCAACTCGACACAACAGCTTGAAGAACAGTAACTGGAAACCTCTACGAGGTGCAAAACCAAAACATGTTAAGGCGTTACAAACCAAGTGTCAACATCAATTACAACAAACAACGCCCACATCAGGATGCACAGACTCCATCCAGGTTATCATTCATCTCTATCCATCAGGGTGCGCGATGATCCCCTCATCAGGAATCATGTCGTCACCAGGCGATAGGCGTGACAGTGACCATGGCGCAACATAACATAACTAAACCCTTAACCCAATCTAAAACCAACGCTCTAGGAGATCGAATTAACTGACAAGAAGACTATACCCATGCATCCTAAGCAACGGGTCGACAAGACGCAAGATGACATCACTCCAATTAAATTGCGCAAGTTGTTAAACGACTTCACCAACAAACCAAAAACCATTATATGTTAAGAAAGATGTCTAAGTGCGAAGGAGTGAACCATTATAATGTTACTATTATCATAAATGAGACCATAACATGAACTATTATGAATGCTACTATTATCATAAATGTTATCATAAATGTGAACTATTATATGCACTTAACAAAATCAAAATACGCTTGTGAACAAATAAACATTGTCCATTAAAATAAGTGAACTACTTAACATTAAAAAGTGATCTACGCTGCTTATTAAATATTCGACATTGTTGTCTAAATTAACAAGTCTCTGGATGACTCTAATGATAAACTATTAATAGTTATAATGATATTGCTAGGTAAAATCCATAATTATTTGATAAATAACTACCGCTGTGTAATAGCATTACTGTCAATAATATTTAAAATGTTATCCATGCTATTAAATCACTATCCACTAAAAAGAATTAACAATGTAAAGGGAATGACCAGGATTAACACTATAATTCTCTATCTAAATAAAAGAGTTAATCATATATATCGTTGGCATGTAAATCACTTTCACATAATTCGCTAATTAACAATATAAAGGAAATGACAAGGAATAACACTATAATTGTTGTCTA
>ML785345.1:702295-730962 GCA_009831015.1 Picea engelmannii
CCCAAGCATATATATATATATATATATATATATGTGTGTATTTGCAAATATATATATAAACTCACAACCCTATCATTAAATGAATGCAAACATATATAAAAAAAAAAAAAAACACAAGCATATATAACTTGGTTATCCATCGCTATCCTTCAGTCTGAAACAAACATAATAATTCACTATTAAACTGGAACAAGTATGATAATTCGTTGTCCTTTAACCGAAACAAATATATAATATATTCTTTATTTAAACTAGAGAAACACAATAAATTCGTTGTCTACTAATTATATGGAATTGTTGTCTTAATATAAGAGAAATCGTTGTCAGTCCATATGTATTACTAAAAGTAAAGTCATTGTAATACACAACATTGAACGCAACAATTGCAAACACAACCATTACACAGTCAACGCAACTATTGCACATCCATAAAACACAATTATTACACAATCTCAAACACAACCAAAGCACAGTCACAAAATATGTAAAAAATTGTTGTCCATCACAAAAATCTCTGCCATACACAGTTCGATGTCATCTAACCACGCAGCATACAAATCGTTGTCCAATAAATATGTTAAGGTGGGATTGAAACTTTGAGAAGAATGGATCGCTTCCCTTGAAACATTATCAATTTAAACAATCACATATATCGTTGCCCCTAAAAATGAAACATTGTCATACACAACATACCACACCACCATTACCACCACAACAATTACATAGTCATCAAAAACGAAATCAGTGTCTATTTAAATGCAATTACACATTCAACAATTACACAATCACAAAAAATGGAAATCGTTGTCTATTTAAATGCAATTACACAGTCACCTTCTTAAATTTGTTGTCTATTTAAAAAGAAAATCGCTGTCTAGTAAATGCAAGAGATCACATTCCATTAAATACTAAGTTTGTTGTGTAAATAACCATTACCATTTGAAAAATAAATATCGTTGTCCAAATGCTATCATTCACAAGGAGGGTGCAAGGAATAGAGATCAATCATAAAGAAAAACGCAGAGCTAAGTAAGGGATAGATAGTTGGGTGAAAATTATCCTTCACTTATTATCCATGCACAAGAAAGGAGGGCATTTGAATCTATAGGTCTTTAAACACCGAAGTGACGACTGTCGATTCAGATCCTGGCCGACTTCTCAAGCACGAACTAATAACTAAAGGGATAAGGGACGAAAGATAAAAACCCAAATTTTTGTTCGTAATAATCAATAAAAACAAACACAGAGAAGTCATTGCAATCAGAGTTTGGGTTCACCAAGGGAATTCAATTCAAAATACAACAAGCATAAGGTGGGGATGACTTTAAGTTATTGATCATAAAACGTTGAATAAAACATAATCTTAACACAATATAAGTAAAGTACTGAAAGCGCATGATCAATATTAAACTACCATTCAAAATATACACATGCGTACCGTAGCCAATTGCAAAAACTCTGAGTCATTGTCTCGCACGCGCTCTGTCCAGCTCCCGCTTGCCAACCGATGTGACATCATCGATACCTCCCATCCAATGCTAGGGGTAATCTTCTTCCCCCTAAGCCCCTTGATCCGTAAAGGGGCCACACACACAATACCAGAGAACAACTAGCACCCAACTCGCCTCGCAAGGTCGAGCTACCACTCGTTAACCAAGATTGGTATCCCAACTCCCACAAGAGAAAGTTCAGTCAAGGTAAAATTCAGCAGCGTAACGTTACGCAAAAAGATCTGATCCATACTCCTCCTCCACCATCCTTTTTATAGAGTTTTTTAAGTAATTAGTTTCCCAAATTCTCATTAAATTCTTTTTTCATAAATTTTAATTAGGAAAAACCTCCCCCGTACACATGTCACCCATCCCCTAGTTGCACCAGAAAATAAATTTTATTTATTAATTAAATATTCTTATTTCAGTCACCCACCTAAAAGCATTCCTAAAAACGCTCATTGGTGTCCCAATATTCCCTTACAAATCTTAAATGACTTACACCTTACTTAATTCCTAGTTGAGTTCATAAATAGCAAGTTCCCAAGGCAAGATTCCTTACTAAGTTAGACATTCAACTTTTTCTTTATGTTTCCCCTTTTCTTTAGGTTTCCCCTTTTTCTTTAAGTTTCCTATTTCTTTTAAGTTTCCTTTTTAACTAAAAGTCAATTTAACAAGTGTAGATAAAACAACCATTTACCCTCTTTTCTTTTTAACTAAAATTAAATTAGCAAAAATAGATAAAAACAACCATTTCCCTTTTTTAAATTTTAATCCTCCATGATAATTTGACTTTAATAAATTAATTTGAATTTCTTACCCCCCTTCTTGTTCCATGTTTATTTATTATTATTATTATTAGTAGTAGTAGTAGTAGTAGTAGTATTTTACCACATGTTCTACTTAGACCTAGGTTTTAATTTCACTAGGTTGGGCGACATTTTCATTAGGGAAATAATTGTTTTTAAATCTTACTTATCACATCATTCATTTTAGGGTCGACTAGGTTTATTCACTTACCAGTTAAAATCACGATGTTCCCTTTAGGACGCACTAGGTGCTCCAAGGGTGTCACTCGCCTCTTTCCGCTTTCCTTGCGCGACGTGCCCTTCAGGACGCACTACGTGCTCCAAGGGTTCCGCTCACCTCTTGCCTGACTTTGGTAGACGTCAAAAACCCCTGGAGTCAATACTCCACCAGATGATATTGTGGGATACTAAGGGCATATAAGAAATAAGGCCCCTACCTTATTGTGTTCCCCTTAGAATCATCGTTAGCGACTATCGCAGTATGCCCTCACGGCATTGTGGGTCTTCTCGAAATAGGCAATCGTTAACCTATAGTTTGAGCCACAACAGGAGTGCTAGTAGGCCGTGGCAGGGTTGTTTTCCACATATCTCCCTCAAGTCTCTGGTTGTCCAGTGTGACCCCTCTACTCCACATGTGACTCTGGTCAACAATCTATCGTCAGCCTGCATCCATTAAAAAATCATGTCAGTAACAATAATCAATTATCATAACATCTAATAATATGTACATGTGTCACATCAATAACATTCAAACCCAATAGTCCTCTCCCTGACTCGATCCGGAGTCTAAGGGGTTTCATCAATACCTCTGCATCCTCAATGTCCAAAGTCCCACACACTCGGGAGAACCCAGTCAATAACACCTGTCTATGTAAATACAACAAAATAACATATCATCATATCCATAGTATCTCATAATCATAATCAAACGACTGATGGTATAGTAATATGGATCACTTGCAAGAAAGTGTCCTCAAGGATAAGTTCACTCGGTGCACGCAAGAGTGGGATGTTACAAATTTTAATGTGACACTCTAGCATCTAGATGGGGCATCTCATACTTTGGGAGAAATATAGATTGGTAAAAACTTTAAATGGGATTTTAGCGATTTTGTAAACATGCATAAACTCAAATAACAGATTGCAACTTGGATGAGACAAATGAAATTCGGCCCATGCATTTTTCTAGAGGGACATGCATATTGAAGAATTTATTGAGAAGTTTCAAGTTATCGAGTCTAAGGCCAAGTTTCCCCCAAATCAAAGGTGGATACTTATATTTTCGATCTATGGTTCTAAGCCAAGGTTCTAAACCTAGATGGTGATGCAATATGAAGGAAAGCTAAAAACTAGTACCTTATAGAATATTAAGAAATAGGATATATATGAACTTGCAAATTACTAAAAGAACTTTAATAAATGCATCTAATAAAATTGAAACAAGGAAACATAACATAAAATTTCTTAAAGAGTTCAAAATTGTCAAAGAGCAGCCTTGAATAGTTTTATGAACCTTCCTCAAGCATAATATTCATGTTGATAAGGATCCAACAGAAGGGTCAAATGACCCTTTTTGAAGCATAGTATTTGCTCCAAGGGGTAGAATAGGGAAGGGTCGATTGACCCTTCCTTGAGAATAATATATTCATTGCAGGAGAGCATATGGAAGGGTATGTCAATCCTTCCTCAAGCGTAGTATTATTTTCAAGGGATAACCTAAGGAAGGGTTGACCAAACCTTCATTAGGCATATTATTTTGATTGTGGGGAGCATGTGTAAGGGTTGGTTAACACTTTCTCAAGCATAATATTTTTTTCGAGGGATATCTAAGGAAGGGATGATCAACCCTACTTCAAGAAACATAGGTAAAGGTTGTTCAACCCATGGAAGTATCAAGCGACACTTCCTAAAGCATAGTATTTGCAATGAGGGATAGATTAAGAAAGGTTTGAATGACCCTTCCTTGTTCATAGTATTTTTTGTTTTGGGGGATCATTACAGAGGTTAGTTGACCATTCCTCAACCACACTATTATTTTCATGTGTTGTAAGTCATATACTTTCCATTAGATTGATAAAATTTTGATTGTTCTTATATTATTTATTATGATCTAAATATTAGATCTGCTAGTGGTGAATTCAAAATATATTACTTTATTCTTTTTTTTTCATAAGATTTATGGTGTTGCATGCATGAATCCTTATTTCATATCTATTTTGAATTCATATACCTTTAAGAATACAACCAATCAAAGTAGGGTTTTTTGGCACATCCTTGTGACAAAACCCACCAACAATACTCATCTGAATCATCGTATATTTTCCCAATTCAAAAAAATGTGGTGAAAGGGAGGTGGCATGCACCATTGTTAGGTTTCTCTACCAAGTATGTACAACCATGAAGAGATTGGTTAATTTTTCATTTTCCTCCACTAATTGGAGTTGTTTTCTTGGTTTGGTACTTCCCAACAATTCATAACAAGAAAATGACCTACAGTTTCACTTGTAATTCATATCCTAACAAAGTTAATTTCAAGCTACTTTTTGACCTAAGTTCAATGGGAACACACCCTATTTCCCATTCCATTATTGGTTTAGGGTTTTTTTCTTAATCCATGGCCTCCATCATGATTAGTGAATGTGTCCAATGTTTTTCAATTATGGACTTTCACCCATTGCCTCATGTGGAATTGGCTTCTTCTTTACCAACATGGGCATGACTTTACATGCTTATTCTCCTCCTTGGAACAAACTAAACATGTGAATCTCCCTATAGTTTGGGTAATTCAATTGAATTTCCATCATCATGTCTAGGGTTAACCCTTATTATTCTTATATGTCTAGTGAGGATGAGGCTCTACACAATTTGGCTTGGATTTGTGTGATCTTGGCTCTCAACTTGACGATATTTTAAGAGTTTTGGGTATTTGTCTTGATGGGATGAACATTTTTTATTCCCATGAAACTATCTATGATTTCAATCCTAAACACTATAACTTAATATTGTTTGAAGGAACAATTGAATTCATACTTGTATCCAAATTCTTTTGATGTTGATGCTTATGAACTTATCAATTTTCGTTTGTTAGATTTGATTCACACACACACACACACACACACACACACACACACACACACATATATATATTGTGTTTTCAATAAGGACACAAGGTATGATTATAGTATGTAACTTCTTCATGATTTCAAAGAATATGAATTGTTAACAAAATTCATTTATAGTGTTTACAACATTAGAATTTTAAATGGAATTGGAAAAGGGATAGATCTATCAAAAAGCCAAATCAAGTTACTATCCAATGGATATTTAGTTAATTATATACATTAATTTAGGGATATAATGCAACTAATTTATATATTTATTTTTCAAATAAATACATATAAAGGGGAAAGAAAAAATTGAGACGTTTGAACAAATCAAATGAGGTTGGTGCATTAATATAAGATTGGTTATGACTTACAAATCAAATGAGGATTGGTGCATTAAGATAAAATTGGTTATGACTTGTCTTATGGTCTTTAGTAAGTAATTTATTAGTTAATGATCAGCTTCAACACGTGTCTCTAATGGTAATTCTTGGCTACCTAGGGATGAGAGGGTTATAACTCTTGGACCTTAGTATTTCCCTTCTCTATATCCTAGTGTATAGGTTTTTTCATTTCAATTTATATGTGGCTAGATTATGGATTTATGGAATATAGATAGGTTCTATACTAATTTTCTTATATATCCACTAGTGAAACAACAGGCTAAACTACCTACGCAAAACATGCCCATGTACATGGACATGCCCAAATTCGGGCATGTCCATGTGCATGGATAGGACTGAATACATGCATTTCCATGTACATGGACATGCCCGAATTTGGGGCTAACCATTTCGGGCTTGTCCATTTACATGGTCAAGGCCGAATTTGGGCTTGACCATGTACATGGACAGGCCTGAATTCGATCATGTCCATGTACTTAGACAACCTCCTGGGAACAAACAAAATTGTAAACCAAAGATTGTATAAAACGAGCGTTGTAGCACTAGCAACTTGTATCACGAAGTCTAGGTTTGATGGGTATAGGTTCTTCCTTCCTATAGGTTCATGCACAAAGTAGATATTCTAGCTGGACCGACTAGCTCATACTGCAAACTGAGTATATTGGCACTCTTGACCTCGACTCTTGTCATTGCCTCTGGGTTTTCCTATTGGAAAAGTATATTGGTATCAAGTGAATTGAGTAGCGATGCCTCTTTGCATTGACACAAAGACTATGTATAGGTAACATTGTAATGCTCAACAATAATTAATATATTTTAATTATATTTTATTCATTTATGTTTTAACAAATTTGAATTTTAAGGTTAAAATTTAAATTTAAAATTTTATATGTTATATTAAATTTAAATTTGGTCTTTTTACATATGTATATGTGTGTGTGTGTGTGTGTGTGTGTGTGTGTGGAAATCAACAATAGTAACAGATTATAGGATAAACTCATATTTAAAAAAAAAAAAAAGGCTCTATATGTATATCAAAATAGCTAGATTTGTCAATAATCAAAGCATTTGTATGATAGATATACTTAAGCATGAAATTTCTCCTTGTCCATGTGCATGGAGAGGGCCAAATTCGAGCCTGTCCATGTTCAGGTCTATCCATGCACATTGACAAGACCAAATTCAAACTTGTACACCTACTAAAACATAAATTTTATACATAAATTAAACTTAAATTAATTGAACACAACAATTTAGAGTTACCTTCAACCCGAAGCGTTTAGACTGGTGAAGCACCTAGACTGGAGCCCTTTCCACTAACATCAACAATGACCACCACCAACGAACACCAATGACCACCAGAAAATGGTCAGCGGACACTCACCAACAGACTCTCACCAGTTCGGAAAACTGTCAAATGGCCAATGGGTGGGCAATATATAAAAAGGTTTTCAACAGAAAGGTGTTTTAGGCCGAAAGAATATTTCGGCCGAAAAAATCTTCCCAGATGAAAAATTATGTCCAGATAATCTGGTACATGACAGTCAAGGGCGTTGTCACGGTACCATTTAATTTGACGTCTAAAGGTCTGGCCAAAAAGATTTCCCTTTTGGTCGAAAAAAAGGCCGCCAGGAATTTTGGAGACTTGATTCTCATAAAAGTGCAATCCACCTTCATGATTTTACCTTAAATTGCATTATTTAGAATCTTCACATCTTGCCAAAAATGATTTTAGTATTAAGAAATGCCTAGCCTTGTTATCTTTGTAAGTATATTGTTGAAAAATGTAACTCATACTTGTTGCTTATTGTATGATTATGTAACATCCCTCTCTTGCGCGCACTGAGTGGACTTATTCTTTGAGGACACTTGCATGCAAGTGATCCGAGTCATTATACTATTGGTTATTTTGATTATGATTATGAAATATTGTGGATCTGATGATATGTTATTTTTTCTATATTTACATCGATAGGTGCTATTGACTGGGTTCTCCTGAGTGTGCAGGACCTGGACATTGAGGATGTCGAGGCATCAATGAAATCCCTTGGACATTGGATCAATTCAGGGAGTGGATTGTTAGGGTTTGAATGTTGTTCATGTGACATATGTACATATGATTAGATATTATGTTGTTGATTGTTATTGTTGACATGATTCGTTGATAGATGTAGGCTGACGATAGCTTGTTGACTAGACTCACATTTGGAGTAAAAGGGTCACGCACGACAACCAGAGACATTGAGGGAGAGGTGTAGAAGAAACCCTGCCACAACCTACTAGCACTCTCATCGTGGCTCAAACTGTAGGTTAACAATTACCTAGTTCGAGAAGACCCACGATACTGTGAGGAAAGACTGTGACAGTCACTCACGATGATTCTAAGGGGTGCGCAATAAGGCATGGTCCTTATTCCTTAGAGGCCCTTAGTATCCCACAATATCACCTTATGAAGTATTGACTCCAGGGGTTTGACGTCTACCAAATTCAGTCAAGAGGCGAGTGACACCCTTGGAGCACGTAGTGTGTCCTAAAGAGCACATCACGATTTTAACATTGATAAGTTAATAAATCTAGTGACTAAAAACAAAACTATGACTCCTTAGGACCTGATCAGCCTTAAAATAGATGATGCTATGAGTGAAGTTTAATAACTAAAAGTTCCCTTAAAAATTGTCACCCAACCTAGTGAAATTAAAACCTAGGTCTCAGTAGAACATGTGGATAAAGAAAAACTAAATAAACATATAACAAGAAGGGGGGGTAAGAAATTCAATCTTAATTATTAAAGTAAAAATTATAATGGAGCATTAAATTTATTAAAAGGGTAAATGGTTGTTTTTATCTACACTTGCTAAATTGACTTTTAGTTAAAAAGGAAAAAGGGGGAAACTTAAAAGAAAATGAAACTCAAAGAAAAAGGGATACTTAAAGAAAACATTGAATGTCTAACTTAGTAAGGAATCTAGCCTTTGGAACTTTCTATTTATGAACTCAACTAGGAATTAAGTAAGGTGTAAGTCATTTAAGAATTGTAAGAGAATAATGGGACACCGAGGAGCAGTTTTAGGAACGTTTTTAGGTGGGTGACGGAAATAGGAATATTTAATTAATTAATAAAATTGATTTTATGGTGCAACTAGGGGATTGGACGACATGTGTACAGGGGAGGTTTTTCGAAATTAATTAAATGAAAAATAAATCTAATGAGGGTTTTGGGAAACTAATGACTAAGAAAACTCTACAAAAAGGATGGCGGAGGAGGAGTGTGGATCACATTTTGGCTTGCGTAACGTTATGCTGTGAAATTTTATCTTGACTAAATTTTCACTTGTGGGAGTTGGGATACCCAGCTCAGGTAACGAGTGGTAGCTCGACCTTGTGAGGTGATTTGGGTGCTAGCATTCTCTGGTATCTTGTGTGTGGACCCTTTGCGGCTTGGGGATCTCAAGGGGAAGAAGAGTACCCCTAGTGTTGGCTGGGAGGTACTGGTGAGGTCACATCTGTTGGCAAGCAGGAGTTGGACGAAGCATGCATGGGACAACGACTTCAGAGCATTTTCATTTGGCTACGTTCAATTATCTTCATGCGCCTTCAATTAAGGTACTTCTATTGTGTTAAAGTTTATGTTTTATTTAACGTAATACTATCCAGATATTTCATTTTTATCTTTCAACGAATTTGTCTTGATGAGCCCAACGTTTTATGATTAGAGAATTCAAAGTTATCCCAGCCTTATGCTCACTATACTTTTGATTTGCTTTCTAATGGTGAACCCAAACTCTGAATGTAAATCACTTCTCTGAGGGTTTTATTTATTGTTTTTAATACAAGGAGAAATTGTGTTTTTATTTCCTATTCCTTTATCCTTTAAGTTATTAGTTTGTGCCTGAGCAATCGGCTAGGAGTCGAATCGAGTGTCTTTCACTATGGTGTTAACTATTTAGATTCAAATGCCTCACTTTCATGTGCATGGATAATAACTGTAGGATCATTTCTCTGCCCAACATGGAATTCACTCCTGGGCGTTTATTCCCTCCTTAGCCTCTGCGATTATTGTGATTTATTTCTCTGCGAACTCATGCTTCCACACAACGATTTTGGGGAGGTTTCTCCAGTTCACCCAACGTTTATTTCTCTACGATTAATGTTGTTTTTACTCTCTGCAATTCGTTTTTAATTTGCCCAGCAATTCCATTGCTTGTACAATGAAATTTTCTTCTTCATTTCTCTGTGATTCATGTTGTTTTTACTCAACCTTTCGTTTTTATTTAACAGGATTGCATTGTTGTGTGCAGTGAAAATTACATTACTTGCTTTGTGCTTTTGTATGATTATTTTGTGGGTTTTCTCTCTGCATGGGGAGACCCAAGGCGTTGCCCCCATCCTCTCTCTTTACCCAACAAATCATCTTATATATCTCTGCGTGTTTCCCTTCTATCTTTATGATTTGAGTAATGCCCTTTTTCCCTACATTTGGCGTGGAGTTCTCAGCTTTTCTACCTTGACAATCCACAACTATTCCCTTGCGTTTGTTGGGTTAGTCACCCCTTCACACCCAACATTTTCCTTGTATTCCTCATTTAATTCACACCTCAAGAGCTCCCTTATCACCATGAATTTTTCACTTTAGTAAATTGTGGGGTTAAAACAAATTATTTCTGCTGAGCGAACTCGTACCAAGGATTGTGCCCAACCCCAGGGGAATCTCACAAAGTGATCCGTGCGTGAGCGCTTCCATTTGAGCATTTCCATCTTCTTACTGAATTGCTCTCCCCAAATTTATTCTTCTTCTCACTGCCTTCGTCCCTATTTTTATTCTTTACTCTTATCTCTATTTTTAGTCGTAGGATCTATTGCTGAATTAAAAGTATTATTCTAATCAAACAAAAGTGAATAATTATGGCATTGCTTTATAATTGTTGCTATTGTTTCATTACTACATAAAAGACAACCCGTTTAGGAAAGCACCTTACCCAAAAGACTGAGGCGATGCCCATAGCTTTACTAGTATTACCCGTGCTATCAAGCATTAACCTATCAAAGAGTTGTGGTAATTGTACTGAGTAAATGATAGCAATGGGTTGCTTATGATTTCTTGAACTCACACAAAGAACTTCACTGTAACTGTCTGCTACATTGGAACTTTTGATACCGGATCGAGAGCTTGAAGCATAAGCATATTAAGTAGCAGCACTAGTATCAGTAGAGTAATAAGAAGAGACAGGGGAGGCAGTAGCATATCCACTAGCACCATCAATAGCATATCTAATAGCTTATCCAGTGAACTCAGGAGCATACCTATACCTAGTAGCAGTGAATGATCTGAGAGTAGAATATGTTGGTTCATCAGTTTCTTATGTTTCAGGCATAGCTCCTTTTCTTCTTCGTGGACTGGATGTATACCAGTTGTTTTATTTGAATATAGTATGACTAACTAGTATGAATCTCTATGAATGAGGATATAGGAAAGCTAATGTCCACTTGTTTTACTCAACGTAAGCTTTATTATTTATGCTTTTCTTTCTCCATAAGAGATATGTCATGTGTCTGACCAACCATCAAAGATTGGATAGAGATTGTTGGGGACCGACCACTTGTTGCCTTGGAAGGGAAAGCCCAGATCATATAGATAACTAAAGTGCTTTTCCTTACGAAGCTGCTACCTTGCTTGCCATAACTCTTTGTTGGACATCTCTAATAAATCCAGAAGCAGAATGCGGCTGGACATACGCCTTATGCACTGCTGCAGATACCATGGTCCGTAAAATTTCCTTATTAGATTTTAACAACAATTAAATTGACGGTTATTTAAAGAACTGATAGAGATTGTGTGGCAGCAATTTAATTGACAACGATTTTTTTTTTTTATTTTTTACAGAGGTTGTGTTAGCAGCGATTCTATTTAGTGACAAATTTGTTTAGCGAGTTATTCGCTTTTACCAAATCCTTGGGATGGGACCTAGCCATGATAGTTGCCTTGGATTGGGTAAGTTACTTTATTATAGTTGGAAATTGTCAATTAGCCCAATAAACCTTTTAATTGAGAGCTGTGTTAATTAATTAATAATGTCTATTTGTTTTTGTTATGGATTTAATAATGATTATTGGTTATGCTAGTGATTTAATATTATTCATTGTTTAAGTTAGTGATTTAATAGTGTTTAATTGTTTTATGTTAGTGATTAAACTAAAGATTATCATGATGTAGGAAGTTAATGGTGTACGATGAATTTTTTTTAATGGAGGTTAAATTCTTGATTTCGGAAGATAGGTGGATGTATTACAAGTTGTAGTTTTATTAGTCAATTCCTATTTAATCTACCAAGTTGAGTAATCTTAGTCATGGTTTACATTGACATGATGTATGCGTGATTAAATGAAGGACCCTAGAAGGTATATCACATCTCACGCTTCAGTTTTCATTTTAATAAATGATTGATGAAGGTAGCGCAACTGGAAATTAAATAGAATTGCGCCTCAAGTTTGTTATTGCTAGTTATATGGTGTATGTCAGATCCCTTGCGCGCTTGTAAATTATGGTTGATTGAAGTAATGTCTAAATGTTTAGAGTTATCTAGTTTTTTGCGGTGAAAGGCCACTGATGATTGGTCGTTGTTGTTTTCGGTGCACCATGCAAAGTGTTGAATCATTGATTGCTTTTTCTCACTCGCATTAAAGGTTCATGTTACTTGTGTCGTTGATGTTGGTTGCATGGGTTGGTTTGATGATTGTCCTCAGTTTAGTAGGCATTTTCTTTCTTGTGTCGAGTAGGATGTAGACACCTCCTTGTTCCCCAGAACAGTGACCAACCTTGAGACCTTAAATGGTCAAAATTGATGGGAACATGGGCTTGAACATTGATTTTGGGTCCTGGAGGTCCTAACCTTGCAGGGTAGAACAGGTGGGTAGTCGTTTTTATTTTTCTGGTTGATTTTCGTATGTTTCATCCAGCTACACGATGTGCTAGTATGCTAGGTTGTTATGTTGCCTGTTGCCTGAATTGTGTGCGTTGTGTTTGTCGTCAATTTGCATTGATTAACTGTTGTCGTTGTTACCTTCTTACTTCAAAAAAAAAAATTGTACTTGTTATGCACCGCATGTTTTCGTAACGATGGGGGTCGTTACATATGGTATCAAAGCGGGTTCGTCCCACGACTTGGGATCACTACGACTTTCATTGATTGGATAATTGATTATAAATGTCGCTAATTAAAATTGATTTCTATTCGTGAAGGTAATCACGATTAGAGGATTCCATGGAGGCAGACGACGGGGCACTAGGGGAGAAGGCGTGATGCCCCCAGTAACATTCACGCCTGAGGGGTCTAACGCCCAGAGAGACAAACAGGTTGTCGGGAAGGAATATGTAGCTTTGGGTGATGTGGTTAGGCTGATGAGGTCCTTTTAGTGGATTTCTGAGGCATTGATCAACTGTTTGGTTAGAGATGAGTCCAGGTTTCCAACACCCCCTGAGGGTCCACCACGTGCTTCAATTGGTACTGGTAGCATTCACCGAGAACTCGAGAAGTTTAAATTTCCCGAGTTCTTTGGTGCTCCGGACGGCGCAACCGTTGAGGCATGGTTGGAGAATATGGTGATGTGCCTTGCACTTCACGACTATACCTCCAACATGAAGGTCTGCATGGCGGTCTTTCAACTGAATGGGAGCGCTCTTCTATGGTGGAAGACGCTCCTACCACAATTGAAAACGGTAGTTGAGGACGTGTCATGGAAACTATTCGAGGAACAGTTTTGGGAGAGGTATTTATCTGAGGAATTCATTCAACGTCAACTCAACGAGTTCAACACCTTGTGACATGGCAGTTGGACGGTGCCCGAGTAGGAGGCTCATTTCATGGAGCTTCTTCTCTATGCTCCCCACCTGAATACCGAGAAACTTAATGTCAACAAGTTCGTGTTAGGCCTTAATGTCATCATTCGTGCAAGGGTGAGGATTTTGATGCCTCAAACCTTGCATGATGTTGTCTAGAAGGCCCTCATAGAAAAAGAGGATCTTATCATCAGGGGGTCAGATTATGACTCCAGTGAGATCAGCAGGACAGGTGTCATCTGGTGCGTTGCAGCATCAGACACCAGCTAGAAATTCACCAGGATATAGAGTCACTCAAAGAGGATCCACTTTCACTACACCTCAACGACCAACACCTCAGCAGCGGACTCCTTACCGAGGACCACAACACCAACAACAACGTCGACCGCAACAACAATTTAGGCATGTTCAACAGAACAGACCAAGGCTCTAGGCCGGTGCGCCGTCAACTTCTACTTCGGGTACCAAGAGTACTGGACCGAAGAAAGGGTTTTGGACATGTAGGGAGCCACATTACCAGCATGACTGCCCATTGGAGAGGACCAGAGCATCTGGATTAGTCGGACCCACTACCATGGGAGATTTGGGCAAGGCCCATCGGATTCATGTAGCGGTGAATAACCGCCAGACAGATCACCAGTCGACCGTGCTCAAGAAGTCAGGTACCTTCGTTGACCAGAACCTTAACATTTTGATACATCCACGTACTACTGAGAGTTTTATTTCTAGTGCAGCGCTAAAAAAAATTAAGGTTAAGGCAGTCGAACATGACGAGTTTTGTATAAATGGCTTCGGGAGCCAAACAAAAGGTTCGCAGGAAGGTTACGGGCTATAGCCTTAACCTGAGGGAATTTGACATTAGGGCCAACCTTTACATCACAAACTTAGGGTATTATGACGTCGTGATCGGTATGGACTGGTTGGAATCGCATGATGTGATACTCAACTGTAAGATGAAACAATTGAGTTTGGTCGATGATGAGGGACAGAGACGCGTGATTGTAGGTGGGAACTAGGGAGTCTCCCTGAGGTTCATCTCTTTCGTGCAGCTACAGAAGAGATTGCGCAAGGGATGTAAGATTTATGCAATCCTTTCTTTAAATGAGAAGGGAGTAACAAAAGGTCTAGAACACCTTCCAGTGGTGAGAGAATTTGTGGACATATTCCCTGAGGAGTTACCTGGGATGTCGCTCGAGAGGGAATTGGAATTTAGCATTGACCTAAAACTGAGAATTGAACCAATAGCAAGAACGCCTTATCGAATGTCAACCCTGGAGTTATAGGAGTTGAGAATGCAACTGAAGGAGTTGTTGGACCTAGGACTTATACGTCTGAGTGTGTCACCGTGGGGGGCACCTGTTATTTTCATACAGAAGAATGATGGTTTGTGGAGACTCTGCATTGACTATCGTCAATTGAACAAGGCAACAATCAAGAATCACTATTTGTTGCCAAGGATTGATGGTCTCTTTGATTAGATGAAAGGGGCGACGGTGTCTTCAAAAAATAACTTGAGATCAGGGTATCACCAGTTACGGATAAAGGAGGATGGCATCCCTAAGACTACTTTTAAGATGAGGTTTGGACATTACGAGTTTATTGTTTTACCGTTTGGACTGATGAATGCCCCAGGGGTATTTATGAGTTTGATCAACGGGGTGTTCCACGAATACTTGGACAAGTTCGTCCAAGTATTCATTGATGATATTTTGATTTACTCTCAGACAATGGAGGAGCATGACGAGCAGTTGCGCATGGTACTACAGTGTCTACGAGAGAACAAATTGTATGGGAAGTTGTCCAAATGCTCGTTTTATCAATCTAAGATTCTTCACTTAGGGCATGTCATCTCCAATGAAGGTATCATTGTGGATCCAACAAAGGTCGAGGCTATTATGGAATGGCCTGCGTCGACAAATATAACCGAAGTGCGTAGCTTCATGGGTTTAACGGGATACTATCGACGGTTCGTCAAAAGTTTTTTGAAGATAGCAAATCTGATCATGGAATCACAGAAGAAGAACAAGAAGTTTGTTTGGACTGAGAAATGCGTGGAGGAATTTCGGAGGCTCAAGGATTTGTTGACAACATAACTGATACTAAAGGTCCCTAATATGGACGTGGAATTCTTGGTATGCAATGACACATCCAAGGAAGGCTTAAGTGGAGTCTTGATGCAAGACGGTCGAGTGATCTCTTACATCTCGAGAAGGTTGATAACGCATGAGGAGAACTATGCGACACACGATTTGGAGATGTTAGCCATTATGTATGCATTGAGAGTATGGAGACACTAATTCATTAGACGGAAATTAAAACTAAAAACGGACCATTGTGGTTTGCATCACATTTTTGCGCAAAGCGAATTGAACGAACAACAATGGCGTTGGTTGGAATTCCTTAGCAAGTATGATTTCGAGATTATTTACATAAAAGGAATAGTGAACAGAGTGGCTGGTGCATTGAGTCAGAGACCATGCATATTTTTGGTGATGCCTCTTCAGACGAATCTACATAAAAATATTCTAACTTTACAACACGATGATGATTGGTACAAAGAGGTCTAGGATTTTATCGGACAAAACACAATGATGGTACAAAAATTTGAGGGATTTACTGTGGACAATGACGGATTATTGAGATTTAAAATTTGAATTTACGTATCGCCCAACGATGAGTTGAAGATTTTGATCCTAAACTAGGCTCATGGAGCAGTGTACATGGCTCATCCTGGAGTCACGAAGATGAGGGCAAACCGAACGAACAAACCAAATCTTGGAGGATATGTTGCGTGTGTGCGTGATGGAACAACAAAAGCATTGGGAAGAGTTCTTTCCACTGGTAGAATTTGCATATAACAACAGTTATCAAAGAACTATTAAGATGGTGCCTTTCAAGTTTCTTTACGGGCGAATATGTCATACGCCTTTGAGTTGGGATCATCTTGAAGATAGGGTCTTGGCGGGACCAGAAGCGGTCCAAGAAATGGAAGATCAAATGAAAACAATAAGATAAGGGATCAAGGAAGCGTAGGATCGACATAAGAGTTATGTTGATGCGCATCATGTCGATCATAGTTATGAAGTTGGCGATCGAGTCTTCTTGCGGGTGAAAGCGCATAAGAGTTCGATCAAGTTTGGAAAGGGTGCTAAACTCTCTCCTAGGTTCATGGGACCATTCGAGATTATGGAAAAGAAGGGACCCATGGCCTATCGACTAGCCTTGCCAGATTATTTGAGGCGTATGCACGATATTTTTCACGTATCTGTTTTGAGACATTATGTTAGTGATCCTACTCATGTTATTGACACGATTTCCTTGCAGGTATCTGACAAGGGTGTGCTCATGACGGAGTTGATCCACATCCTGTACCATCGCATTCGACAACTACGATGTCAAATAGTAGATTAGGCCAAGGCCCAATGGACAACTATAGTCCGCACTCGACGACCTGGGAGGATGCATATGATATGCGTCAGCAGTTTCCATTTTTGATTGATATCTAGACATATGATATTGTGATACACTTTATTTTGACACTTTTATACTGTGAAACTTCGGGACGAAGTTTAAAACAAGAGGGGGTGTATGTAACATCCCTCTCTTGCGTGAACTGAGCGGACTTATTCTTTGAGGAAAGTTGCGTGCAAGTGATCCGAGTCATTATGCTATTGGTTGTTTTGATTATGATTATGAAATATTGTGGATCTGATGATATGTTATTTTTGCTATATTTGCATTGACAGGTGCTATTTACTGGGTTCTCTTGAGTGTGTGGGACTCTGGACGATGAGGATGTCGAGGCATCGATGAAAACCCTTGGACTCCAGATCGAGTTAGGGGGTGGATGGTTAGGGTTTGAATTTTTTTGATGTGACATATGTACATATGATTAGATACTATGATATTGATTTTTATTTCTGACATAATACGTTAATGGATACAAGCTGATGATAGCTTGCTGACCAGACTCACATTTAGAGTAAAGGGGTCACCCACGACAACCAGAGACATGGAGGGAGAGGTGTGGCAGCAGCCATGTCGTAGCCTACTAGCACTCTCATCATGGCTCGAACTGTAGGTTAACGATTACCTAGTTCGAGAAGACCCACGATGTCATGAGGGCAGTCTGTGACAGTCGCTCACTATGATTCTAAGGGGCACACAATAAGGCAGGGTCCCTATTCCTTAGAGGTGCTTAGTCTCCCACAAGATCACCTGACAGAGTATTGACTCTGGGGGTTTGACGTCTACCAAATTCAGTTAAGAGGCGAGTGACACCCTTGGAGCACGTAGTGCGTCTTGAAGGGCATGTCGCGCAAAGAAAGAGGAAAGAGGCGAGTGGCACCCTTGGAGCACGTAGTGCGTCCTGAAGGGCACATCACGATTTTAACATTGATAAGTTAATAAACCTAGTGCCTAAAAAAAAAAAATGCCTCCTTAGGACCCGGTCAACCTTAAAATAGATGATGGTATCAGTGAAGTTTAATAACTAAAAGTTCCCTTAAAAATTGTCACCGAGCCTAGTGAAATTAAAACCTAGATCTAAGTAGAACATGTGGATAAAGAAAAACTAAATAAACATGTAACAAGAAGGGGGGTAAGAAATTCAAACTTAATTATTAAAGTAAAAATTATAATGGAGCATTAAATTTATTAAAAGGGTAAATGGTTGTTTTTATCTACACTTGCTAAATTTATTTTTAGTTAAAAAGGAAAAAGGGGGAAACTTAAAAGAAAATGAAACTTAAATAAAAAAAGGAAACTTAAAGAAAGGGGGAAACTTAAAGAAAAAGTTGAATGTCTAACTTAGTAAGGAATCTAGCCTTTGGAACTTTCTATTTATGAACTCAACTAAGAATTAAGTAAGGCGTAAGTCATTTAAGAATTATAAGGGAATAATGGGACATCGATGATCGTTTTTAGGAACGTTTCTAGGTGGGTGGGGGAAATAGGAATATTTAATTAATTAATAAAATTGATTTTCTGATGCAACTAGAGGATCAAACAACATGTGTATGGGGGAGGTTTTTCAAAATTAATTAAATGAAAAAGAAATCTAATGTGGGTTTTGGGAAACTAATGGATAAGAAAAATATATAAAAAGGATGGCGGAGGAGGAGTGTGGATCACATTTTGGCTTGCGTAACGTTACGCTGTCGAAATTTTATCTTGATTGAGTTTTCACTTGTGGGGGTTGGAGTACCCAGCTCAGGTAACGAGTGGTAGCTTGACCTTGCGAGGCGAGCTGGTTGCTAGCATTCTCTAGTATCTTGTGCATGGCCCCGTTGCGGCTCGGGGGGCTCAAGGGGAATACGAGTACCCCTAGTGTTGGCTGGGAGGTATCGGTGAGGTCACATCGATTGGCAAGCAGGAGCTGGACGGAGCGTGCACGGGACAACAAATTTGAAGAATTTACATTTGGATACATTCAATTATGTTCCTGCGCGTTCAGTTAAGGTACTTCTATTGTGTTAAAGTTTATGTTTTATTCAACGTAATACTATCCAAAGATTTCATTTTTATCTTTCAGGGAATTTGTTTTGATGAGCCCAACGTTTTATGATCAAAGAATTCAAATTTATCCCAGCCTTATGCTCATTGTACTTTTGATTTGATTTCCAATGGAGAACCCAAACTCTGAATGTAAATGACTTCTCTGTGGGTTTTTTTTATTGTTTTTAATATAAGGAGAAATTGTGTTTTTATCTCATGTTCCTTTATCCTTTAAGTTATTAGTCCGTGCCTGAGCAGTCGGCCAAGAGAGGAATCAACTGTCTTTCACTCCGGTGTTAAATATTTAGATTCAAATTCTCTGCTTTCCTGTGCATGGATAATAACTCTAGGATCATTTCTTTGCCTAGCAAGAAATTCACTCCTGAACGTTTATTCCCTCCTTAGCCTCTGCGATTATTGTGATTTATTTCTCTGCGAACTCGTGCTTCCACAAAACAATTTTGGGGAGGTCTCTCCAATTCACCCAACATTTATCTCTGTGCGATTAATGATTTTTTTACTCTCTGAAATTCATTTTTAATTTGTCCAATAATTTCATTGCTTGTACAACAAAAGTTTCCTCTTCATTTCTCTGTGATTCATGTTGTTTTTACTCACCCTTTATTTTTATATAACAGGATTCCATTGTTGTGTGCAACGAAAATTACAATACTTTCTTCACGCTTTTGTATGATTATTTCATGGGTTTTTTCTCTACGTGGGGAGACCCAGGGCGTTGCCCCCATCCTCTCTCTTTACCCAAAAAATCGTCTCAAATATTTTCACGTGTTGCCCTTCTATCTGCGTGATTTGAGTACTACCCTTTTTCCCTACATTTGGCGTGAAGTTCTTAGCTTTGCTACCTCGACAATCTGCAGCTATTCACTTACGTTTGTTGGGTGTAGTAACCCCTTCACACCCAATGTTTTCCTTGTATTCCTTGTTTAATTCACACCTCAAGAGCTCCCTTATCACCACGAATTTTTCAATGTATTAAATCGTTGGGTTAAAACGAATTATTTTTGTTGAGCGAACTCGTACCAAGGCTTGTGCCCAGCCCTAGCAGAATCTCACAAAGTGATCCATGTGTGAGCGCTTCCATCTGAGCATTTCCATCTTCTCACCGAATTGCTCTGCCCAGAATTATTCTTCTTCTCACCGCCTTCGTCCCTATTTTTATTCTTTAGTCTTATCTCTATTTTTAGTCATAGAATCTATTGTTGAATTAAAAGTATTATTCTAATCAAATAAAAATTAATAATTACAGGATTGCTTTATAACTATTGCTATTGTTTCATTACTACATAAAATACAACCTGTTTAGGAAAGAACCTTACCCAAAAGAATGATGTGATTCCCATAGCTTTACCAGTATTACTCATGGTATCAAGCATTAACCTATCAAAGAGTTGTAGTAATTGCACTGAGTAAATGATAGCAATGGACTGCTTAAGATTTCTAGAACTCACACAAAGAACTTCACTGTAACTATCTAGTTCATTGGAACTTTTGATACTAGATCGAGAGCTTGAAGCATAAGCATATTAAGTAGCAACACCAGTATTAGTAGAGTAATAAGCAGAGACAGGAGAGGCAGTAGCATATCCACTAGCACCATCAGTAGCATATCTAACAACTTATCCAGTGAACTCAACAGCATATTGTTGACGGGCGAAATTGAACGTCCATCAACTGGGAGACTGGATCCGGTCTGGGGTTGTCTAATAACCCAAGCCGTTTGGGATAACCCACCCTGACGGGTTTAGTGGCTCCGTTAGCCGATCTAAGTCCTAAGAAAAACAAAAAGAAAACTACTCTAAAATAACTAATCTAACTAAAAACAACTATTAAAACAAACTAATAAACTAATCTAACTAAAAAATAACTATTAAAACAAACTAAACAAATCTAACTATTCTAATCTACTATCTAATACTATTCTAACTCTAAGAAATTAAATATCTAACTACTAACAGAAATAAATCTTATTCACAAAATGTACAATATTTACAATTTACAGATTTGAATGAAAACCTGAAAAACTCATTTGTATTCTTCCCTAAGACAGAGAGAGATATTGTTTTTTGATTTTTATGATTTTATGAAAAAGAAATAAAACTATCTAGACTAAACAACTAATATACTAACTCTAACTACGAATCTAAACTACACATATATCTAACTAAACTACTTAAATTATACTAACAAATAAATTATTAAATAAATAACAAACTAACCTAAAGAAACGCTCCAGGTTTGTCCTGTGTGTAATGATTGTCTTAGCTGATCGGAGGGAGGAAACCCGCACCGAATTATCCAGGAGCTTCTCGTAAACAAAAGCTGCAGTGCTCTTCAAAAATTACAGGACAAACAAGACATAAAAAATTTACAACAATCTTATGATTTATAAATCTTCACAGTTAGATAAATCTGTATGCAAATATCTATACAAAATGATTCAATTAACGAAGAAGAGAAATATGTGATTCATTAACTGAAGCAAAGTAATTGTTGTACTTTTAAAAAATAATGAAAGAGATCAGATATGGATAGCATTTTAATCAAATCATATCATCCTGCAATAGATTATGATAGCTAAAGTAGTCTATAATCAACTGCAAACTGACATGCATAAAACTTGAAACAAAAGTTTGATATATTGAAAGCTAAAGCTGTAAAAAAACATCAACTTTCGTCTCAGTTTGTATCATAAATCCATAGCCTGGTTCTCCCACAAGTGAGGATGACCCGTATTACAAAAAATAATAAGTATTTAAAGACCTTCCACAGGGTAAAACCTCCCTGTGGAAGTTATCAAAACTGTTTACATAAATCTAGGAAAATATCCCAAGTTTCTAACTCTCACTCAAACTAACAACTTAAAAATAAAACTATATCACACAAATATCTCCTAGACTGCCACAGCATGTCCAATGCAATTTGAATGTACCTGAAAGAGGTAAAAAATGGACAAGTTAAGAGGATATTTTGCTGATGAAATTGATAAAAATCTAATCCTAAAGACTAGCTACAGAATCTTGCGATTCTGTAGCTGGTCTAAATCAGACACAAAATCAGCATTAAAATCAATTCAAATCTTTAAAGAATTAAATTCAAAATATTAATAAGCATCTAATAGCTATTTGAAAGACAAATGAATCATTCAAATTGAAATTGTTATACTAATTTGAGATCAAAACAAGACTAAGATCAAGCAGATGACTACAGAGATGCATATACTCTGTTTCATTTGTTGTCACAAAATCGGGTAAACGGAATCATATTGGATAACTGACAGTCATGAAATTGATTCATAACCAATTGAAATCACAAATAGTTTCTTCAGCTATCCATAAAATCAATTCGAATCCAAACCAAATTAACCGGATCATTTTCTCAAATCGATCGCAATATATTAAACACAACAAACAATCCATATTATTAGCGAATTGAATCAAAACTGGTATGTAAACGAAATCACAATGGATTCAATCGGTTGATAACAGGGTCTGTGGGATTCACCCAATCATTTATTATTGCTAATTAGGGAAAACAAAATCATTACTTGAATTCATTTCAAAATAAAAAATTAACCGATTCTTCTCATACGAAAACAATCGTGCCAACTCAAGATATGCAACAATCCAATCAAAACAAGGGTGAATCGAACAGTTTGAGTTTGACATAGTAGTTGTGAATCAAAACAGTTCTATGATTTCGGCGAAGATATCTTTTGCACAGGCTAAATGAGAATATTGTTTCCATACAAAACAGAGTCGTTCAAAAGCGAAGGTAAGTGTGCAAATAGCGCAAAATAAAAAGTGTCGTTTATTTGAGAATTGTGACGAAAAATTAAGGTTTGCAAAACATTGGTGTAGGCAGCTTATAAGGACATTAGAAAAATGTGAATTGGCTGCCAACAATGGTGACACACTGGTAGAAGCAGTTATCTCTGCCAAAGGAACAAATTCAGATTAGGACAGTAAAGATAATTCCAACTCAAAAATAACAACCAGAAAATCGTATAAACATCATCATTAACCAACTATTCCAGCAGTGTTTTAAAAGATGAAAACAGATAACAATCTTAAGACCAGCGAGTCACGATATTAAAGATAAAATCTCCAATACTGTTGACAGAGCCACTTCTGCCAGCAAGCGTCCATAGCCTCGACAGGGTTGCCATTTAACCCACTATGATATCTGTATCCTGCCAAGAAGTTCTAGATCAGAATAAAGGACATTCAGAGGTTTCTTATTTGCAAATTTTCATATACCCGACATTGCTTTGTTGCCAGCGGGCCTGTTTAGTACCCCGACGAAGTTGTCTTGGCGTCATGCATGCATTTACCCACTGCCAGCAGACCTGTTCAGCATCCTGGTGGGTTTACAAGCACTTCCCATAGCTCTATTAATAATTTATTTTGTTTTGTTTTTCAAAGATATATAGTTGAGCGGGGTGACGCTGAAAATCATAATATTTTAACATATTTTTTTCAAACCTCATCAGAATTTTTTAGAACTGTCCTTTATTAAGATCCAGAGATGTTTCATTTACAAAAACAACTTCCTAAGGCAGGGAGACATCGTATGAGTCATTCCCTTAAGGAATACGGACAACGTAAAAAGATAATAGATGATCATGACAAGCTTTACTCAGAGATCGAAATCAGTCAACTTCTTTCAAACAACAGACTTTTTGCCAATCACAGATATAACATTCAGAAATATACCATTGATGTTTATACAATTTTCTTAGCAGTTATTTCAGCGAAGGAATTTTCTATTTTCTTTATCTGAATAGGTCAGTATACAGGTATGTGTATTTCAAAAAACACTAACTCACAAACTCAAAGGGGAAATCAAAAACAAAAAGAAAACGAATGAAAAACAAACAAAAGCAAAATATGTACATAATATACAAGGGTTGTGTAACATACCCACTACCCATATCAAAGTTTTTTTCGCTTAATTCTCAATAATGAGAATTCTCGAGGCTTGCATCAGCGAGATGCCAACCCTGAGTAACGGGTCTCTCATTCACCTATACGGCTCTCTACACCTAACCGCGGTCTTTCCCTGATGACAATTTCAGGTTTTCGGGGTTGTTTCCTCTCTATTGTCGAGGGTTCCTATGCCCTCGATTCTCCAATCTCCGACGGGCTCTCTTGTGATAGGCGGTACTAAACAACAATTTGGTCTCTAAACCCGCCATCAGTGATTTCCAAAAATTGGAAGTAAATTTTGTGTCTCTGTCAGATATTATCTCCCTCGGCATACCGTGCAGTGAGAATACCTCTTTCATGAATATCTGGGTGATATCTATCGCCTTGCAGGTTGATTTGACGGGAATGAAATGAGCAGACTTGCTCAGTTTATCCACCACTACCATAATGGCGTCATTCTATTTGGTTGAAGTTGGCAATCCAGTGATAAAATCCATGGAGACGGTCTCCCATTTCCATTCTGGGATGGGTAAAGGGTGTAGTAGTCATGTTGGGTGTCGATGTTCTGCTTTAACCTGTTGGAATTCTATGCATTGGGCCAAATATTGGCTACGTCCTTATTCAATCCCGGCCAATAAAATTTCTTCCGGGTGGCAGTGATCATTTTCTGGTATCCTGCGTGACCGATGTAGGGTCTTTTATGTAGTTCATCCATGATGAACCTGTTCAAGTCGTCACAATTGGGAATGTATAGTCTATCTCTGTAAGTGAGCAGGCCTCCTTCGTTTATCTGGTAGCTGTCATACTTTACTCCAGTGGGTTCTTGATGTAGGTGCAGGGTCACAGTCTGAACGAAGGAATCTATTTCTTGTGCATTTCTGACTCTGTTCTTGACATTTGTATCGCAGGTACTTATCGCTGCCAGGTGAATTGTTTTCATGCTTCTGCTAAGGGCATCGGCCACTTTATTTTCCTTCCCTTTGATGTGTTTGATCTCAAAATCAAATTCGCTAAGGAGGGCCATCCATCTAGCTTGTCTAGCATTGAGCTTTGGTTGGTCGAACAAATACCGTAATCCACAGTGATCTTTCATAAGCACAAATTTTCTTCCCAAGAGGTAATGCCTCCACATTTTTAAGGCATGCACTATGGCAGCCAATTCTAGATCATGAGTCACATAGTTGACCTCATGTTCATTCAATTTTCGGGATTCATAGCAGATCACCTTTCCTTCCTGCATAAGGACTCCTCCGAGCCCTTCCTTATAGGCATCTGTGCACAAAAGGAAGTCAGCTTCTGGGTCAGCGATTTTCAACACGGGTGCATGGGTTAGTAAATGTTTCAAGGTTTGGAATCTTTCTTCACATTGCTGTGTCCACAGGAATTTTGTCCCCTTCCTCTGGAGGGTAGTGATTGGACAACCAATCTTGGAGAAATCTTTTATAAATCTCCTATAGTATCCCGCCAATCCCATAAAGGATCTGATGTCTAAAACATCCTTTGGGGTAGGCCATTCCATGATATACCTAATCTTGTCAGGGTCTACTACTACCCCTTCCTCAGACAAAACATGTCCCAAGTAATGTACTTGCTTCTGAAAGAAGTCACATTTGCTGAATTTAGCATAGAGTTGATGCTCTCTTAGCACTTGCAGTACAAGTCTAAGATGCTCTTCATGTTCTTCTCTATTCTTAAAGTAGATTAATATGTCATTAATAAAGACTAGCATGAATTTATCTAAAAATTTACTGAGTACATTGTTCATTAAACACATGAAAGTGGCAGGGGCATTGGTTAACCCAAATGGCACTACCACAAACTCATAGTGACCATACCGTGTCCAGAAAGCAGTTTTATGGATGTCTTCACCCTTGATTCGGACTTGATGGTAACCCGACCTCAAGTCAATTTTTGAGAAAATAGATGCACCTCCCAACTGATCGAATAGATCATCGATCCTGGGCAACGGGTACTTGTTATTTATGGTTACTTTATTAAGTTGTCTATAATCTATACATAGTCTAAGGGAGCCATCCTTCTTTTTCACAAACAGGACTGGTGCTCCCCATGGGGACACGCTGGTTCAAATATAACCCTTGTCCATCATTTCTTTCAATTGCAATTTGAGTTCAACTAACTCAGGTGCGCTCATCCGGTAGGGTGTTCTAGACACCGGCACTTCTCCTGGTGCGAGTTATATGGAGAAGTCAATGTCTCTTCTCGGAGGTAAACCTGGTATCTCCTCTGGAAACACATCTCGGTATTCTCTCAGGATAGGGTGATCATTAGGGCTTGGTTCTGCACCTTCGGTTGTTTTCAACACCTGTATTGCATATAGGGGACATCCCTTTCGGCAATACTTCCTCACTTGCAGGGCTGATATTTGTCTCACCGAGACCGATTTTCGGATCCCTTGAAGGGTTATCCTTTTTCCTTCTTCGCTCACACATTCTAAGGTTTTATAGTAACAATCTAGTTTGGCTTTATGGGCGGCCAGCCAGTCCATACCAATCAACAGATCGTATGATCCCAAGGGTAATACATTAAATTTTGCTTGGGTGGGGAATTCACCCAACATTAATTGGCAGGCTGGTATGGCCTCTACCACCTTTCTTTTAGTGCTAGGGGCTAACTGTACCAACCATGGTTTGGTTTCCTTCTGTGGTTGTATTTTACACTTATCAACAGCTCTAGGGGCTATATAACTCAAATTTGAACCAGGGTCAATCAAAACAGACACTAGGGTATATCTCGATGCCTGTCGGGACTTCTGCCTGGCGTGAGAAGGGTTAAACTCGTGCATCTCTAAACAGATCCAATGGTTGTCGGGTTCTTCCGGCGAAGATCTAACGGCTCAGATCTGTGTCGCCTTATGTATTCTTCCACTACTTCGTGGACGTGGAAAAATCAGCGGTCTAGATATTTTCCTGGACCGTGAGGATCTATTGTCCTAAACTCTCCACTACCCATGAAGACACAGGAAAGCCTCTTGGTAAGGCCTTTAATGCTCTACTTTCTCCTACTAATCTAACGATCATGGGGAACTACAAATTTCCCCGACGAAATCTCATCCGTCAATCACCATCTATCAAGGTTCAGGCCCTTAACACTTCTTCCTCTCCTTCTGATCTGACGGTCATGGGTGACCACGGATCTCCCGACGGAGTCTCATCCGTCGATTTGATATTCCCTCCTCAAGCTACCATCTCGGGTTTTTGTTTAAAAGGATCATTTCTCCTCATACAGAGTTACCAAGGTTTTACGCCTTCATATTTACCTGCCGGGTTCCAGAGGGGTTATTCAAGGAGAGTATCTCTATGGGGAGACTTACTCAGAGTACTTCCTGAGGTCAAAAGGGTATCGTCCAACCGAGGTCCAGACATGAAGTCTGATATAGACCAGTACATATGTAAATAACAATTCATGAGGGCATATGCCATATATAATCTCTTCCATACAATTATACAACTACTAATATTGATCAAAACGTCCTACAGACATTCTTACAATGAATTCATTCACAGTTTCATAGCTTATGAGCATAATCATCAGAGTAAGCATATATATATATATATATATATATATNCAGGGGTCAAACGATTGCTGAGAGAGGTGCTCATTTCCACCCAACCGTAGGCGTAGCGACTCCCAGCGGATTTACCACTAGCCACCCCCAAGCTGAGACCACGACGCCGTGAGACTTCGTCTCTCTGTCTACCAGTGACCAGGAGCGAAGGTTGTAATCCTTCCTCTCTGATATCACTCACTCTGCGTAAAATTTCCAGAGTTCCCCTCGCATCTACCCTCTCAATCGCTTCTGCCATACGTCTTATCCTATCGTGAGGTTGCGTGTGGCACGATTACCCTTGTGTCGATCAGGCCAGACGGCTCTACAGATGGGCGGTTTACCATCCCATCCCTCATCAAGCCATCTGCCTACCAGCCTACAAGGCATTAAATTCCAGGGCCAGCGAGTCGCTTTTGGTTCTCCGGGCCAGTGGAGTCCAAATACGGTATTTAATTCTCGGTGGAAGTTAATGCCACCTTTTCAAGGGCCTTCCACCGCCATCGTGGTCTCTTTTTATGCACATCCCCTCTCAGCAGTCCTGCAATAAATTCAAAATATCATTCACATTCATTGACCTCTTCCTCAAGGTCCATTTACATCACATATTCACATTTATGAGTTTGCCATAGTCCTTGGCTAGTCCAGTTATATTTACAAGCAGGGGGAAACAGGGTGTTACAATTCTCTCCCCCTTAAAAGAAACATCGTCCTTGATGTTCTTCTCTACTAACATGAATTGCATGTACATAAGTAAACAAAATCGGATATGCTAGTTTCATGGCATCTTCCATTTCCCATGTAGCCTCATTTGGGCCAAAATGTTTCCACTGCACCTTGACCTGTGCAATGGTTCTATTCCAGAGTGGGGTTTCTTTTCTGTCCAGTATGCATTGGGGTTCTGGTAGAAATTATCCCTCCGGTTCCACCTGGATCACAGACCAGTCAATTATATGATTAGCATCATGTACATATTTCTTCAATAATGAAACATGGAAAACATTATGTGCTTTTACTGT
>ML785345.1:731012-742644 GCA_009831015.1 Picea engelmannii
CCGGTTCCACCTGGATCACAGACCAGTCAATTATATGATTAGCATCATGTACATATTTCTTCAATAATGAAACATGGAAAACATTATGTGCTTTTACTGTGGGAAGAAGTGCTAGTCGATAGGCTACAGGTCCCACTCTTTCTAGAACCTCAAAGGGTCCACAATACCGAGGTTCCAACTTGGCACAAGCTCCCATTTTGAGGGAACTCCTTTTGGGCTTAATTCGGAGATATACATGGTCTCCCATTTTGAACTCTCTTGGAGTTCTCTTTTGGTCAGCATAACTTTTATGTCGGTTCTGGGTGGTCTTCAGATTTTGTTTTATCCGAGTCACTTGCTGTTCCATTTCTTTCAACATATCGGGTCCAATAGAAATCATGTTTACGGGGTTACTCCATCTAACTGGAGTATTACACGGTCTACCATAGAGGACCTCGAAGGGACTCATCTTTAAGGATGCTTGGTAGCCGTTGTTGTAGGAGAATTCTACCAATGGCAGGTAGTCTTCCCATTTCCTGGGTTGATGCATTACATGCATCCTCAACATATATTCTAATATTTGATTTACTCTTTCTGTATGTCCATCAGTTTGAGGGTGATAGGCGGTACTAAACAACAATTTGGTCTCTAAACCCGCCATCAGTGATTTCCAAAAATTGGAAGTAAATTTTGTGTCTCTGTCAGATATTATCTCCCTCAGCATAATGTGCAGTCGAAATACCTCTTTCTTGAATATCTGGGCGATATCTATCACCTTGTAGGTTGATTTGACGGCAATGAAATGAGCAGACTTGCTCAGTTTATCCACCACTACCATAATGGCGTCATTCTGTTTGGTTGAAGTTGGCAATCCAGTGATAAAATCCATGGAGACGGTCTCCCATTTCCATTCTGGGATGGGTAAAGGGTGTAGTAGTCCTGCTGGGTGTCAATGTTCTGCTTTAACCTGTTGGCATTCTATGGATTGGGCCAAATATTTGGCTACGTCCTTCTTCAATCCCAGCCAATAAAATTTCTTCCGGGTGGCAGTGATCATTTTCTGGTATCCTGGGTGACCGGTGTAGGGTCTTTTATGTAGTTCATCCATGATGAACCTCTTCAAGTCGTCACAATTGGGAATGTACAGTCTATCTCTGTAAGTGAGCAGTCCTCCTTCGGTTATCTGGTAGCCGTCATACTTTACTCTAGCGGGTTCTTGTTGTAGGTGCAGGGTCACAGTTTGAATGAAGGAATCTATTTCTTGTGCATTTCTGACTCTGTTCTTGACATTTGTCTCGCAGGTACTTACCGCTGTCAGGTGAATTGTTTTCATGCTTCTGCTAAGGGCATCGGCCACCCTATTTTCCTTCCCTTTGATGTGTTTGATCTCAAAATAAAATTCGCTAAGGAGGGCCATCCATCTAGCTTGTCTAGCATTGAGCTTTGGTTGGTCGAACAAATATCGTAATCCACAGTGATCTGTCATAAGCACAAATTTTCTGCCCAAGAGGTAATGCCTCCACATTTTTAAGGCATGCACTATGGTAGCCAGTTCTAGATCATGAGTCACATAGTTGACCTCATGTTCATTCAATTTTCGGGATTCATAGCAGATCAACTTTCCTTCCTGCATAAGGACTCCTACGAGCCCTTCCTTACAGGCATCTGTGCACACAAGGAAGTCATCTTCTGGGTCAGCGATTTTCAACACGGGTGCATGGGTTAGTAAATGTTTCAAGGTTTGAAATCTTTCTTCACATTGTTGTGTCCACAAGAATTTTGTCCCCTTCCTCTGGAGGGCAGTGATTGGACAACCAATCTTGGAGAAATCTTTTATAAATCTCCTATAGTATCCCGCCAATCCCATAAAGGATCTGATGTCTGAAACATCCTTTGGGGTAGGCCATTCCATGATAGACCTAATCTTGTCAGGGTCTACTGCTACCCCTTCCTCAGACAAAACATGTCCCAAGTAATGTACTTGCTTCTGAAAGAAGTCACATTTGTTGAATTTAGCATAGAGCTGATGCTCTCTTAGCACTTGCAGTACAAGTCTAAGATTCTCTTCATGTTCTTCTCTATTCTTAGAGTAGATTAATATGTCATCAATAAAGACTAGCATGAATTTATCTAAAAATTTACTGAGTACATTGTTCATTAAACACATGAAAGTGGCAGGGGCATTGGTTAACCCAAATGGCACTACCACAAACTCATAGTGTCCATACCGTGTCCGGAAAGCGGTTTTATGGATGTCTTCACCCTTGATTCGGACTTGATGGTAACCCGACCTCAAGTCAATTTTTGAGAAAGTAGACGCACCTCCCAACTGATCGAATAGATCATCGATCCTAGGCAACGGGTACTTGTTCTTTATGGTTACTTTATTAAGTTGTCTATAATCTATACACAGTCTAAGGGTGCCATCCTTCTTTTTCACAAACAGGACTGGTGCTCCCCATGGGGACACGCTGTTTCGAATATAACCCTTGTCCATCATTTCTTTCAATTGCAATTTGAGTTCAACTAACTCAGGTGCGCTCATCCGGTAGGGTGTTCTAGACACCGGCACCGCTCCTAGTGCGAGTTCTATGGAGAATTCAATGTCTCTTCTCGGAGGTAAACCTGGTATCTCCTCTGGAAACACATCTCGGTATTCTCTCAGGATAGGATGATCATCAGGGCTTGGTTCTGCACCTTCGGTTGTTTTCAACACCTGTATTGCATATAGGGGAC
The DNA here is from genome assembly GCA_009831015.1 of Picea engelmannii. Classification (NCBI taxonomy): domain Eukaryota; kingdom Viridiplantae; phylum Streptophyta; class Pinopsida; order Pinales; family Pinaceae; genus Picea; species Picea engelmannii. The sequence goes on from ML785345.1 coordinate 733,728, forward strand.
ATCCCTTTCGGCAATACTTCCTCATTTGTAGGGCTGATATTTGTCTCACCGAGACCGGTTTTCGGATCCCTTGAAGGGTTATCCTTTTTCCTTCTTCGCTCACACATTCTAAGGTTTTATAGTAACAGTCTAGTTTGGCTTTATGGGCGGCCAGCCAGTCCATACCAATCAATATATCGTATGATCCCAGGGGTAATACATTAAGGTTTGCTTGGGTGGGGAATTCACCCAACATTAATTGGCAGGCTGGTATGGCCTCTACCACCTTTCTTTTAGTGTCAGTGGCTAACTGTACCAACCATGGTTTGGTTTGCTTCTGTGGCTACAGTTTACACTTATCAACAGCTCTAGGGGCTATATAACTCAAATTTGAACCAGGGTCAATCAAAACAGACACTAGGTGGTTGAAAATCATACCTTCTATTTCCACCACTGAAGCTTGGTGGTCAGCTTGGTTATTATCCAAGGCTACATAAATCTGTAGCACACTCCTTGCCACATCGTTGACTGTGGTCGCTTCCTGAAGATTATAAACTTTCTGACTGTTCTGTTGTTGGTGTGGACAGTCTCTCCGGAGGTGCTCTCCTCTGCAATCCCATCATTCCAAAGGTTTCCTATTTGGGTTATCAGTCTTTATTGGTATAGGTTCAGAAGTTTTATTTCCGTCCACCGAGGGAAAGTTCTGTTGGAGTACACTCCGGGTTGGAAAGTTCATTCTGTGGTTCTTCTTGTAGTTTTTAAATCCTAAGGATTTGCTCCCCTTTTTTTGCATTCCTGAACCATTCTTCTATTCCCAGTCTCCACGAGACTCTGCCCGATGTCCATATTGTTCATGACAATATGTTGCCTTTCGTATAGTGTCTTCTAAGGTCTTTGGCTCGTCGAATTCAATTCGATTCCGGTATTCTTTGGGTAGCCCACTGATGAAGCATTGTGCCTTCGCCTTCTCTGCTTTGATGTAGGGTACATACCTCAATAAGTCAAGGAATTTGTTGACATATTCCTCCATAGTAAGTTGTCCCAGTTTAAGTTCATAGAACTCTTTAGCCTTCTCGTCGAAATACCTTTCCGACAAATACTTCTTCCGGAAGTACTTCTCAAACCTTTTCCAAGACAGGTCCTCCTCACGGATCCCTTTCATATTCTTAAGGTCTTCCCACCAGATGGAAGCCTTTCCGTTCAGATTGAAAGTGGCCACTCGGGCCTTCAAGTTCTCTGAAAAATCATGGACTCTGAAATATTTCTTCAGTTCGAGTAGCCAAGCCTCAGCTTCCTCTCCCTTCTCTATCTCACCATCGGAGGGAGGTTTGGCCTTTCTGAATTCCTCAAATTTATGACTTTTGGAAGTCTTTAGCTTCTTCTGTTTTCTTTGAGAATAGGAACTGGTCCTGCTGCTGGAAGAACCTTCTGAATTGCCAGCTTCCTTCTCAGTGGAATCGTCTGGCACTAGTCCTTTACCTCTGGGGTGGACCTTTCTGGATGTGCTTCTCTCAGTGTGACCACTGACACGACCATGATTCTGCGTCTCAGGTTCATGTTGCATTTGTCGTTGTAGGTCTGATAAGCTCTGCAGTAGAACTGCATTAATTTCAGTTTGTTTTTCTTGTTCCTTCATCATCCTTTCATTATCGGCCCTGCAGCTTTGCAATTCGATCATGAGACTCCTCACAGTCTCAGCTATGTCTGGAGGGGTTCCTATTTCTCTTCTTTCGTCAGACTTTTCGTCTCTGTTGTGGGAGCCTTCTCCCACCTCTTGGTGAGTCACCATATTCTGCGTCTGTAGATTCCCGCGGTTGATCGTCCGCTTGAGTGAAAAGACAAATGTTGTTTATTAGTCAAGGGTTAAATACATTTTTTTTTATATAATTTGCGCATAAATTCATAATTCTTTCACATGCACACACAATCGGTTCTCATTTTCCAAGTTTTTAATCCTGGACCAGAGAGCCAAGTTAGGGGGTTACTCCTCGTAGGAGTGCTTCGAACGGAGTTTATGCGGGACTCGTGCATGCGCCCAATCAGGCCGAGTGTTGTAACCATGCTCTGATACCACTTTGTAACATACCCACTACCCATATCAAAGTTTTTTTCGCTTAATTCTCAATAATGAGAATTCCTGAGGCTTGCATCAGTGAGATGCCAACCCTGAGTAACGGGTCTCTCATTCACCTATACGGCTCTCTACACCTAACCGCGGTCTTTCCCTGATGACAACTTCATGTTTTCGGGGTTGTGTCCTCTCTATTGTTGAGGGTTCCTATGCCCTCGATTCTCCGATCTCCGACGAGCTCTCTTCCGGCCTTAGCCCTTCCCAATATGGCCTGGTCCACACCACCGTGCTCACGAGACCGCAGCCTTATACTTTTCTTTTCGTCGAGGTTTCGGGCTTTTTAATGCCAAAATGCATATGTCCTTTGGACCCACGATCCTTTGATTCCCGATACGCTCCTCTGTCAACTTAGCCTCCCAGGCTAATACTTTAGTCCACGTGACCTCTATCTTACAAGACCGCAGCCTTGTTCCCCATCGGGGTTTCGGTCTTTCCCATGTCGAAATGCAAACATCCTCACGACTCGCGATTCCTCGAATCCCGACGCACTCCAACTTCCACTAGTCCCCTTGGGCTAGTCTCTTGGGTCCATACGACCTCCCTCTATATGACCGCCACCTTACCTCTCGTCGAAGTTTTGGGGTTTTCAATGCCAAAGTGCATACGTCCACGAGATTCCCGATTCCTCGAATCCCGACTCTCCGGTTTGCTGACAGCTGGCCCATAATGGCACTTCTCTCCTTGTCGGGGTTTCGGACTTTGCGATTCTGAAATGCTCAAATCTCTTGTTATCAGGATTCCCGACATCCCAATGACCAAAATGTCGATAGACGACTTTCTGTCGGGAATTTCCCTGACGGCTCTGATTACTTCCGCGCTTCCTCCTCTGATGGACGGCCCAGATTTGTGTCGAGAATTTCAAGGTGGACTTACCTGATATCCCGACACCTCGATGTCCGCCGCGTGTCTCCACTAACGGATGGTCCAGATCGCTCCCGGGACTTTTCCTATAGAAATTCCCGATTTCATGTCATCGTGACTCCCGATTTCCCAAACGCCGATATCCCGATGCCTGTCGGGACTTCTTCCTGGCGTGAGAAGGGTTAAACCCGTGCATCTCTAAACAGATCCAATGGTTCTCGGGTTCTTCCGGCTAAGATCTAACGGCTCCGATCTGTCCCGCCTTATGTATTCTTCCACTACTTCGTGGACGTGGAAAAATCAGCGGTCCAGATATTCTCCTGGACCGTGAGTATCTATGGTCCTAAACTCTCCACTACCCACGAAGACATAGGAAAGCCCCGTGGTAAGGCCTTTAATGCTCTACTTTCTCCTACTAATCTAACGGTCGTGGGGAACCGCAGATTTCCCCGACGAAATCTCATCCGTCAATCACCATCTATCAAGGTTCAGGCCCTTAACACTTCCTCCTCTCCTTCTGATCTGACGGTCATGGGTGACCACAGATCTCCCGACGGAGTCTCATCCATAGATTTGATATTCCCTCCTCAAGCTACCATCTCAGGTTTTTGTTTAAAAGGAGTGTTTCTCCTCATACATAGTTACTAAGGTTTTACGCCTTCATATTTACCTGTCGGGTTCCGGAGGGGTTATTCAAGGAGAGTATCTCTATGGGGAGACTTACTCAGAGTACTTCCTGAGGTCAAAAGGGTATCGTCCAACCGAGGTCCAGACATGAAGTCTGATATAGACTAGTACATATGTAAATAAAAATTCATGAGGGCATATGCCATATATAATCTCTTCCATACAATTATACAACTACTAATATTGATCAAAATGTCCTACAGACATTCTTACAATGAATTCATTCACAGTTTCACAACTTATGAGAATAATCATCAGAGTAGGCATATATATATATATATATATATATATTTCAAGATGCCAGAGGCAAAACACTTATCAGAAATAACACCAGGGGTCAAACGACTGCTGAGAGAGGTGCTCGTTTCCACCCAACCGTAGGCGTAGCGACTCCCAGCAGATTTACCACTAACCACCCCCGAGCTGAGACTACGTCTCTCTGTCTACCAGTGACCAGGAGCGAAGGTTGCAATCCTTCCCCTCTGCTATCACTCACTCTGCGTAAAATTGCCAGAGTTCCCCTCGCGCCTGCCCTCTCAATCGCTTCTGTCATACGCCTTATCCTCTCACGAGGTTGCGTGTGGCACGATTACCCTCGCGCCAATCATGCCAGACGGCTCTACGGATGGGCGGTTTACCATCCCATCCCTCATCAAGCCATCCGCCTACCAGCCTGCGAGGCATTAAATTCCAGGGCCAGGGAGCCGCTTTTGGTTCTCCGGACCAATGGAGTCCAAATACGGTATTTAATTCTCGGTGGAAGTTAACGCCACCTTTTCAGGGGCCTTCCACCGCCATCGTGGTCTCTTTTTCTGTACATCCCCTCTCAGCAGTCCTGCAATAAATTCAAAATATCATTCACATTCATTGACCTCTTCCTCAAGGTCCATTTACATCACATATTCACATTTATGAGTTTTCCATAGTCCTTGGCCAGTCCAGTTATATTTACAAGCTGGGGGAAATAGGGTGTTACTGGTTGTTATCAGGCAAAGTATCTTTTCAGGGCTTGGCCATTCACCGGATAGGTGTCAGGCTGTCCTTCCAGATTTTGCAATCGAAAAGAACTGGGACCTAACTTTTCAGCAATTAAAAACGGTCCAAGCCATAGGTTTTGAAACTTCGTGTGCTCTCCCTTTCCCTCATGTGGTTTGTCCCATTTCAAGACGAGGTCACCTATTTCAAAATTCCTATCAGAAGCAGAGTTAGAATCGAACCAGCTTTTAACCAATAGTTGATGTTGATCTAACTTACGTTTAGCTTGGGCTCTTACTTCTTCTAGCTTCATCAAAGCGTTGATTTGGTTTTCTAAAGGGGGACAATCTTCTTCTTGGATTTTCTGCGACAGCTGTAGTGAAGGAAGAAGAATGTGAGGTGGCAGAATTGCTTCTCTGCCATAAACGAGAAAAAAGGGGGAGTTACCTACAGCAGCTTTTGGTGTTACCCTATCAGCCCACAATGCGTTCAACAGTGCATTGTGCCAATTTTTGTGATTTTCAGCCACCGTTCTCTTGATAATTTTAATCAAGTTCTTATTCGTTGATTCTGCCAATCTGTTGCCCTGGGGATAATAGCTAGCAGAATACTTCAATTTAATTCATTTTTCCAAAGCGAACTCACTCATATAAAGAGAGGAAAAGTAAGAGGCGTTATCAAATACTAAACAATCAAGGATACCAAAACGAGTGATAATGTTCGAATTTAGAAAGGCAATTACCTGACTGGTGTTGGCAGTTCTTAACGCAACAGCTTCAGACCATCGGGTAAAGTAATCTGTGGTTGTCACAATAAACTTGTGTTGTTGTGAGGACGGGGGATTGATTGGACCTATGATATCAGGGCCCCACTGCTGAAAAGGAGAATCTACTGAAATGGGTTGTAAAGGAAAGGCTGGTTTTTGTAACCGCCCTGATGCCTTTTGACAAATGATACACTTACGACATAATGCATGGGCATCTCTAAAAAGCGTGGGCCAGTAATAACTGGCTCTTAAAACCTTATGGGCAGTGGTGTCGCCACCAAAATGACCACCAGCTTCTCCTGCATGCAACTCTAGCAAGACTTTTTCTGCTTCATCTTTTTCAAGATAGTGCATTAGTACATCGTTAAAACTTTGATGAAACATGATACCATTATCGAGATGAAAGGAGGCATACTTTAATCTCAACGCTCTTATTTTAGTAGGGTCCAAGTGATAGGGGGCTGACCCATGTTCAAGACAGAATCTTATATCATCATACCAAGGACTGGTAGGGTTTTGTGCGCAACAGATTACGTTTTGATCGTGTTGTCCTAGGTTTGACGGGTCGCTTTCTTGTTGCTGTCCTGCTGTTGAATCAACAACTAACTTACATAACCCTTGGCCTCTCACTATCTGAGCTAGGGTGATTTCTAAGTCGTACTCCTGCAAGGAGGTGACCCAGTTAGCCCTCTTTTCACCTAGTTCCTTCTGTACTAACAGGTTCCTGAAGGCTGGGTAGGGGACAATGACTTTCATCCTTGACTTCAAAAGATAAGATCAGAAGTGCTTGACTGCTTTGAAGACAGCATAGGCTTGTCGATCTACCGCTGGATAATTAAGTTCAGCGCCTTTGAAAGCAGAGCTCATAAAGGCAATGGGTACTTTATTGTTCTCGGCATTCTTTTGGGTTAAGACGGCGGCATAGGAACGGTCAGAAGCAAAAGTGTAGAGTGTAAAGTCTTGAGAAAAATCGGGACTCATGAGAGACGAAGTGTCTATTACGGCCTTCTTTATTACATTAAAAGCTTGATTTTCTAGGGGTCCCCAGTGATATTGGGTGTCTTTCTTTATTAAATTTTGTAAAGGCCTGACCATTTCAGAGAAACTGGGGACAAATCTTCTCACAAAGTTAATCTGGCCTAAGAAAGACTGCATAGATTTTTTGGATGTAGGAGGGGAAAGTTTTGCGATGACTTGAGTCCTTTTGGGATTGATAATCATCCCTTCGCTTGACACAATAAATCCCAAGAGTTTACCATGTTCTACTGCAAAGATGGATTTTTTAGGATTCAAGGAGATGTCGTATTTACGACATCGCTGTAGAACGGCTCGTAAGTGAGCTAGATGATCGTTTTTGTTTTTAGAGAAAACGGTAACATCATCTAAGTAAACTACGACAGACTGATTGATTAATCCTCGGAAAGCAATGTCCATTGCTCTCTGGAAAGTGGCACCAGCATTAATCAATCCAAAGGGCATTTTTCGATAAGCATAAGTGCCCCACAGGGTACAAAAGGTAGTTTTAAGTTGGTCTGGAGGAGACATCAGGACTTGGTTATACCCCGAGAAACCATCCAGTAAGAATAGCCTCTCATAACCAGATACTTGTTGAAGGATCTGTTCCATGGGTGGGACAAGATAGTTGTCTTTATCAGATGCTCTATTAAGGTTTCGGAAATCGACGCAGAGTCGGATTTCCCCACTTTTCTTCCAGACTGGGACAAGGTTAGAAACCCATTGAGTGTGCCTAACAGGAAAAATTATCTTAGCATTTAGGAGCTTATTCAATTCTTTTTGAACAGTTGGTTCGAGCTTAAGGTGCATTTTTCTCAATTTTTGTTGAAAAGGTAGGGTTTGAGGCTTCATAGGGATGACATGTTGTATGATGTTAGGGTCGAAAGTTTTAAGGTCATCATACGTCCATGCAAAGACATATTTAAATTCTTTGAACAATTTAATAAATGCATCTTTTTCTTGTTGAGAACACCCCAACCCTAGATTAATACACTGCGGATTGTCCTTAGTTCCTAAGTTCACTTTTTCGTATGATAATGAGGAACTATTGGTTTTATAATTGACCGATTTTTTGAATTTATCTTGAAAATCGTAAAGTTTCTCTAATCTAACTACAGATTTAGGGATCGAGTTTACCATATCCGACGAAGTTTCAGGAGTTCTCGGATCTGGTATTACCGTGAAATCGCGCAAATTGTCGTCGTGTGTGTGTTCGTCTATCACTGCGCCTTGAAAAGTTTCTTCCATGTGCAGAAAGTTAATAATTTGTTGATCGTCATCAAAGACTCTCCAGTTCGTGATGTTGTCGGAACGGATGGCTGGAACAACAGTTCGACGGAGAATGCATCTGGGGATAATCCTTCTGCAGGAAGAAGTTTAGAAGCTACATTAGCTAATAAATCTACTTCAGAGTTATTCAATCTAGGAATAGAATTTATATTGAAAGCAACAAATTTATTCATTAAATTCCATACCTCGGATTGGTAGCTTTTAAGATGCGGAGACAGACAGTGGATAGAATCTCTTACCTGTCTAACCACTATTTCGGAGTCACCAAAGACGGTCAAATTTTGAATGTTCATATCTAAAGCTTTTTTGAGACCTTGCAGCAAAGCCTCATATTCTGCAGTGTTATTAGTACATTCAAATTCTAACCTACATGCAATCAATGTTTTGTTACCTGCCGGATCGATAATAACGCAGCCTGCTCCAGCTCCTTCTTTGGACTTTGACCCGTCAAAATAAAGAGACCAAATTTGATTTCCATCGGGTACATGAGACCGTTGCGTGGAAGCTGTTGGCTGCATATATGATACAATCTTAGACTACTGTTCTGGATTGGTGATAGGTGAAGCCTCGACCATGAAATTGCCGAAAAATGTGTTCATCCCTTGTACTTCGGGTGAATTAGCAGAAGGAGTAAATGGTTCGTTGGGAGCGTTCAAATCTGTGACCATGAACTTAAGGTAGCGCTCATGATTTACCTTGATCTTGTTGGGCTTTTCGTTCTCTGGAAGCCATAGATGAGACCAATTTGTCGCGAAATAACCATATAGCTGCTCCGACCTGTCCCTGCTTAAAAACAGACCATACACTTATGGAATATCCACAACAATAATATCAATGACTTGATGAACCTTGGGGTTAGACGATAATCTTATAAGCACATTCTTTAGTTCACCTATAACTTTAACATTTGTCCATTCAAGTTGTATGATTTTTAAAGTAGATGGTTCAACTTCAGCGTTAATATTTTGGCATACAGACCATGGCATCACGTGTTCGACTACACAGGTATTCCAACAGAGGATGAACACCTTCAGTAACCACTCACATAACCAGATCAAAGATCAACACACTGATGTTTTCACGTGGTAAAACTCCTACGGGGAAACATCCACGGCCCCAGCCAACGCGGCTACTTGGAGCAGTTTATTAATGCAAAGAAAAAGATTACAGAGAGATTTTACAAGAGAGTTTCTCACAATCGATCATCGGCAAAT
>ML785345.1:747905-774795 GCA_009831015.1 Picea engelmannii
TGTCGGGAACATATCGTGACCGTCGGATTTCCTAACTACAAATGCATACTAATGCATACTAAAGAAACACACTTTTACCTAACGACATATTAGACCAAGTAGATCTTAACTAACTCCTAAGTGTCTAAATATCCTAACATCACGTTGGATGACGCTCCTGAGTCTATCATACAATTGTGCACGTTTCTATTAAAGATTTCGAATGTTAACAAAAACAGAGGTATGTTTTTGCGAGTGCTAAGGGTGGTAGTTTGTGGCTTTTTACTCGCAGTTTCTAAAGCTACTTTATCTACATTATTTACATTATTTACATTACTTACAGGAAGGCTTCCTTTATCTTGAGGATCAGGATTGTTTTTAGTGGAAGTCTTCTGAGGAACTTTGTTCTGCACAACCTTGTTACTACTCGAATTACCATTTTTTCCATTCTCTGAGATATTCTGTAACATTTTTTGTAGTAGAAATGGAAATTTCAATAACTCATAAACATAAATGTTAGCTCTCAACTTTTCAAGATATTCAACTACATCATAATCTAAGTTGGGGTTCACATTACTCTGTTTAGTCTCAGCTGGTTTAGATTGCTTTGAAGGCGAAGTTGTAGTGTTTTCGGTAGAAGGTTTGTTGGTTGTCTTACTCCTGGTATTATAGGGATATACTGTCTCGAAGTTGGCTTGAAAGATACTATCCGAGAAGTGTCTAAAAATGTTTGGAGAAGACTCCTCTTCTTGAACTGTCTCTTGTTCAATTACCTCCTTAGGAATCTCAGGAGGCATCAAGTTATCTTGAGCTTCCAGAATTGTTTGAAGGGCGCATTGCAGACTTTCTAGATTAAGGCCTTCGGTGGTTGGATTAGGTCAGTTGGTAGGAAAAGGCTTCTGGAACGAGGGCTTGTAAGGTCATTTGCTCGAGGAAGCTTCTTATGTCGTCTCTTTTAGGTCTATAACTTGATTTGACAGTTTTTGAACAACTTTAGTCAAGTTTTCTAAATCAGAGTTTTCAGGTTGTGTTTTACTTTGAGTAGGTCTGGGGAGGATTTCGATCTTCTTTTTGGAAGAAGAACTAGTCTCAGTTCCGTTGCTAGTAGAGTCTTTAAGACTAAGAATATCCTTTTCAATCTCGCTGGCCTCCTCGAAGGCTTCTAACAACGTGGCTTTCTTAGATCGTTTAACCCAAATAGCTATACTTTGATGCAAAGCTTTGGTGTAGTATGCTATTATAAGATTCTCAGCATGCATGGAATCAGCAGGGATTCGGTTTTTAAGTGTTAAGAATCTTTGATTAAATTCTTTAACTTTTTCTTTTGGGTTCATTCTTAAGCTAGAAAGGTCCATGACCAAGACTTCCGGAGGCTTACCGTCTCCGAACTTTTCCAAAAAGCATGACTCAAACTTTTCCCAAGACACGATGGTATGGGGTTGCTGGGCAAAGTACCATGTAGATGCATTGCCCTCGAAAGTATAGGGGAACAACCTACAGACAACGTCTTCATGCTCGACATTGCGGAGTCTTATAGCTAACATAAACTTTTTAATGTGATCTTCAGCGATCTGTTTTTAGTCAGGGTCAAACTTGGGAAGCCATTTCTCCGGATGTTTAGGTAAAGGATGTTGAGCTCCAGGTATAACTACGGCATCCTGGTCGAGCCAAGGTCTAGCAGGGTTGTTCTGGTTTTCCATTGGTGTAGTGGGTGTGGAAGGCTGAGAAGGGGAACTTCCTTCGTCAGAGGAATCTCCTCCAGAAGAGGAAGGAGATGATGGAGGTGGTGAAGGAGGTATTCCAGATCCTCCTGCAGCAGGATTTAAGATTGGATCTGAAGGATTCAGAGCGAGGTTTGTGCCTCCGAGTTGTTCTCTGATATCAGATAAGTCTAAAGGTTGGTCCAACGGATGGTTTGGTTGCCTCAAACGGGCTAAGGCACTATGAGTTCTAATAAGAGATTGACGGACAATCTCTTGTATGTCACCACCTGTAGGATTAGGGGTTGTTGGCTCAACTGTAATCCGTGGATCTTTGGTTGATGTGGTTGTTGTTTGAAGGGGAATATTATCGTTTGAATGGATTCTAGACACTATAGGTGAGAGATTAGGTGGTGGAGGAGTCTTGCAACCTCCTCGTGCCATTAATTAATTTCATGCCCTCCTTCTAGCACCATTTGTTGACGGGCGAAATTGATCGTCCGTCAACTGGGAGAGTGGATTCGATCCAAGGTTGTCTAATAACCCAAGCCGTTTGGGATAACCCACCCTGACGGGTTTAGCGGCTCCGTTAGCCGATCTAAGTCCTAAGAAAAACAAAAAGAAAACTACTATAAAATAACTAATCTAAATAAAAACAACTATTAAAACAAACTAATAAACTAATCTAACTAAAAAATAACTATTAAAACAAATTAAACAAATCTAACTATTCTAATCTACTATCTAATACTATGCTAACTCTAAGAAATTAAATATCTAACTACTAACAGAAATAAATCTTATTCACAAAATGTACAATATTTGCAATTTACAGATTTGAATGAAAACCTGAAAAACTCATTTGTATTCTGCCCTAAGACAGAGAGAGATATTGTTTTTTGATTTTTATGATTTTATGAAAAAGAAATAAAACTATCTAGACTAAACAACTAATATACTAACTCTAACTACGAATCTAAACTACACATATATCTAACTAAACTACTTAAATTATACTAACAAATAAATTATTAAATAAATAGCAAACTAACCTGAAGAAACGCTCCAGGTTTGTCCTGTGTGTAATGATTGTCTTAGCTGATCGGAGGGAGGAAACCCGCACCGAATTATCCAGGAGCTTCTCGTAAACAAAAGCTACAGTGCTCTTCAAAAATTACAGGACAAACAAGACATAAAAAATTTACAACAATCTTATGATTTATAAATCTTCACAGTTAGATAAATCTATATGCAAAGATCTATACAAAATGATTCAATTAACGAAGAAGAGAAATCTGTGATTCATTAACTGAAGCAAAGTAATTGTTGTACTTTTAAAAAATAATGAAAGAGATCAGATATGGATAGCATTTTAATCAAATCATATCATCCTGCAATAGATTATGATAGCTAAAGTAGTCTATAATCAACTACAAACTAACATGCATAAAACTTGAAACAAAAGTTTGATATATTGAAAGCTAAAGCTGTAACAAAATATCAACCTTCATCTCAGTTTGTATCATAAATCCATAGCCTGGTTCTCCCACAAGTGAGGATGACCCTTATTACAAAAAATAATAAGTATTTAAAGACCTTCCACAGGGTAAAACCTCCCTGTGGAAGTTATCAAAATTGTTTACATAAATCTGGGAAAATATCCCAAGTTTCTAACTCTCATTCAAACTAACAACTTAAAAATAAAACTATATCACACAAATATCTCCTAGACTGCCACAACATGTCCAATGCAATTAGAATGTACCTAAAAGATGTCAAAAATGGACAAGTTAAGAGGATATTTTGCTGATGAAATTGATAAAAATCTAATCCTAAAGACTAGCTACAGAATCTTGTGATTCTGTAGCTGGTCTAAATCAGACACAGAATCAGCATTAAAATCAATTCAAATCTTTAAAGAATTAAATTCAAAATATTAATAAGCATCTAATAGCTATTTGAAAGACAAAGGAATCATTCAAATTGAAATTGTTATACTAATTTGAGATCAAAACAAGACTAAGATCAAGCAGATGACTACAGAGATGCATATACTCTGTTTCATTTGTTGTCACAAAATCGGGTAAACGGAATCATATTGGATAACCGATAGTCATGAAATCGATTCATAACCAATTGAAATCACAAATAGTTGCTTCAGCTATCCATAAAATCAATTCGAATCCAAACCAAATTAACCGGATCATTTTCTCAAATCGATCGCAATATATTAAACACAACAAACGATCCATATTATTAGCGAATTGAATCAAAATTGGTATGTAAACAAAATCACAATGGATTCAATCGGTTGATAACAGGGTCTGTGGGATTCGCCCAATCGTTTATTATTGTTAATTGGGGAAAACAAAATCGATTGACAGTCAACAAAATCGTTACTTGAATTCATTTCAAAATAAAAAATTAACCGATTCTTCTCATACGAAAACAATCATGCCAACTCAAGATATGCAACAATCCAATCAAAACAAGGGCGAATCGAACAATTTGAGTTTGACATAGTCGTTGTGAATCAAAACAGTTCTATGATTTCGGCGAAGATATATTTTGCACATGTTAAATGAGAATATCGTTTCCATACAAAACAGAGTCGTTCTTTCCAAATCGTAGTCGAACAAAGTTGTATTCCTGATTTAGAAGATTTCATCACATAACATATTAAAAGATCATAACAATCAAACTCACGAAATCATTCCAAAATCACACCATAAAATCAGAGCCGATATAATCCAGTGATAACGAAATCATACCAAATTGAAACATGGTCGTGCTCTAATTTTAGCATAAAAATATCCTGTTCAAATCCAATATAAACAAAATCCAATCAAAAACAAACACTACTGATTTCGTTAACTCAGGCCAACAGACAAACGAATCAAACCCAATGAAAACCAACCAATTGCTAAACTGGGCACGACCAAATCGTTTACCAAAATCATCACTTCATTTATTTTTAGCAAAATGAAAACAATGTACAGGATCCACAAAACTATGACAGAGTCATTTCAAATGATGGACAGAGCTATTTGAAAACCAAACTCAAATCATTATATTAATCCTAGCAATACACAAAACGAAACTTATATCGAAATTCATACATGGATGACGAGCAGACAACTTGGTCATAACAGTTTGGAATTGACGAAGGCTGTAGCCGATTCGACATTCCTAAATACGATGGAACCAATGGTTTTCTGCTTCTTATCATTAGCTTGAAGCTTGTCCTTTTGGCTTGTCAACACTGTAACTTGGTTTTCCAACAATTTGATCTTCGACTGTAATAAGGGAACGTCGGTATAGTAGCATTCCAGCCACACCTTACATTGGTCGCATGACGACTGCCAGGGCTTTGAAATAACAGTCGAGGGTTTGGTAAAATCACTGAGGGTTTCATTAGGAAGCTTGATCCCGGGGTAGCTAGGATTGTTCCTTATGCAAGGTGGTAAATTAGAAACGAAATCATAGGGTGGCTCGGAGCACAGACCTTGGGAGTAAGGGTACTCACTAGCTAGGAAGCGTTCGACATCAGAGTCCGAGTCTTCACTGAGGACTATGGGCTTCTGCTCAGCATTTGGCTTAGGTTTATTCCGGGCCAGTCTCAATATAAGTCGAGCATTCTTTTTACCTTTGTCGTCGACAGTAGGGTTACCTTTAACCTTTTTACTCACAGGCTTTTTTATAGCCTCAACCTTGTTTTCTACAACGTCGGGTAGGTTGATATCAAGGTCGATCGAGGGTTTAGGAGAGGGTAGAAGGACATGGAAAGGCATAGGTGGCTCGACCTTAGTTTCACTAACCACGGGCTTGTCAATTTGGACAGGCTCTGTATCAGCAAAACCATTTCGAGAGATAAAAGCTAGCCAACTATCACCGTGAATATTTAAGTGGTGAACAACGATGAGTCTAATTAGGCCGTGGTGGAACAAGCTACTATCGGCCTTCTCTCGTTTAAACCTCTTAGCCATTTTATAAAGGCTACGCTGGAAGTAGAATGGCATATTCAATGGATAACCCATGAAATTCAGTAACAAACGAAGGTGATAAAGAAAAACTAGTCCATACCGACCCTCACAGGTCACGAATTGCTTAACCACTATCAAAAGATCATTCCACCTCGGTTTAAGCGTGTAAATCGGCATACCTCTGTCACAAGATGTGACCTTTCATGAGAGGAACAGTAGTGGCCATGGCACCTCCTCAAATTTAGAATTTTTAAACCATCTCTGGCCCGTGGCTGCTAATCCGGTGGCAGAGCTGATGAACTCTTCATTGATTTCAAGCTAAATTTCACCTATCTTGGCCCTACACCCATCAAAAGTCAGGGTAAACTGTTGTGCAACAAATAGATTAAAACCCTCAAACCTCTGCACGAATGTGAGCCAACCATTATCTTCTAAGTCTTTCCAGGCATTATCGAACAGTAGCAAGGCTTGACTACCGTTCGGCTCAATTCACACCATCAGTGCCATGGAGAAGAGCAAACGGTGGACAATGCGAACGAACCAGGGTTTGAATCATAGCATACGCAGGAGAAAAGTATTCACAGGCTTATCCGATGCTAGAGGTGAAACAGGGATAAGGGACGACATTAATGACATCATGCGAAGGTGGTGGAGCTATTTCTGCCATGCAGAATAGTCATTACCATGGTACAACCGTCGGCGCTATGAACTAATCAATTCACAACGCTATGAACTAATCAATTCACAACGCAAATGTGTTACAACTATGCCATTTCAATCGATCGATCGAAACCTTTGGTAAGTGGATAAACCATTCGTGCAATCAAAAGTTATGCCATAGTTTAAAAACACACAAATCGAAACCAATACCAAGGATTTAACCATGCGACATGCGGTGTATAGAACGATTCATACCAAGAGTTTAAACAATATACCAATGTGTTTTTATGTATACCAATGTGCCAAGTGGATTGATCAAATATCATGTAAATCCAATCCCCAATGTATTACAAACTCAATAAAACAAAATTACACAATCAATCGAAGAATGTCAAATGAGTACAGATCAAAAGGTCTTGCCAATTGTATAATGATAAGTAAAATGTAAACGCAATGGGCGTATCGACAAGAATGATAACGACAATTCAATGAAGATTTTCATGCGACTTCGAAAGACCAAGTTTTCACGCTTACAGTCGTGAAAACAAAAGCGAAGGTAAGTGTGCAAATAGCGCAAAATAAAAAGTGTCGTTTATTTGAGAATTGTGACGAAAAATTAAGGTTTGCAAAACATTGGTGTAGGCAGCTTATAAGGACATTAGAAAAATGTGAATTGGCTGCCAACACATACCTATACCTAGTAGCAGTGAATGATTCGACAGTAGACTATGTTGGTTCATCAATTTCTTTGGTTGCATGCATAGCTCCTTTTATTCTTCGTGGACTGGATGTATACCAACTATTTTATTTGAATATTGTATGACTAGCTAGTATGAATCTCCCTGAATGAGGATATAGGAAAGCTAATGTCGACTTGTTTTACTCAACATAAGCTTTATTATTTATGCTTTGCTTGCTCCACAAGAGATATGTCTTGTGTCTAACCAGCCATCAAAGATTGGATAGAGATTGTTGGGGACCGACCACTTGCATCCTTGGAAGGGAAAAGCCAGATCAAATAGACAAGTAAAGCGCTTTTCCTTACAAAGTTGCTACCTTGCTTGTCATAACTCTTTGTTGGCTAGCTCTAATAAACCCAGAAGCAGACTGCGACTGGACATACGCCTTATGCATTGCTGCAGATACCACGGTCTGTGAAACTTCCTTATTAGATTTTAACAACGATTAAATTGACGGATATTTAAAGAACTGACATAGATTGTGTGGCAGCAATTTAATTGACAACGAATTTTTTTATTATTTTTTACAGAGGTTGTGTTGGCAGTGGTTCTATTTAGTAGCAAATTTGTTTAGCGAGTTATTTGATTTTACCAGATCCTTGGGATGGGACCTAGCCATGATAGTTGGCTTGGGTTGGGTAAGTTACTTTATTATAGTTGGAAATTGTCGACTAGCCCAGTAAACCTTTTAATTGAGGACTATGTTAATTAATTAATAATGCTTATTTGTTTTTGTTATTGATTTAATAATCATTATTGGTTATGCTAGTGATTTAATATTATTCATTGTTTAAGTTAGTGATTTAATAGTGTTTAATTATTTTATGTTAGCGATTAAACTAAGGATTATCATGATGTAGGAAGTTAATTGCATACGATGAAAAAGTTTTAATGGAGGTTAAACTCTTGATTTTAGAAGATAGGTGGATGCATTACAAGTTGTAGTTTTATTAGTCAATTCTTATTTAATCTACCAAGTTGAGTAATCTTAGTTATGGTTTACATTGACATGATGTATGTGTGATTAAATGAATGACCCGGGAAGGTATATCACATCTCACGTTTCGATTTTCATTTTAATAAATGATTGATGAAGGTAGTGCGCCTGGAAATTAAATAGAATTGTGCTTCAAGTTTGTTATTGCTAGTTAGATGGTGTATGTCAGCACCCTTGCGCGCTTGTAAATTAAAGTTGATTGAAGTAATATCTAAATGTTTAGAGTTATCTAGTTTTGCGTGGTGAAAGGCCATTGATTATCGATTGTTGTTGTTTTCGGTGCGCCATGCAAAGTGTTGAATCATTGATTTATTTTTCTCGCTCGCATTAAAGGTTCATGTTACTTGTGTTGTTGATGTTGGTTGTGTGGATTGGTATGATGATTGTCCTTAGTTTAGTAGGCTTTGTCTTGCTTGTGTCAGGAGGGATGTAGACACCTCCTTGTTCCTCAGAACAATCGCCATCCTTGAGACCTTAAATGGTCAAAATCGATAGGAACCTGGGCTTGAGTGTTGCTTATGTGTCCTTGAGGTCCTAACCTTGTAGGGTAGGATGGGCGGGTAGTTGTTTTTATTTGTCTGATTGATTTTCGTATGTTGCATCTAGCTACTCGATGTGCTAATATGCTAGGTCGTTATGTTTGTTTGTTGTTGTTACCTTCATGCTTAAAAAAAAAAATTGCACTTGTTATGTGTCGCATGTTGTCGTAACGAAGGGGGTCGTTACAGATTATTCTTATGACCTGTGAATATAAGTTAGTGTCTATATGAGATTGAGTGATTGGAAGTTGTTTGATAAACTCCTAGTTTCATGTATAGTTGAGATATCCTCTCAACCTCTCTTTATTATATTTGGAATAAGTTAGATCTAGTAACAACATGTAAACTCTATATATATTAGTATTAAATCTATTATATTAGTATTAAGTAATGCAATAACTTATTTTGGTATTAGAGAAGGATTGGGCCCTCCATTGCAGGAGGGCCCAAGAACATGAAGAGGAGAGTAGATTAGTTTGGAGTGTTTTTTCTATGTGAATATTTTTGCATCTGTGTGGATTGATTTGTTGGTTGAAGGATGAATCGTTCGGTGAGTTTGAAAGGAAGTGTGTGGAAAGGAGATATAAATCTCTGACTACAACAAACCGAAAGAGACGTTGCTTCATAGATATTGAGATCCTTGTTCGGACAGAAAACACAGCTACACGAAGAATCCCCAGCACAGACTACGTCCTGGAGTTGTTGTCCAAAGAGCTAGGAAGTTGGGTTGATCTACAAAACGTCGTTGCAAAGAACCAAAATAATCCCCAATTTTTTGAATTCTAAATGGCATTTTATTTACCTCCTACCTTTGGGTGGGTAGTCTTGGTTGTTGAGAATTACGCATGCACGGGTTACGTTGTTTGTTGAGTGTTTTTGTGGGAGTGAAGCAAAGGCGCCGTCTGTTGATTCAACTTCATCCATGGCAGATGTGGATGTGGATGTCAACCCAGTGCAACAAAAAAAAAGCGTTCAAGAAGTTCTCGTTTTTCATCCTCGTGCTCGACGAAGATTTCAACAAGGTTTTCTTGACTGGTGACGGTGTTGGTGCCAACATCGTGCACTGGGTGGGCATTTGTGCTTATGGAAGGAATTGCGTTGGGCACCACTGTACAGAGAGAAATGGCCATGGGAGAGGAAGCTTTCTACAAAGAACGAGTCTTCAATGGAATGTTGTATGTGTGCAAAGAATGAGAGGCGACCCACTATAAGATTGTTGTCGTGAAGTCTTCATAATCGCGTAGCCATTGTTATAATGATATGAGTAGATACATTGGAATTCAGAGTACCTAGTAGAAGTTGTTTTCATTTCAATATTATGAAGATCTATGCATTTTTCATTGGGAGGTCGATTGAATTTTTTTTGGTATGATGTGAATCTCTATATGGTTTTATATTATAGATATGTTGGCCATCGTGTAAAATAATGTATTATGAATCACTTCACTTTACTGTATGGCATCTTTATTATAAATCAAGTTGAGAAGAGTATACTATGAATAAAATAAAACTACTCCAATGGCCATGATATATGCCTATCCTACTTGATTTTATATTATAGGTATGTTTATCATAGTGTAAAATAATGTATTATGAAGCATGCTAGTGTAGGTTATATAGCTACATGTATCAACCACTTTTAAAATCAATGACATTAATCTACTTATTTAAATTGCTTTTAATATTAGTGATATGTATATTATGAACATTAATTAAAATAATAAATAATAATCTAATTTTAAGGTCACGATCAAGTCAAACACTAAATTGGTGTATGAAACCCTTTTGTTTGAGGGACAAGGGATCCCTCCATGGAGGGATTTGACTGCTAAATTCTACATAAGTATAGATACCCTACCCCCCTCTTGACACTTACAATGTCCATGATTTATAAGCCTATAGAATTAAAATAAAACATTTGCAATATCTTATATATAAACCTATATGTTTTTCACTAGCTCACTTGGTTAAAAGTTGTTTTATTAAGTAAGAGATCTTGACTTCAATTCCTTTGTCTCGGGTTTATTATTTCATAATTTATACAATCTGAGTGGACCTAATTGTTAAGAACATGTGTTTCCTCCTAAGAGGTCAGGTAGGGTATGTATATCTCTGTAGACTTGTACAATTCTTAGCTCTGGATTCAATTCTCACAAAGTGAACATGTTGACCCTTACTAAGTCATAATTTTCTTGGCCTAATAGTGGACATGTTAACCCTTGCTAAGTCATAAATCTAGAGGAGGGTAGAGTAATTATTATTTCATAATTTATACAATTTCAGTGGACCTAATGGTTAAGAACGTGTGTTTCTTCCTAAGAAGTCATCTGTTAAAATATAGAGGGGGGTAAGGTATGTAGGGTGGCAAGAAATATTTTGGTGGGTAAGGGTTTCCTAATGGCACATACACCAAGAGTGAAAAATAGGGTAGTATCAGGATGCAAATTTCAAAAGTAAAAAGGCTTGTTTTCATATGCTTGTTTTGGTTTTGTTTCATGGAGTACAAGAAGAGCCTAAGCCACAATGGGGATTATAGTGTCTTAGTCCATGGGAATTTGGAAAATTGTGACATCATGATTTGTAGAGCATAAGGAATAAAGGGAAAATAAAAGGAAACAAATTATTTGACGAAAATCATCAATGTTCAAACCAAATTTTGAACTAGTTTACATTTGGAAAAATCTAACTCATTAATCCAATCTCTAATTTTTCTTGTGCTCAAGCCTTACCTTACAGATTTTGACCTCACCAACCTCTAGGAAGATCCAACTCATACTCCTTCAAGGGAAAGAATTATTCGCCCTGCACTAAGCCAATCATCGGCTTAGTGCATGGTATCCTAGATAATAAAAAGTACAGGATGCAGTTTATGCAGCTTTCATGCCCATCCAAGTTGATGGCGATGCCTTAGTCATCCATGTGAACTCTGACAACCCAATTTCGGACAACCCTCACTCGGTCCCACTGAGTACTCAACTGAACACCACCCCTATGGCTGTCGTTGATGCCACCCCCAGCGTTAATTACTTGATGCGCCTCCAGACAGACTTAAACAACAGTTAACCCCTGAGGAGACGTGAGGTACAATGAGTTGATCGAGGAGAGTGAAGTCATGGATGTTTAATGTTGTGTCGACCTTATTTACTCCCTCCGCGCCCATTTTTGAATTTGAAAACACTTTCCTTGATTTCCTCATTCAGGGTTTTCCCTCGACTGTTTTGTAAGTAATTGAAGCATGGAAATGGAGGATCGTGGAGGGGAAGGCCAAGTGAAGCTTGCTAGAATATTTTGTAATTGAAACATGGAAATGGATAATGCTTTCCCTTGCCTTAACCCACAAATATCCTCCCTGCCTTTAAATCCCAGGAAAAGACGAGTACATTTCTGCATATCTCGCCCCCTGTCGAACCGCGTGGAGTCGGGCCATCCTCCGGAAATACCTTTCCAGGATCAACAAATCTCCCTGCCAACGACGATCAGTAGTTAAATCCAGAGTAAATTCGCCCAGATCGGCGTCTTCCAAGAATAGCAGGCCCTGTAAAACGATCTTTTCCGGCAATAAGTCCATTAGGCGGCTGTTCGGAGTGGCATCCAGGTCGAGGACTAACATCCGCTCAGAAATAGGCTTGGTGGCTTCTCATTTGCAGACACTTAGGGAGCTCATTCCGGTAAGACGCCAACTGGACACACCCGTTTTCTTGGAAGAGGTCACGGACTACATCGTGGCGCTCAAGATGCAGGTCCAGGCCATGCAGGCGCTCACAGGATGGTACACAAATTAGGGTGCTTATGTTGCTTCCCAGGTCTATTTATAATGTCGCAAGGTGGAACCCCAGGCTGGACAAGAAAGGGTGACAAGCATTTTTCATGCAATAGCTGGTAGTATATACTACTAGCACAGCAGTAAAATAGCTGCTGGTGAACGCCTAAAGGTAAAGGTTGAGAAGATGAAATGAATCTTTAAAAAAGATGAAATGAATCTTTAAAAGAATATATTAAATTTTATTATTTATTAACAAATAAACTGTTGGGCTTCATTTATCTGGTGTTAATATTTTAATTTCTGTTAATCACATCGTGGCAATCAGATAGCTATCAAAGTAATTTTTAAATATGATTAGGTAAATGTAAAAAAGTAAACACATAAACTGATGTCTTTATAATAGCTAAGAAGTTAATGATTGAAATCACAGCCATTTATTTTGTGTGACTACTAAGAATATTCCAGCCATATTTAATCATGTCCATAAAAAACTTATTAAGCACTAAACCCCTATTAAATCTGCCCATTGTCAATAAGTATACGCCTTTCGACGTAATAATATGTATATTTTAACAACATAAAATATTACACGGGAATCTAAAGATATGCTCCACCTGATCTGGAATAAGCAGGGCGGGAAATTCAAATTAAGAAATTAGGTTTTATTTCATTAGCTAAGCGAGAAACCATCTGTATATCATATATGTCTTTGATCGTATTCTTCCAATATTAATTCCATGATAGATGTCTATGTATCTTCAGTCTTCCATCTGGCAAAGAAACTGTCAATATAATTTTGCATTCGAGAAACTGAAACTGTCAATATAATTTGGCATTTTTCTTTAGGTTTGAGTGTACAAGAATATCTATGAAATTTTACTTATGGGTTTCTGTTTGGAAATTTGGAAATTATTATTTTCTAGAGCTAGAATTACATAATACAGAGGTACTTTTAGCACTCTAGCGGACCTGGCATTCACGCACCAGTAGCTCAGGTTTCCCATTTTTTTTCGTTTTCTCTTAAATCTCTAATTTGACATGCTCTAACAAATGGGCAACCCTCAACAACCGGGGAAGAACTTGACTTGAACACAGGACCAAGGATCATCCAATGATCTTGGGCCTGGTTACATATTATGAATTAACTACTACTAAATATACAATGAGGATTATACTTAATAATAAGTTTAGAAATCATATGAGAAATTTAGATTCATTTTAACTTTAGTTTTATAAGTGAGAAAGGTTTAGAAGATTCTCTATATTTAAAAAAGTTATATATATATATATATATATATATATAATGGTTAATATCTGTCGACTTCTACCTTGGAAGTAAAATTACAAATGTTTGTACCAGGCCTCAAAGCTCTCACCCTTGTGGAAAGATCCCTCAGTGGATAATCGAATGGGATATGGCCTACGCTGAAGGCAATGGATTAGTGGACAGTTTTTTGTTGGGTTACTTTTACATTTGAACTTTTAAATAAGATGAGATTATCATAATCCGAAGTGTACTGGTCTTCATGGGTTCACAAGGAATGTCACTGAATCCTTGGACCCTAAACTTCGATCACGAAGTCAATGTGCCATTAGCATTGTCGGTGTGGCTACATCTTTCGCATTTGACCTTTCATTTTTATATATATCTTTCTCATTTGACATTTCATTTTTGGAATGATGATTCCCTAGAAGCAATAGGTATCCACTAGGGAGGAATATTGATAAGTATGAGTCCAAATTTAGTATGTTTGAATGTATTAGGGTTTGTGTTGAGGTGGATGTAGAGAAATGGTTTCTTCAAAACATAATTCTTTCTCTAGATATAATTTGAAATGGATTATTATATAATCTGTTATTTATTTTGAAACTTTTTAGGTGGAAAAATTGGAGCTATTGGCTCGTAGAGCCCTCATTTGAGGTCTTAAATGGTTGTTTTTGGGGTCAAAACTTGATCTGAAATGGATTTGAACTAACAAATGGTTGTAAAACCCAGTGCTTGCAAGCCAATTCAGAAATTTATGAAGGTTAGACAAACTAAGGAAAACAATGTAGACCTAAAAGAAATGAATAAGACAAAAGAGAGGAAAAAGAATAAATAAATGAAAAAATAAAAATAGAATGTGAGAGAAAAGGCTAAGGAATGGAAAATGAAATGTGAGCTTGTTGGCCTTCCCATTACCCTAACTCTCTCTATTTCCTCTTATAGTTTCACTCTCAAATGGTCTTTTGGCAAGGGGATGAGGAGGATAGATTGAGCATAGGCTACATTGTACCGAAGATTCCTAAAATAACTTGAGCATCCATTCAAAGATGGTTTTTCCATTTGGGTTTACAAGGTAAATATGGTGTCCATTGTGTTTTGAATTGCTTTGAGATTTCTATGTGATTATGCTATGTGTATTCATGTATTAGTTGTAATTTTAATGGATTTCGGAGAATAGTGGGAGTGCTTCATTGTCTAATAGAGAGTATAACAACTCTATTACTACCATTGTAGGATGCATTTATAGGCCCAAGGATCGAAGGTTGTCATCTCATAGTTGTTTCACCTCTGCAGGAGTCTCTAATTGGCTCAATTATAGTTTTTGGGTGAATTTTTGTTTCCTACAAACTCATGTCTTCTCCATAGTCTACAATTTCACTCTCCCTTTGAGTTATTTCTCATTTCCTAGGCGAATTCACATTTCCCTAGACCAATTTCACATTTCCTTGGTGAATTCACACTTCCCTGGGTTGATTCCTTCTTTACTAGGTGGATTTCCTCTCTGGTCGATTGGATTTCCTATATGTCTTGGTCGACTTTAAATAGGTTGGTTGATTTCACATTTGAAGGGTTGATTTCTTACCTATTTGGATTGTTGGTTGTTAACCCAGGGTCATGTGCATCTAATTGGATGAGTATATGATCATATGCAGTAGTATAGCGACCATACGCATACATTCCAGCTTCTTGGGCATTGGATATTAGTTGTCACGGGTGAATTGAGGTGTTGAACTAGTTACATGCTCCCTCATTCTCAATTGACCTATGATATTCTCTAGTTCATAATTGAATTTAAATACATCACGCTAGTGTCTCAATAGTTGACGAGTTAATGCTTCAAACTGTGATGGTCAAGTTACCGAGTAGTTTATATACAAAAGAACAACCCATTTTTCATAATCTTGAAGATATTATCATATCCAAAATTTAAGTAAATAGAGAATTAGATGCTTATTTGGACTCTAACATTACATGAATCAATTTAGATACTGTCATGAACAAGTTCCATAGTATACTCGGGTGGAAAGAAAATAGTTTAATTG
This sequence comes from Picea engelmannii, assembly GCA_009831015.1. Lineage (NCBI taxonomy): Eukaryota > Viridiplantae > Streptophyta > Pinopsida > Pinales > Pinaceae > Picea > Picea engelmannii. Next base: position 763,576 of record ML785345.1, read on the forward strand.
TCTGTGGAAGGGTTGCCTCAAGAATCTTCCTCTCAATAGCACTAAGAGTTGAAGAGTTTATTCTTCAATCTTATTTCCTCTACTGATGGATGGTAATTGACATTTGCAGAAAGTAGCTTGACTATTGATAATTAGAGACATAAACTCTCTCCAATAGTAATCTGATGTCAAAAGGTTGATTTGCATGGTCAAACCCTGTTGCAGATAGGTTGGTATGAATAATAAAAGAGATCTATCAACATTTTCTTTCATTTTTAGAGTACAACTCATTTAGAAAACAAATCAGCTATTGTGTAAGAAATTTGTGGTAATGTTCCAACATCCTTGAAGTTTGTTTCTTGAAGGGTGATGCTAAGTTCACATAATTATCATGGACTTGAAGTGAGGGAAAGTAATATCCTTGGATTAAATTGCAACAACATGCCAGTTACCACTAGAGAACTGGATTATAGAGTTAGATCTGTAAGGGTGATCCTAGGAAGGCACCCCTACAACTAGTAGAGGGAGTGCAGTGGAATTGTTGGCTAGCATTGGTCCCACCTATCCACAAATAGAGCAATGAAACAATCTAGAAAAAATTCCTTGGCATTGCCAACCCTACAAACAAAACCAACCTCACATGCCTTTAGAAGAATGGTGAACAGATAAGTTTCACTTAGAATTGCATTGAGCACATAAGATAAAACTCATAGACTTAAATAACATACTAGACAATAGGTTACACAGAGTTCTCAATGACATATTAAGAGAAGAGTCTTGAGTTTTATTGGCCTCAATTCTAATGTGTTGTTAGTAGTTTGATGTGTGCAGGTTACACCCAAGGATAGAGTCTTATGACGACTAATATATCTATACAAGATTGAGAGAGAGAGAGAGAGAGAGATCATAAATAAATTTCTGCACAGTATCCATGTTGGTGAATTAAGTCGGCTATAAGTCCCTCGTTTACGGATCATATTGGTATCAAAGAAGTTGAATCATTGACACTGAGACAACTACAAGAACATTGTACAACTCAACATGGGTAAAGGAAGAAGAGAGATGTTGGAAGACTGAAGGGAAACCAATGTTCAACTTCAAGAAGAGAACAAACACTTGAATGGATAACTCCATATGTATGACTAGAGGATAGCAAAGATGGAGATGAAATTTGAGACCTTTTTCATATTTTTACCATTAATAAATAAGCAATTTAATGAATGCTAAGACTCCCTCACTATAGTTATGGAAAATTGGGACAATCATAGAGTTCAGTATGTACACTTGAGAGAGAAGGTTGTTCAATTGAATAGTTGGAAAGAAGATAGGATCACTCGGATGAAGACTAGGCTACAATAAGATTTGTCAAAGAAGAAGGAGGAATTGGAAAAGTTCCAATCAACTATCCAAGAGCATTGAGAAACAAGGCCACTTTATGTTTCCACTACCAAATCTAAAACCATGACCGAGACAACTTTGGTAAGATTGCCTTCCTTAGATGTTTCTCAACAACATTTTGGTGAATTTGAAAATCATACCAAGATCATTGACTCGAAACTATTAAGGTATATGGGATATGATGGAAAATAGTTGGGCAAGAGAATACAATGCATTTTAATCCCCATTGTAGCTAAACAGAGGGTCAAGTGTGAAGGCTTAAGTTTTGATGGAAGAGCGGAAAATATCATGACCATGAAGACCACTTTGTGAAGGTGAAAGACATGACAAGTTGGCCTACTCATTAGAATATAGAGAAGTAGTATGTGAAGGTGGAAACCCACTACCATCTTAGCCTTCTTGTGGAGGATTGCAAAAAAACAGTGATGAAGAAAGCTCAAATACTTAGCCTGCTTTAACACTTAGAGGAAGTGACAATCCAATCGTCCAGAGCAAGAAGGAGAAGAAGACTAAGAGGTCTGCATCAAACAAGACATCCCTTGTTTGTCATTGTTACAAGAAGAGAGGCCATAATGTTGCTAGTTCTTGTTATTCAGAAGCATGCTCATTCCATGGGAAGAAATGCCATCAAGTGGCATCATGCTAGGAGACACAATCCATGTTTTTCTAGACAGATCGATTTCAAAAGGGGAATGGAAAGAAGTCTTCCCCAATCCAATGGTGAACTAAGAGGCACATGGAGAGGAAGAGTATGTCAGATAGTCCATGTAGCAACAAAAAAAACTTTTTCCACCACTGCAAGTTGAGTGGACATTGGGAGGTGAAGTTTTAATACATTTTTCCATATATGCACATTTATGGAAGTAATCAACTTCTGTAAATGTGCATTTACAGAAGTTGGCCATATATGAGTGTCACTTTCGTATATGTGCATATACAAAAATGCACATATACGAAAGCCAACTTCCATAAATGTGTATATACGAAAGCCACCTTCCATAAATATCTTTCGTAAATGCGCATTTACGGAAGTCACCTTCCATAAATGTGCATTGATGGAAGGAAACTTTCGTAAATACACATTTACGAAAGGTGGCTTTCGTATATGCACATTTATGGAAATTTTGACTTTCGTATATGCGCATTTACAGAAGCCAAAATGCGCATATACGAAAGCCCTCTTTCTTATATGCGCATTTTCTTTCGTATATTCACATTTTGGCTTCCATAAATGCGCATATACAGAAGCCAAAATGCAGATATAAGAAAGCTCTCTTTCGTAAATGCACATTTTTGTCTTTCGTAAATGCGCATATGCAAAAGATAGCTTCCGTATATGTGCATTTTGGCTTCTGTATATGCACATTTACGAAAGCCAAAATGTGCATATATGGAAGAGAGATATGCACATTTTAACTTTTCGTAAATGCGCATTTTAGCTTTCGTATATGTGCATTTTGGCTTTTGTATATGCACATTTAAGGAAACCAAAATGCGCATATACGGAAGAAAAAATGCACATATACGGAAGCTCTCTAGCATTTTGGCTTCCATATATGTGCATTTACGGAAGGAAAAAATGTGCATATATGGAAGCCAAAATGCACATATACGGAAGCTCTTGCATATATGGAAGATAGATTTTGTATATGTGTATTTTGACTTTTGTATATGCACATTTACGGAAGCCAAAATGCGCATATATGAAATCTCTCATATACGAAAGAGAGCTTTCGTATATGCGCATTATGGCTTCTATAAATGCGCATATGCGAAAGAAAAAATACGCATATATAGAAGAGAGCTTTCGTATATGCGCATTTACGAAAGGAAAAAATTGTGCATATACAGAATCCAAAATGCACATATACGGAAGCTACGGAAGCTATCTTCCGTATATGCACATTTTGGCTTCTATAAATGCGCATATATGGAAGCCAAAATGCGTATATACAAAAGCTCTTTATACGAAGAACAGCTTCTGTAAATGCGCATATATCCTCATTTTGATTATATTACTGAAGATGCAATGCACATAGTGCAAGATTTTGCAGCAAAATCAATAAAAGAGCAGAGAACCCAGATCTTTGTGGACGTAGCCCCAAGAGGGGGTGAACCACGATAAACCTTGTGTTCTATGTGATGGTCAATGAATACTTCACTTTTTTGTTGATCATTAGCTTAAGAATGAATGGCTAAAGTAGCTATATCAACATGCATGTATAGGTTTAAAGATGAATAAATCATAGAAGTAGATGAATGCTTAACAAGGATAATGCATAAGGAAGAAAGAACCCAACCACAATCCCCAGTCATTCGTAGACTGCAAACACCTGAGTATTGTAGTCCCCCATAAAAGTTATCTTGGGTGAGACTATGTTGTGCACCCTGTGCGCGACGTTGTCTTCTGGTTTACCGAGAGGGCCAATAGTTTTGAGGGCATTGTTGGAAACATGTTTGAGAGCAGAACCTGTGTCAACCCAAGAAGAAGAATATCAAACCCAACAAATGGTTATGTTGCGAGCTAAAACTGCACAGGATTGAGTGGACGTGATCCATGGAAGAAATGTACAGAGAATGAAAGTATAGAAGGGAATGTTCATGCCATGGAATCCAATGAAGGCGGAGATTGAAAGATGGTTGAAAACAAAAGAACTTGAGTTTGTGTAGAAGGACAACAGAAACCCTAAGTTAACATCGCGCAAATATATCGACAAATACGTGTTTAGCGACTTGCATGAGGTATTTTTCTGTGATTTCCTTAAATGTACATATAAAGAATCCAAAATGCAGATATACGGAAATTCTCTTCCGTATATGTGCATTTATGGAATCCAAAATGTGCATATCTCTCTTCCGTATATGTGCATTTTGGCTTCCGTAAATGCACATATACCGAAGCCAAAATGCACATATACAGAAGCTCTCTTTCGTATATGCGCATTTACGGAAAACAAAAATGTGCATTTACGGAAGCCAAAATGTGCATATATGAAAGAAAGATATACACATTTTGGCTTTCGTAAATGCGCATATACGGAAGAGAGCTTCGATATATGTGCATTTTGGCTTCGGTATATGCGCATGTAAGGAAGCCAAAAATGTGCATATACTGAAGCTCTATATATGGAAGAGAGCTTCCGTATATGCACATTTTGGATTTCGTATATGCGCATTTATGGAAATAAAAAATGCCCATATACGGAAGCCAAACTGTGCATATACAGAAGAGAACTCCCATATATGTGTATTTTAGCTTCATATATGGAATCCAAAATGTGTATATACAGAAGAAGCCAAAATACACATATACAGAAAAGAGCTTTCGTATATGCGCATTTTGGTTTCCGTATATGCACATTTACGAAAGCCAAAATGCGCATATACGGAAGAGAGCTTCCGTATATGCACATTATGACTTCTGTAAATGCGCATATACGAAAGACAAAATGTACTTATACGGAAGAGAGCTTTCGTATACCGTATATGCGCATTTTGTATTTCGTATATGTGCATTTACAAAAGGAAAAAATGTACATTTATAGAAGCTATCTTCCGTCTTAGTGCATTCTATCTTCCATATATGCACATTTTGGCTTCCGTAAATGCACATATACGAAAGCCAAAATGTGCATATACGGAAGCTCTATTTTGACATATGTGTATTTTGGCTTTCGTAAATGCGCATATACGAAAGTTCTCTTCCATATATGCACATTTTGTCTTTCGTAAATGCGCATTTTGGTTTCCGTATATGCACATTTTTTTCCTCCGTATATGCGCATTTTGTCTTCCGTATATGCGCATTTACGGAAGCCATAATGCGCATATACAAAAGCTTTGTTCCGTATATAGAGCTTCCATATATGCACATTTTGGATTCTGTAAATGTGCATATACAGAGGCCAAAATGCACATATACAGAATCTATTTTCCGTATATGCACATTTTTCCCTTTCATAAATGCGCATATACGAAAGCCAAAATGCACATATACGAAAGCCAAAATACGCATATACGGAAGATATCTTTTGTATATGCGCATTTTTGCTTCCATATATGCACATTTACGGAAGCCAAAATGTGCATATACGTAAACTATATTTCGTTCCATCTTCCGTATATGCGCGTTTTGGCTTTTGTAAATGCGCATATACGGAAGCTCTATATACATAAGAGAGCTTCCGTAATTGCATATTTGGGTTCCGTAAATGCGCATATACGGAAGGAAAAATGTACATATAAGGAAGAGAGCTTCCATAAATGCGTATTTTTTCCTTCCATAAATGCACATATAGGAAAGCTCTCTTCTGCTTCCGTATATGCGCCTTTTGGCTTCCGTATATGCGCGTTTTCACTTCCATATATGCGCATTTTTTTCTTTCATATATGCGCATTTATGGAAGACAAAAATGTGCATTTACGAAAGAGAGCTTCCTTATATGTGCATTTTGGCTTTAGTATATACGCATTTACGGAAACCAATTTCATATATGCATTCATTTATGGAAGTTGATCACTACCATAAATGTGCATATATGCAAACAGATATATACCAAAATTATCTTTTCTAAATGCGCATTTATGGAACTCATCTACCATATATGCGCATTTATGAAAGTTGGATTTTGTATATGCATTCTTTTATTCTGTAAAAATGTGCATATACAAAAGATGACCATATCCGTAAATGCATATACATGGAAGCATGCATATACAAACTCTATCTTCTGTAAATGCACATTTATGGAAGTTAGCTTTCGTAAATGCGCATTTATGAAATTTGTCTTCTGTAAATATGCATTTATGGAAGTGTCTTTTGTATATGCGTGCATTTACAAAAAAGTTCTTTGGTATATGCGCATATACCAAAATGGCCAACTTCCATAGATGTATATTTACAAAAGTGGCCAGCTTCGGTAAATGCACATATATGGAAGGCATCCTCTGTAAATGCACATTTATGAAAGTCAATTTTTATATATGCACATTTATGTAAGTTGTCTTTTGTAAATGTGCATTTATGGAATTTAGCTTCCTTAAATGTGCATTTATGAAAGATAGTTTCCATATATGTGGATTTTCGAAAGATGACCACTTCCAAAAATGTCCATATAAGAAAGCGCACATATGCTTGCATCTTTCATATACGTGTTGTCCGTATATGTGCATTTACGAAAGTTGACCACTTCCAAAAATGCACATATATGTACACTTTCGTATATACACTCTTTTGTATATGCGCATAAAGAAAAAAATGAGTGTATTAATAGTATGTGACAAAAGGTATGTGACAATAGCATTTATTTTTGAAGGAATTAGATTTAATAGAAGTATTTTCATTCCACATGTGTTGTAACCTTCTTTCAAAACATTTAACCTCACTAGTTGAAAGATTACTATTGCAAAGAGCCCATAAATAGTGGCATATTTCACTTTGCAACCTAATTTTCTACCAGTGAAATAATGATAACCTAAGGTTGAAAGAATTAGATTTTTTGAAGTTTTAAAGTTTAGGCGAAATCGCCCTTTCTATATTTCAAAGAGTAGTTGATGATCATATTCAAGTTTGGATTTCTTTCTTAGTTTGTATTTTGAAGTTAATTCCCTCACATATAGTGATTGTGCCTCGCAATTTTATGAACTTCTAGATTGATAACTTAATATCCTAATTTATGCAAGTAAATTAGACCAACACTTTTATATCAAATACGTTTGATTTATATGAAAGTAATTTTTATAATTATGATTAGAAAATGTCTTCCTAGACATGTATTTTCCATATTTTCATAAACATCATATATCAAAGTGGCTTTTGTTCTAATCCACTTATCATTGGTAATGGCACAAACAATGATAAATAATTGGGGCCAATTGATTAGTTTTCCAAGTATGTTAAGCATCGACTTCCATAAACATGCACATAAAGTCCATTCCTAACTTAAAACTTTAAGTTGTGGGTTATGGTGTTGAAATGACATCCATGCCTCATGGTATTCCTTCTTCTTCAACTGATTAATTACTTAATTTCGATCTCGTTTTCATACTCCATAACATATTTACAACCCCTACATCTACTATAAAAAATGATTAAAATGTACTATTCATTACTTTAAAGCACCTTTAATAAAGAAAGATTAACATGTATATCAAAGTGAATTGTGTACTTATGCTTTCATTTTTTATAATTTCATAAATAGTTATAAACAAGTAGGACATTGATTATTTTTTCCAATATGTTAAGCAATGACATCATTTTTTATGATTTCATAAATACTTATAACCTAGTAGGACATTGATTAATTTTTCCAATATGTTAAGCAATGACATGGATAGACTTGCACATAAAGTTCATTTCTAATATTTTGAAGTCGATTAATGTTGTGGGGACATCCATGCCTCATAACATTCTTTCTTATTTAGCTCATAATATTTACTCAAATATTCTATGTTCTTTTAACAAATTTACATTCCTTGCATCTACTATGAAAAATAATATGTTAAGCAATGACATGGATAGACTTGCACATAAAGTTCATTCCTAATATTTTAAAGTCAATTAATGTTATGGGGACATCCATGCCTCATAACATTCTTTCTTATTTAGCTCATAATATTTACTCAAATATTCTATGTTCTTTCAACAGATTTACATTCCCTGCATCTACTATGAAAATAATTAAATATAACTATTAATTAATTCTTACAACATCTAGTAGAAAATCTTTTAAAATTTAAACTGTAATATTAATATTACTACTTCAGGAAAAATAGAAGTTTCTTATGAATATTTCAATGCTTCTAAATGATACATTCATGTGATTTTTCTGCTTCAAATATGAAAAGGAAAAATGAATATAAAGCCCAATTCTACCTTTCATTATAGCCCTCTTCACCTAGTAGTAATCTTGGTTTGTTTGCTTCAAGTTCTAAATGACATGAAACTTATCTATACTTGTAATAAATCAAACTTTTGCATTCTCTATTATTACTTGTAAATATTCATTGAATATTAACCCTTTACATATGCCTTCACATTGAAATGACTAAAGAAAATAGTTGATAACCAAGGATGGTGATTTCCTAATGTAAGGGACACATACAATAAAGCTTGTCCTTCCATCAATAACATGTTCATTTGACAAGTACATAATCTCCTTCATTCAATTTTAGATAGAGATTGATAATCCATTTCAAAATACCTCACATACTTGCATTGTTAAAACTATTTTATGTAGAAATTTCTTGGGATCCTATCCCTAAGAACTTAAATTAACATACTTAAAGTCAACATCAAGGTGAATTTGCAACAAATATCCCAACTTCATAACATATCCCATTACAAAACCAACTTGAGCTCTCCAATTCTTATGTCAAAGAAGTCGCAACAAATATCCCAACTTCATAACATAACTCGTTACGAAACCAACTTGAGCTCTCCAATTCTTATGTCAAATTTCTTGCTCTCCAAGTTATGATGTCATCACGATGTAATGATAAAATGTATCTTAATATACAATGTACATAAATTAATGACTTTTAAAAATAGGAATGAACCAACTTGAGCTCTCCAATTCTTATGTCAAATCTCTTGCTCTCCAAGTTATGATGTCATCACGATGTAATGATAAAATGTATCTTAATATACAATGTACATAAATTAATGGCTTTTAGAAATAAGAATGCACTGTGATATGGGTAATGGTTAAAGTGGTATAAGACAAAAACATAATTTTGCAAAACTTCATCCAAATGCTTTCATCACGTCATTATATCCAATCCCCGATACTCCTAAAAACCACAAATAAACAAATGTATTATTAGTAATATTCGTAACTCATTTTTTTATTTAAAATACATGCTAAAATAATATATGTTTCATGTCAATTATCATATGACTACTTTTCGAAAACTTAAATGTTAAATTTACCTTTCATCAAGCCTCGTATGTTTAAATCTGGAAGTAATGGAACTGTTGGCATGCATGTGCTAATTTCATGGATCACTAAATCATTTGGTTCAACTTACAACATAAACCATTAAAATGAAATAAGATTAGTGTTCATTGTAAAACACAATGAACTAAATATATAATTGGACAAACTTTAACTAAACTATATAAATATTTTTACAACTCTTTTTTGTTGAAATAATTTAAAAAATGTACCTATGTTACCCTCAATAATATCATCAAAAAATAATTGAAGTTGACAATGTCAAACATGACGAGGTTCATTCTGAGATGTGAATCCCTCAACTGTAACTACAATCATACAACATTCCCAAAATGAGTTTGAGGCTAATAATATAATTCATATAATGTAAAAAATTAAAATCACTAACTACAATACCTATATTGTCTGGAACGTAATGTTGGACATGATCATAGGTTCGTTGCACATTCCTACGATCTTTCGAAGAAATTAATTCCATTTGATTGCCCATTTTATTCCTTGACTTTATGAAAACCCGTCCAACCCTTTGAAATTATGGTTTATCCTTAGTTGAATGTCTCTAACAATGATGGTGTCTTTTTACTTTGCGGGCTCAAAAAATTGTGTTGTCTCTTAGTCGTGATTTTAGATGGAGACATGGCACTGACAAAAACATTTTATCTCTGCTTCTATAGTGCAAAACAATTTGTCGATTGTTTTAGAATGGTCCACATTTGTAGGCAACTTGTTCAACATATTCCTTGCTCTTTTATTGATCGATGCATGTAAAAATTGCAATCTATCAACTTCATAGATTGGATTATTCAATGTTGATGTGTTGAGATCAACATGATCTGATAAAATATTTACATGGTTAAGGTTTGCTTGGTCTTCTGGTAGCAGGCTCATTGTCATTGTTTGATTTAAATCAACTAAAAATGCAACTCTGTTAATAATCGGACTTGAAAATTTTGGTAATGTATTAATGTCTAAATCATGTTCACTAGCCCACATTTGAACTTTGAATACATGCTTACAAACATTGTCATTCAACGCCCGATCACAACTACAAAAAATAAACTTAGACCCTATGTATATAAAAATATACCAAGTATCAGGAGTATCATTATTTTGACTACAAACTAGAAACTCATTCATATTTTTTGGGTCATGCAAATAATCTTCATATGGTGTATCAGGAGTATCATTATTTTGACTACAAACTAGAAATTCATTCATACTTTTTGGGTCATGCAAACAATTTTCATCTGGTATCTGGATTGCTCTAGCCTTCGAGTGAGTCTATTGTTTCTCACACTTGGTAGGCATTATGAATATAGTATAGTTCAACTTTTTTCAATAAGATGAACAACAACAAATCCACCCGTTTGTGGCATGATTTGTTATTCTTATATAGGTACCTATATTTTAGATACCCATGGTAGGATTCAATTGCATTATTGGTGTCTTGATTGGAATGTAGAAATTTCATATAAGCTTTTGCCCACCACATATCTAGAAAACAATTATCAACTAAAAAGTAATATCTAAAAACATGCAAAACATGCATGGAATAATAGTTATGATTCAATGTTACATGACACTTACAAATTTTGTCATTGGATAGCCAAAATATTTCAGAAACGTTTTCTCTTCACTAAATTCATGAAATATTCTTGCAACTACTTTTCGTAGAGACTCATCATTTTGGCAACAACTATGCATGATTTCTCCTAAAGAACAAAGAACGCGGACTTTGTTTTCTTTTGTAACATCCCGCTCTGGCGCACTGAGAAAACTTATTCTTTGAGGACACTTGCTCGCAAGTGATCTGGACTTTTATGATATTAAAACATTTATCCTTGATTATGATGCGTTATGATAGATGACATGATGTTTTACTTCTTTG